>OZ038478.1:60305608-60360608 GCA_964036315.1 Acanthosepion esculentum
TCACTGCCTGTTTATCTATCCATCTCTATTCAGTCTATTCATATCTATCTTATTACTTTATTCTATCGCAAACTATCGATGCTCACATATTTATTGCTGTTTCTGAGTATGTTCGTGTCTATTTCTTATTGTTATTTACTAAACATAGCTTTTTTTTATAGTAAGAACTCAAGAAGAAGGACCACACATATTGTATAAAAGTAATCTTTTTATCATTATTTCTAATAAACCTTCTCTATTCATTTTCTCTATTTTACCCCTCTTCTTCATTTTTCTCTCTCGTTCTTTCCCAATTTCTGATAATTTTCTCTTCTCCTTTCTCGCCTACTTTCTTCATTTCTATCTCTCACTCCCATATTTCTCTTTCTACTGTATCATTTGCACACCTTCCACTCTCTGGACTGATTTCTCCACCCACGTTATCCGTTTCTGCGTTCTCTGCTTCCTCACTTTTCTCTCTTTTTCTCTTTATTTTTAAGGATCTTTCTTTTTTTTCCCCCCTCACTCTTTTTTCTACTCTCTTTTCTTCTCCACTCTTTCTTCACTCAATTTTTTGTTCATCTTCTTCTCTCCTTCATCTTTCTCGTTTCTGCCTTCTCCATTTCACCCCCTCTCTCACTTTGTGGTAGTTAACTCGTCGTTCTCACGATTCCTTCGCACAGCCAAGCCCGGCCAATCTCATTGTTTTGTCAACTTTTAGTTGACAGTAGTTCGACGAATGCCGAGTACAGCCAATGAATAACGCATTATTGCTATAAATAAAAACCCGTACACGACGAAGGAGTGGGCAAGCGTCTATTTGCTCGTCTCATGGCTCTCTGCGCATGTCCATGGATAAAAAAAAAATCGTTAAATGGCGCATGCGTATGTCTTGATCCAAATTTACTTATCTACCAAGTTAGACTTGCAGTATTTAAAATACGCATTACATCGATATTCTGTAATGTCTGCCTTATTTCCCTGACAACTGAGAAATCTCTCCTTCTCTGATACTTAAATCGTAACATATTCACTGAATGCTAAATCTTGATAAAAGCCTTCATCGCAAACATTGTTAAATTCAGTGGTTAAAGATGTAATTATATTATACATTAATTATATTAGGGTGATGATGTTCTTTCAACGTCCTGTGAACTTCGTTCACAGATTGTTTTGACTGGATAACTTCCTAATTATATAATTATAGTAAGATTAACGTCAACAGTGAAAGAGAAATGATAAAAATCTTCGAACAGTATTTTTATAACGTTTCATCGCCAATGTAGAACAAGACATAAATCGTTTCTTTGCGCTGAAGGATATTGAGAATAACATGAACAGCCGATGTGAGAAACAAGTAAGTGTTAAGAAAAATACGAATCACAAGAGAAATTTCATTTGTCTCCTTTGGATTGTAAGTATACGTATCCTCATGGTTTCAATTTTCTTTTAAACTTCCACGTTGCTCATATTCAGTCTATGATATACATACCATCGGTCTATATAACCACATCTCTATCGGGTCAATGCATAGGACCATATCACGTTGAAACACCGGTTCTTGTTGAAATTAAGCAAAGTTGAACCTGGTCAGTACCTATATTCGGGAATACCATGTGCTGTAAGCTTAGATGTGTGTGTGGTATAATGGATAATGGGTCGAAATTTTTAATTGGAGAGCTGGGTTCGAATTCCAGCCGGGTTCGTAATAATCACTTACGTGCAAATAAACTTGAGAAAGTTATGAATCTACCCATTCTCCTGCCATCTATGGGTTAAATAGTAAAACTGAAATTTGAAAATCATGGTTATCTCAAAAATTCTTACAATTTAAAATATGTTTCAGTTTTAAATAACATCAAAAAGGCCGATAAACCGTAAAAATCCAATCAATCTATCGCGTCAAAGCACAGAAGAGAGTAAATATTGCATAACACTTCATCAATTTTCTTCCTTCTAGCCAATTTTTTTTCTATCACTTGATACTTTACTTAGTTTCTGAAAGGCCTCTTTCCTTATTCCTATACGCCTGCGGATTTCTGTGCCACAATTTCGGTCGTCTCTTTCTACACAAACCAATTTTTCGTATCTGCTTGATTTTGACGTCCCAGTTATGTAATTCACATTTTGGATTGTCTTTCGATTTATTCTGTAACATACAGTATTGTGGCACAAGGCATTTGGGCTGTCTTTTGTAACTGCCATACATTCTGTTTTCCAATTTTCTTTTACTATTTGTATGACAGTTCTTGCAATTTTTTTCTGATTCTGACACCTTAAATTATCTTATATAGCCGTTAGGAAGGAACTTTTAATAAGTCTTTGAACTACAGTTTTGAAGCTCGCATTTAATGTTAGCTTAATTTGAATTATAACAAAAGAAGATGATTGTACTTACTGCACAAGTAAAAGTCTACAAGTTAATACATTCTGAGACTGAAGAGAGCATTACAAATGCAGAAGGATATACACTTATCCATGAATTCAGTAAATACACAAAAAGAGAAAGGGGCGTGAGACAAGGATATGTCTTCTCACCGCTTTTATTCAAACTCTACAGCGAGATTATCCTAAAGGTACCTTGGATTCTACCAGGATTCATTACCGGTTGGTGCAATCTAGACAATATAAAATATGCATACGAGATTGTGTCGATGGCAGACACAAAAGGAAAACTAAAAGACCTCCTAAAAATGGTAGTAAAGAAAAGGGAGGAGAAAGGGCTGTGCTAATTGTAAGACGACAGAAATTATGGTTGCCAACAAATAAAAAAAAGTCCAAGATGCAAACTACGAATTAGAAATCCTAAAATAAAACACGTTTAAATATCTGAGAATTGTTTTAATAGGGAATAGAAAATGCGAACCGAAATCCTAGCACACCTTTGAAAAAGATGCATTCCAAAAACAAAACAAAGTACAACGGAAGAGGAAATTTTCATTAGATACAAAGAGTGCTGGAATGCTATGTAATATCAATCTTCTTATACGGCACTGAATGCGGGAAGTCACCTCACAGGTGAAGAGAAAAATGGTGGCAACAGAAATTTTGTTCTACAGAAGGATGCGTAAGCAACGAAGAAGTCTTAAAGAAAATGGAAACAAAAATGACACTTATATTCAGAACCAGAAAGAGGCAACTGAAAATTTATTAGGCGCATAATGAAGATGGAGAGTTTAGTTTATTTGGCACTCACAATACATATCGATGGTAAAAGTGACAGGGAGAGACATCAAGACACCTATCTGACGAGCTTGCGTGAAAGGCTGGCGGAACGGTGGGAGAGATGTTAAAAAGACGAGCGTGAACAAGAGTTGGAATCGATAGGAAGATGTAGAGAGCCATTATCGCCCATAATATGAAGCAATATAGCACAAAGAAGGAAAAGAAGAATGCTCAAATTGTTTGTAAATTTTTGAAAGCATGACTTTATATGAGCAATTGTGTTTTGACGAGAAATATCACTTTCAAAGGCTTAAGAGTGTTTGTGTTCCCATATCGTGTGTTCTATGAGGAAAACAAACTGAAATATATTTTACAAGTATTGGAAACACGCAGTACCCTAAAAGTGCTTTTCTTAATATGTGTATGTCATTTTTAATCATTTCACCGTAAACAAGTCAATAAAGCCACTCAGATGCAAGAGGTTATTGAGAGTGAGAAAATATGAAAAGAAGAAAACATCAAGGAAAGAGAACAATAGTAATTTTCTAAGTGTAGCTTAGATATGCCACAAGGCCGAAAGTATGGAGCGCCCAGGGAGAGAGAGAGAGAGAGAGAGAGCGAGAGAGAGAGAGAGCGAGAGAGAGAGAGTGCAATAAAAGGAATTAAGGAGATAGAAAATAATGACTGACGTTGCATTTACATTTTTGAAGATCAAAATTGACTGGAAAGCAAGAAGCCAGAAAAGAGTTCCACGAGCGAGACGTGTGAGGGAAGAAACTGTCAGCATAGAACTTACGGTTACACCTAGCCATTTCAACTGTAAAAAGATGAGACCTTGCTGCCAATCTAGCACTGCGCTTAAATTCATCAAATTTAGGTGTCAAAGAGGAAAGCTCATCAGAGCAATTACCATTTACGGAAAAGGCACAGGAAAACTACATTACGGCAGTGGAAAATTGTCTGAAGCAGCGATGCCAGGTTAGGAGTAATAACATTAGATATTCTTCCTTGTATTTTATCAAGAATCTCTAAAGATATAACAGTAGCACTAGACCATATGTAACAGCAATATTCAATGGTTGTATTTGTGCGTGTCATAGGAGTTAAGTAATGTACATGCGTGGAATTTCCTTGCTTGATTTCTACTGTTGCCAGCGGTCGGTTTTCGACCCATAATAAATCCAGAATTTAAAATGCTTGTTTTTAATTTTGATATATTATCTGTCACGCCGTCTCAGTTTTTTTAGCAGGATAAAAGCCAATGCATACACCGAACTGATAGTCGACGTAGCCAGTCCCAGCATCGAGAAGCTGGTGATACGCGTCCTAGTGGGACACTGATCGATCCGACATGGCCCGCCTGACCCACACGTGGCTGGCCAAGATTTTCCCCTCAATATGCCACTTCAACACTACTTCGAACAAAAAGGCACTTTTGAAAAGCCAAAAGGAAAACTTTAACTCGAGAAAACAATCTTCTTGTAAAATTCTTTTAATAAGAGGAATTTATAAATTTCAACTGACAGTAGTCCTGGCTGCCCTGTTAATGAATACTGAATGTTTCCTTAAAGATAATAGCTAATATTAGCGTTACCATTACCAGGTGCACATTAAGAGGTTAATATATAGCTTATTTTCTGTAGTCGTAAATCTTGGGTGTAATTGATCGTGTTTACGGCACACACACACACACATACACACAACTCGAACAATGTGCTAATTCATGAATATCTAACTTGCAGCACCATTTCAGGTTTGACTCGTGATCAGTGTTTTATCCGGTGTGAGAATGCAGTAGGGTGATTTTTATCGTACACATCTCGTGAAATATTTCTTTTTTCGTTGTTATTCTATGAATATAACGTTGTTCAAAATGTTCACTTTGTCTTATACGGTTTACATTGTTTGATGATGGGATGCTTGGACATAGATGCAGGAGATAGACACTTACGCTCAGGGATCTACTGATTGCTCTCGTCAGCCTCCTACCATTCTCGTTATCGAACATCTTAACATCTATAAAAACTCTACAACTACAGTAAGATAGTGGTTCTTTGCATTCCGAGCCTTGTGTTAGTTCTATTTAAATAAAGTCTCCTACGAGATAGTACGAGATTGTCCGGGATAGTACGATATTTATATTTTGGTATCGGGAAAGAATTCAAGTATACCAAAGTGAAAAACTCAGAGGACACCGGGAAATTCTTTTTATCAAACAGCATTAGGAATACACCCAAAATACAACATTAGCTACAATGAAATAGCTAAAGAACACTTGGAATATAAATTCACGCAGACATCACATCTCGTTACAGATATTATATTTGAACTTTGTTAAAATATCTGTCTTACAAGTGATTCGCTTCAGTCAGTTCCTTCCAGGATTCATCAGCATTAAAAAATCGATTACAAAAGAAGAATAATTGCTGATATAACAGTCAACTGAAAAATTGACTGCATAAATAAACATTTACAAGTATATGCATTTTAATAGAAAAACAGCCTTGTGTCATAATTATCAGTAAGCGGTATTTTTTTTAACATAGATAAAATAATACAAATGCTAGCTATGGATTAAATAATAGGGCATAATCTGCTCTTCAGCCTTGGTTGGGAGCCGGTTTAGGAGAAGAGAAATTATGAATTCAAACTGTTGTTTGGAAATTTGTCTAGTAACCACAAATGCAACTCCTGGTGTGTTGGTGTTGTGTTTACTTACTTTACAGTTCACGGGATTTGAGATATATATATATATATATATATATATATATATATATATATATATATATATATATATATAGAGAGAGAGAGAGAGAGAGAGAGAGAGAGAGAGAGAGAGAGAGAGAGAAAGAGAGGGAGAGAGAATGAATATCACTGGGGAATGCATGATTCCATTCAGGTTCTTCCCATACCCGACTAGGATTATATGTAGTAGAATAGAATGCGCCTAGGTGGAAATATTTTTTAATAATTTCCCTTCAAGCAAAGCGATAATGTTAATGGGTTACTAGGAGTGAAAGAGAACGAGAAAACTTTTTTTGGAAAAGAAAAACAAAATGACAATCTTTAATATTCATGCCCGCAAACAAATTGTTTTTCAAAAGGACATTTTTCCCATGACACAGCTATTATTTTAACTACCTTCATTCCTTACCAATGTTTTACAAAGCAATGATTAGAATTGTAATAAAACCTAAATATATGATGAAAGTGAATTTATACATTTTGTTCTACATTTTTTGAGAAATGGCAACAAAATATTAAACACTATTTTTTAGATTATTTATTTACAATAATATTTTTCAGTATTCTAAAAGTCAAAACAATTGTATTAAAACTAATGCAATGCAATATTTATCATTTATAAATTTATCAAGAAATAGGTATGAAAATATTTTTTGTTCATAAATTTATAAACATTTCCCAAATTATTAAAATATGTGAACCAACTATAAGGAAATTCTTATTATTTACCATTTTATAAAGTTCGAATCGCTCAGCAATTAGCCTATATTTTGTTAACTATTCCGATAGAATTATAATAAAGAGTTTAAATAAATAATCTAATAAATAATGTTTATCATATTTGTTGTCAATTCTCAACAACAAACAAATGTATAAATTCACTTTCATCATAAGTTTAGGTTTTCTTACAATTTTAATGATCGCTTTTAAAAACAATAAACATTGCTGACGAGTGAAGGTACTTAAAATAATGGCGTTTTCAAAGGAAAAACGTCCTTTTGACACACCACTTTTGCGATCACGAAAGTTAAAGATTTTTAGAAAAAGATGCAGGGAGACGAAACAAAATTTTGCATTTAAATTTTCTTAAGATTGTGGGTGGCACGGAAGCAAGAAACCGGGAAAGAGCTCCAAAAAGTATGAGAAAATAAACTATTAGAATAGAACTTTATGGTTACTGGTAGCTTATTTAACAATAAACTGCTAAGACCTAGTTGCCAATCTAATAGTATGCTTAAATTAATACGGCCTAGATACCAAGAAGGATAAACTCATTAGAACAACTGCCATGAAAATATTTATAGAAAAGAGAGAGGGAAGCCATGTTATGACGGTGGGGAAATGACTGAAGTCGATAATATTACAGACGATCTTTGGAATTTTGTTGAGAATCTCGAGATATATTACCGGGGTACCATACGAGATATGACTGTAATATTCAGTGCACGGATTAATGGTAGATTATTCTGAATTCAAAAGGTAAGGAGAAAGCACAATCGTAGTTTCTCCAAAAGGTTATGGTAAATCACAGATAATAATGAACAAGTATTTGTAGAGAGTCATGATCGTCTACGCCCTGAAGAGATACAGTAGTAAAAAAAATCTATCAACGCACAATAACTCCTTCGCACATATAACAGTGTGTTTGGTTCTTCTCTACAAATCACATAGGCAAGAATAAGCTTACCACCGACTGATAACGATATATTCAGGTTAGTTTTGCCATGAAGGTTCATGTCTTTATAATAATTTCAGTTTCTTCTAACGAGTTGTGTCTGTTACCGTGATTACAAATGCGCATCTGCTCAATAGATTTATGAAACATGTCCGCGTCTGTGCATCTCTTCCTGTGAATGCTCTGTCGAGCTATGTGTGTCTGCTCTTGCTTACGAACTGTATCTCTGTTACTGAGTTTCTTCCTGCTAATGCAGTGTGTCTAATAATGTGCATCGTCTTGTGAATGCCCTATATGATGTATGTGTGCGTTTGAACCTACTTATTAAATTCGACAGTCCATATTTGCTCATCTACTTCTACCAATACACTGTGTATCTGTATGTATGTTTCTTATACATCAAATGCAATGGATCCATGTGCCTCTTTCTCATAGTGCACTGAACATTACATGCATATCCATCTATCGATGAATTGTTGGTCTTTACGTGCATCTCCTACGAGTGAACAGCTTGTATAGAAGCATCTTTTTTACTAATGCACTAAATATCTATACTTACATATCTACCTACTGATGTATTGCGTGAAGGAAGATCTACACACACCGACACACATACCTAACTGCTGATGCACTGTGTGTCTATACGTACATCTTTATATAGTAAAGTGTGTGTCTATACGTGCACTTGTGTCTATACAGTTTTCTCCTGCCTTTTGTGAAACTTTCTGCACAGTTACGGTCTACGTGTATGGGTGTAGTGATGCAAATGTGTGCGTATGCCATTATTATTTTTTCGTGTATGCGAGTGTGTTTTTGAGTGCACTCGTCTAAGGCAATGAAGCTGTGTTTGTGACGAGGGCCGACTTAGTGTCGGTCTGGGCGACGATCAGCGATTGAGATAGAATAAGAGGAAGTTGTAGATGGAGAGGCTGGAGAAGACGGTCTTGTAAGAGAAGAAAAGGTAAAAAAAATAAAGGAAATTAGGCGAGGGAAATTGGGTGATAGACAAGTGGTTATAAGAGTGATAGAGGAAGGAAGAAGGAGAAATGGTCGTGGCATAAACACGGCAAGAAGCAGCGGGGCTATGTAAGAGTTGATGAAAGATAGAGAAATGCACGTGAGTAGCTGCATTTTTTTTTTTATTTAAGCATCGCCAAAGACGAACATTACGAAGAAAGGGTATAAATGAAAGAGAGAGAGCGAGAGAGAGAGAGAGAGAGAAAAGCTGAAAAAAGGGCGTCTAAAAGACGAAAGGAAAGCAAGACAAGACGTCCAGGATAAGGTAGACGAGGAGGAAAGAAAAACAGATACAGGAAGGGGAAGGAGGTTGGTAAAGGTTATTTAAGACGAGCTGCGAGTGACGAGAGGAATATACTGATAGCCAAAGAGGAGGAGTGCGGAAAGCGAAAGAAACAGACAGACAGGATGCAAAAGAGAGACAAAGAGAGAAAGGTTAAAGCGAAAGAAGAAAAAAAAACGAGAGATAAGGTGAGGGGGGAATAGACTGGGCTGGAAGGAACTGCGTGGACAGGAAACTGGCTTTAACAAAAAGAAAATAGAACACAATATGAGACAGGGAAGCAGATCGATAAGGAGAGAGTTGATCTGATACAATGGAAGGCGGAGAGAGAAACAGACAGAAACAGGCAGAGAGAGTGGGTAAAGATTAACGATAGAAACATAGACTAAAGAGGAAAAGATAGTGAATTATCCGAAAGTCCATGAGAATAGGTGCGGGAGGATGTGTGAGTGGCGGATGGGAGAATAGGAAGGAAGGAAGGAAATGGGAACGACTAAGAAATCCTGGGGCAGGGTAGGGGTGGAGATGAACATTCAAGAGAGGGTTGGTAGTTTTTGGGGGTGGTAGAGAGGGCGCCGGGGGAAAATACACCACGCTGCTTTTTCGGAGTGAGGGTTAGGGCCGGTACGAATGGCGGCGGATTATTGTCGGGTGGGTCGTGAACGAAGGAAGAAGCTGAAAGGGTGAAGGAGTGGTGAATTGAATGAAATACGCCCGTTAGGAAGGAGAATTTGGTAGGAAGGAAGGAAAGAGTGAATGGGCAAATCTACGATCGTCGTTTGTTCCTCGATGTGAGGAATTTTGGTAAGAGTAGGTGGCGGTGGGAGGAAAGTGGTCGGGTTTGGAAAGGTGGGACTGAGCGACTGAAAAATAAAAAGAAATGAGGGACAATAATAATAATAATAATAATAATAATAATAATAATAATAATAATAATAATAATAATAATAATAATATATACACATTAAGCGGGATATCTTATTTGTTGAGATAGAATACACTGATATATACCCGTTTGTATAAACGTACATCGTCACATGCGCAGTTGCAACGAATACTGCTTGATTTGCGCAAGAAAGGGTACGCAGAGCGACAAATGTATAGATATATTTTCTACAAATACGAGCATAATAAGATGAGGACAGAAATCTACAGCTGTAAAAATATATTTGTACACACAAGGACATTTATTTCTGCTTCAAATACGATCGGCACAAAGTAACCTGCTCTTCTGATGGATGGCATTACAAAGACGTAAGGTAATCATCTATAGCGACAAAAATATTATTGACTTACAAAACGGTCATTATATATAGGAATATTGATTGGTTGATTGATTTGTTTTCTACGGCTTATCAACACTTTGAAGATTATTTAAAGACAGCTAATATATTTAGATTGTAAGAACTATTTTTTTAGATAATCATGGTTTTACTAATTAACCTATAGTTAAGAGAGAAGGGGTGGGTTCATACCTTTTCCAAGGATATTTGCTGGTAAATTATAACGAACCCAACAGGAATTTAACTTGGCTCTCCGATTAACAATTCCGAGGCATTATCCATTACACCACATGCACATCGAAGATTACAGGACCTGATATTCCGAAGCGAACAGCCATCTAGGTACAAACAAGGCTCGTTGCTTAACTTCAGTCATTGTAAAGGAACCGGTATTTTAACGTGATGCGGCCGTAAGCCATATACATAGGACTGATTGTCATGAATTGAATTGCACCAATGGTAAAGTTAATAGTAATAGTAACCGTTTCCTGATATGGAAACATTCGGTATTCATTGACCGAGAATCTAGTGCTACTTTCGGGTGAAATTTATGAAATATTTCTCTTAAAAAAATTTCTTATGAAAATAGGTTTCTCAAGCACACTCTCACTGTTATCTTTCACGTATTGATGAGGGCTTCCTCACTAACTATTTGTGTGAAATAGTGTGGCACATCAATATCTTGATTATCTCATTATTTTTCCAACTACTATCCATTTTAGTTACAGCTGCTGTCGAAAGTCCTCAATTTGTGCGGTTTGTGAAATTTATACAGTTCATTATTTGCGAGTGTGTAGCGCCAGTTCACGAGGTACGTAGAAGGCCGATCCTCGCTCAGAGCTGCAGGATTCATTCACACGAAGGCGTTTTATTTTATTTAATTTTTAAGTCTCATTTTACAAGTTTGCTTTAATGCAGTTATCAGACTAATAAAATCGATTTTGATATTTTAACAAATATATAATTAGAACAGTCCTTTAAATCTCTAAGTTGTTTTGTTGACAGATATGTTTGTTTGGTTGGTTGGTTTGTTTTACGGCATATCAACCTCAATGGGTTATTTAATGCCGAAAAAGAATTTTTATTTCTGGTAATATTTTTTCTTCAAGAATGTATAGCTGGTAACGTCTTTTTCCCACAAAAATGTATAGATGGTAATATTATTTTTTTCAAAAACGTATAGTTGGTAATATTATTTTCCCAAAACATACAGCTGGTAATATTATTTTTCCAAAATGTATAGCTGGCAATGTTATTTCTTTCCAAAAATGTATAGCTGGTAATATTATTTATTTCAAAAATGTATAGCCGGTAACACTATTCTTTCAAAAAAAAATATAGCCGGTAGCATTTTCCAAACATTATTTTCAACATTATTTTTCCAAAAATGTATTATCAGGGGCCCTGCTGTTGGACATAGTTTATCGTCATACCCAGGAAGCGGATGTAGTTTATCGTCATACCTAGGACGCGGATGTAGTTTATCGTCATACCCAGGACGCAGACAGATCTGTAGACCAAGTAATAAAATTTATTTCAGCTCTCTGTATGCTGCAGTCAAAAACGGTGGAGCCACCCACCATTAACATGGGATATTTTTGTGTTTTTAAAGATACAATTTTAATTATTTTAAAGATACAATTACACTAACTACAGTGTATTAGGTTTCATTTTTTAGTCTTTCTCAAAGCTCCTCTTACTACAAAATGTTCAAATTTGGATTCATCTGTTACAATACATTTTCCTAAATTATGTATACTTTGTATGAGAAACATTATATTTTGTTTTCACTATTAACTACCTTTTGATATTATCAAAAGTTTCAGCTAAGTTAAATGTTAATACAGGCTCTAAATGTTAATGCAGTATTGACTAATGTTGTAAACAAAACATATGTAGCTGTCCCTGTCTGAAGAAATAATCATGTGCTATTACAACAGTATTTTCATAGCTTTATTTATTTATTTTTTAATTTTGAAATATTTTGCACAAAAGGATAAAATCAAGGCTGATACTCATTCAGGTGAGAAAGAAGGCTACTCTCAAAGACAAATTGCCAAGAAGTTGTAGGTTTCTAGACATGGAGCGCAATATTCGCTACAAAGTCAGTTAGAAACTGGAGCGAATGTTGACAGAAGAAGAACTGGAGCACTAAAAGTGACAACTATTACTGAAGATAAACACTTGATTATAGAGAGCCAAAAAAATTAGAAGGAAAACTGCTCCATATTTGACAGCTGAACTTAATTTCTTTCTCTCGGTAACAACCAGTGTCGCCCTTAAGTGTGAAAAATCTACTTATATCAACAGGGCTCAGTAGTTGCATAGCTATCAAGAATCTCCTGATACAGAACGGAAAAGACTGTTATGTGGAAAAGACTGTTATGTGCAAAAAGCATAACAGGACATTAAAAGCGAAACACAATGTCTTGTAGACAGAGGAGTTCAAATTTGAAGTTTTTGTTAGTAAGATGAGAGTTTATGTGAGAAGAAAGCCAGGAGAAAGACTGAATGATGAATATGTGTTTTCACCAATTAAACATGGGGGTGGATCTGTTATGACGTGGGGGTGTTTTGGGGAAGAGAAGGATGTTGATTTGATTCCTGTCAAGAAATTCACGAAAAAAAAAAAACTACAAGAAAAGGTTAGTTGCTGTAGAATTGAATAATGGATATTCTACAAAGTATGAAATGAAAATTATGTATTCGTTTTTGTATTGTACGAATACTTTTTTCACCTATTAAAATGGATAAATGGGATTTGTTTCCATTAAATCATTTTTTATTTTCTATTTATTTAGTTTTCTATGTATTTAGTACATAGTTAATTAAAGTAAAAATGTTTATTCATTAGTTGGAAATAGAATAAATTAAAAATTTGTATGTGAACGAATAGCCGTTTCCTCCCACTATATATATATATATATATATATATATATATATATATATACACTTCTTGCTACTTTAAATGTTATACTTAGTGAATACACACTTTTCAGTAGATATTCCTGCTTTTTAACAGTGTAAATTATATGCTTAATCAAGGAAATATGCTATCCAGATTGGTTCGAATCTAGGTACCCATTGTAGGGTAAACCGGTGTCATTTGAGCCCGCTCAACCACGGAAGACTTTCACGGCCAAGCAACGTTGAATTACCCTGTTTAAGAAATATGCATTACCTTTTCAGATTTCTGCTTTAATTCTCATAGCCGAAAAGTAAACAAATCAATTTGTAAGAAATTAATGTATTTTATTTATAATCTGACATTATCTCTTATTAAATATATTTAGTTGATGCACTTGTTAGTGTAGACATCCTTGATGTAAATTTAACTCTACCGGCCAATGCATTTGAAAGTCATAATAAAGGTATGCCTTTACATATATATACGTGTGTGTGTGCGCACGCGCGTAAGTTGAGAAAGATTAAGCCGTTAGACAAATTGTTACTGAGCAATATTCATAAAATATCTTCGTTTGATCCTTCGTATTTACACGTTTTTATTTAGTCTAAACATCCAACAGTAATCAAAATATACAAAAAGGTTCCTTTGATTTGTTCTCAGGAACACAGACAGACTGACTCATTCGCAGTTTATACTAAAATTCTAAGATTCTTTGCGTTTGTTTTGCAATAAAATTATAGCTGTTTACGTACCTTCCATAAACCATTGATAAATAAGCGTGCATATACACACACAAAATCTCTCTCTCTCGCTTTCTCGCAAACACAGTTAAGAAGACCCACTATGACTCTCACAGAGGTTCAAATCATCCCCATTCACTTGTCATTCTATTGATAAAAAGGCAGTTCTATTCGGATATCTTCTCCGCAAGGACAGCTATTTTGCTGAATCGGCTCCCGAAAAGATGCTTCCCCGATCGTTACAATCTTATCTTCAAGTCTCGAATCAACCGTTGTCTACATCCTCTTTCAGTAATCCTCTATCTTGAGTAGCGCTTGGGACTTGTATAGGAGTAAAATCAGTAAAACAAATACGATCAGACTAAAACAGACACAATAGTCACCAAGCTAGAGATAGCTGCATAAAAGATCACGCTACACAATCTTTAACAAAATTATCAGATATCATGTATGAATGACTGATATAGGCACAAAAAGTGATACCGGGAAAACCACAGATGAAGATATCACAAACTCTACAACTAGTTCTAGCTATGTAATACATTTGACAAATTCTTCGGTTTCAGTCTTCTGGCATCTAGCTGGCGATTGGTCACTCTGAACACTTAGGATCTTAAATCAAAACTTGACCGTCCTCGAAATGCACGTTCCGCGCAAAAGTATTTGTTCGAGCTATCGAATGTATGACGCAACATTTCGAAAAGATTCTGTAGTAAATTTACAAAGGTTCAGATAAAATTTGATAACAGTCACCTCCTCATATTCTTACACTAAGTATAGCAGCAATTACAGAGTAGAGATAGCAGTATATACTATTGTATAATATGATGATTATCCACATATACCAGGTTAAGTTAAAACTCTTTCGGATTTTCACTGATGATTTTTTGGCAATTAATCTTCATGTTATATCATTAATTTGATACAACATGTTATCCAATCATTACTAAATTGTTTACTCTTTATTTCCATATATAACATATAACCAATAATTTTTTATTCTTTATTTTACTGCCTTGATAATTAGTATTGAAAAAATTGCAATTACAGATCTTTTACGCTAACCGTAGAAAAAAAATGTCTGAGCCTAATGAGAACGGCTAAAGAAATTTTGATGTGAAAGTCCGAGAAACTGTTAAGAAACGTGTGGCACAAAACTGGTCCAGATATTTCTACGAAGGTGATTCAAGCCTGGAAGACAAACCAAGGTCAAAGAGACGTTCTGTTCTGGAGGGCTTGGTTGAAATGGCTGGACAACAGCCAAACACAACCACTTGATCATTTTCGCCAAAACTTGGTCTTTCACAAAGCACCATCAATGGACACCTCCAAATGCTCAGTCTTGTGAACAGACGCTGTCGAGATGTTCCTCATGAACTGACCAATGATCAGGCTCAACGACGTGTGAACGTTTTCAAACAACTGCTGGTATATCCCCAAGATGTCCGTTTTTTTATTTTTTGCGTCGAATTGTGACTGGAGATGGAAAACGGATCTATTCACGTAATCTTAATAAGAGAAATTAGTGGCTTCGTTCCTTTCAGGCTCCGGAAGCTTTTGTCAGACAAGAGCTGTTTGAACAAAAGATCATGCTGTGTGTTTGGTGGAATTTCAAGACGGTCTTGCACTTTGAGCTTGTCACAAATTGTCATGCTGTGAACACTGAGATTTATACAAAATAACTACAGCGAATATATGATTTTTTTGAAATTCCACTATCGGATATTGGCCAATGGAAAACGCACACTCCTACAGCACAACAATGTCCCAACACATAATACCAATGTGACCAAACGCAAACTTGAGTGGCTAGAAGTGCTATCTCAGCCTTCCTACAACCCAAACTTTGTACCATCAGACTACCACATTTTCCGTGTTATAGCTCATTTCCTCCGCGGACGGTTGTGGATGAGGTTGAGGGAGTTTGTGTGCGTGTGAGTCTCTTTTGTGCGTGAGTCTTTGTGTGTGTGCATATGTATTTAGTCAACATCTTGTTTCTTATCTTTTAGCGAATTTCATATTTTGTGCGATGACAATCACACAATCGAACACTTCCATTTTGTTTTTATACACCGTTTGATCTAATATATATTTAAGATAAGACAAGAGTAAGACCTTTTATGCGAACACGTTTCATTCCATAAGAAACTTTCCCAGTGTAAATATTCACATTTTATTCAGTGAACCATGTTTTTACACACAGAAAAAAAATAACGTTTTCTAATTTTGAAGTCGAGATCGCTCTAAAATATTCTAAACACTGATTGTACAAATGAAAGTAATCTGACGGAGGCTAATGACTTAATTTTATAACTTATTGAACAACTATAAGCTAACGTTATTATAGTTATTTGTTATTGATTTTTATGCAATTATTATTTATTTATTTTATTTACTTTATTTTATTTTACGTTGTTTATTTATTAATCAAGAAATTTACATGTTATACTAGAACTTTAATATTTTATGTATGTATGTATGTATGTATGTATGATACAGAGATAAAGCTTAAGCGATACATAATTTAGGAACCTATTGTATCTAGATGATTGGCCGCTTTGTAATACTAGATTCTGTAAACTTGGATATACGTGCGGTGTAATGGAATCGCTAATCAGAGAGTCGAGTTCCAATTCCAGTTGAGTTCGTTATATTTACCTACATGCAAATACCGTTGTATCACTAAAATCATTTTTAAAAAAAACGAACAAATCGATGCGTACAAAATATTTAAATTTCGGCATTAAATAACCCATACAGTTTGATTTGCCGCGAAACAAAACCAACCGCCTACATTACATTAGAACTTATTTTTATAAATAAATATTTCGGATGTTTGGAAACTACATTGTCAAAATGTAGATGCGCCAGTGTAAAATATATACATGGCTGGAAAATTGTGCTACATGACTTGATGATAATAATTAAGTAAATGCACGCTGGTTTGCTGCCCTTACGTATTTTGAAACATATGAGGAATGAACATGCATGTATAATAGAAATACAAATATTTAAAAATTACCTACAACAAATTAAAATAATTGCACATTTTATATTATTTCATTAAATGTGATTCTCCCTTCCTTAAGCAGATGATTGCTGTTTTTGAATGACCTTCATCTTTGAAATTTATAATATGATAAATACTAAACTCGGTATAAATTGTCACCCCGAGGCTACTATTACATGAATGGTAAGACCTTAAGTGTTATATAAGTTTGCACTTACATTCTAAAAAAAGAAGGAAACATATACTTATTAATGTTTTTATTGCATTTGATCTAAGAAATATTTTTATAACATGAGCAATAATAATTATAATATGTTTTGAAAATATAAATTAAAAATAGAATTGATAATATTGTTACTTAATGTTTCTGTATCATGAACTGATGTTCAAAAGAACACGAAGGGATTATGGGTGGTCTAGTTTATTTTTAAGGGTCATGAGTTTTCTTTGAAAAATTGAAAAACTCTTCATCATGTATGTTGAGTCTTGACTCATTGTTGAATCTCGACTAATGCATGGAATAATAATGCAACACAAAATGTACTTAGAACAAGAATGTATTATAACAAGAAAGTGTACACAATATTTACATATAGTCTTTTGTATATTCCTGGGAAGACCGTTCCTGGAGAATGTGTTGATTAAGTCGCAGTCGGGCAGAGTCTCTAGTTGGATCTCGTGATCCCCCCCCTGTCTTCCGGTACCGACCATATTTATATCGTCGGTACTCCGCTATGCAGATTAGGTGGATCCTACCACAACAATGTATAAGATTGTTGGCTTGAGAAAATACAGGAGACACAATAAAGCATTCACGGACTAAGATACAATTTCAGCAGAAATGGAGAACTTTCAACAATTTTTCGTCTAAGTAAGTCATTTTCTAAGAAAAAAGAAATGTATTGTATTTACAGATATTTTTTATTTATATCTGAATTTGACACCTTCACAAACGTATATGTGCGCACGACGCGCGTGTGTGTGTGTAGTCTAGCTTACACAGTGAGGACAGAAATGCAATGATATATAATGAAGATTGCTAACCGTTTTATCTATGCTTAAGAATTAGCTATATTTATAAATAAAAATTAAATGAGGTAGAGCAATTATCGATGCAGGCAATGTGGATATCGGAATCAACGA
This sequence comes from Acanthosepion esculentum, assembly GCA_964036315.1. Taxonomy (NCBI): domain Eukaryota; kingdom Metazoa; phylum Mollusca; class Cephalopoda; order Sepiida; family Sepiidae; genus Acanthosepion; species Acanthosepion esculentum. The sequence goes on from OZ038478.1 coordinate 60,323,557, forward strand.
TGCGTAATGACTGACATTTTCACAACTCTATGGGATTTTCTGAACTGACAGTCACCATGCGGTGTGGATTCCTCTGTTCACATTTTAGACGTATATATATATATATATATATATATATATATATATATATATATATATATATATATATATATATTGTTGTAACCTAGGAAAGGTTACTGCATGAGGAATAACCGAAACGGATGTTGGAAATGGTAATCTTTATAACATCAACAGAATACAATACTCGGCAGCGGCGTGAAGTTAAGTAAGCCACTGATAGTGGTGGACTACTTAGACAGCATATTACCACCACTTAAAATAGTGTCCAACGTATTTATGAGGATTGGCACACACCCATTAGTGTTCATAGGTCCGATATAACACACACACACACACACACACACACACACACACATATATATATATATATATATATATATATATATATATATATATATGCATATATATGTGTGTGTGTGTAACAAGAGCGAGAAAGAGGAAGAGAATTAGAGAAATGTTTCAGATATAAGCATTGTGAATATAGAAAACAACGCTGCATGATTGGTGCTGAAGCGATCATCAGAACGTTTGTGTTGATTGCCATGTCAACACTATTACTATAGACGATATATCCATGATAGTAAGCTGTTTATATGCTGTTTATTAATCAATGGGCAGGTAGGATGGACGCTCAATTTATATATATATATATATATATATATATATATATATATATATTACATCAAACGTTATTTTTAGCAGATAGTTGTATTTGAATTAGACCAATCATTTTGTTTTAAATCGTGTATATTGATATCTCTCGGCCTGCGCACTCATATAATCGCAATAAAGAAAATGCGTTCTCTGTTAGGGTTTTGAAGTTATAAAAATATCAGAGTAAAAATAAATCCATTAATTCTTCATATATATATATATATATATATATATATATATATATATATATATATATGTGTGTGTGTGTGTGTGTGTGTGTGTGTGTGTGTTTTAGAATTCACCACCTTCTCATCAAAATGAATTTGGTAATCCTAATCCATGATTGTGTTTGTAATTGTTTTATGAGATTTTTTAATCAATTATCTTTAAAAAAAATTCTAGGTGCTTTATTGATATTTACATTAAAGTTAATAAGGAATTAAAAATATCATAATACTATTTTTAACAAATAACTTGTCTTTCGGATTATACATTTGTGCCTCTGAAGCTTAGCATCATAGAACACAGAAAATTTATAAACTGATTATTCCGGGAGGAGTGACCAGAATGTTATTTTCTTACTAGTCAGGTTCGCATTGGCATAGCGCTCTTCTAACAAATTTAATTTAAAACAATGACGGAAAGTACTGTCCATTTATTAAGTGTTTTATTTATCCTTTGTTTCAAGTTAATTTTTCGTTAAAAAATGAACCCATCAGATAGTATATGTATTTCGACTGAAGTAAAATCACATAAAATGAGTGCGTATGACGAATGACATTATAATGAGTGACAGTCGTTTTTGTCCGAAACAAAAACAAAAAAAAATTATAAAAACAATTATCAGTAAGGTTCCGACAGTGATATCCAAAATATAGACGAAAGAAAAATCAACCCGGTCTAAAAGGAATTAAAATGTTCGGTAATTCGTTTAATACTTTTTTCTCTTTTTTTGTTTTTGTTTTTTTTTTCTTTCGTATGAACGGTAACATTGAAAAGAGCTGCAGACGACTTCTTTTTTTTGAATTTTTCTTCTTTTTTTTAAAAGTCGGACAAATTCTTTGAACAATCTCCTGCAGAGTCACTAAAGTAGTTCCACTGTGAATGCAGAGGAGAAAGAAGAAACAAAAATCACTCGCTTTGAAAGAGTTGTTTGAGAATCGCATCGCCATCATAAAAAAAGCATCTTAACTTCGTTTGGATTATCTCCCTTTTGCAAAGAGATGCTCCCGGCACAGCTGGAATGGGAGTGGTTTCAGTTTGACTTATTTGACTTCTACCTGAAAGAAAAAAAATATATATTCAATTATATTACTGAATTTAAAAAAAAATTAATAGAAGGTGGCATCATTTGTCTACTTCAGTGTAAACTTATAGAATAAATCTCTTACTTGAGTTGTTAATTTTTCATTCAGTCGTATTTAATAGATACAATTTAACGCAGCAATCTTACATAATCTAATGAGGTACACAGAATATATATATATATATTTAAAGACACTTTTATGTTTAACATTCTTTTTATAGATACAAGTATTTAAGTAAATGCTCTGGTTATAATAAACAGTATTAAATAACATTTACCGGCCTGAATGCCCGAGAAATTTTCATAAAAAATATTCGTCCTCCGACTGGATTCGAACCGGTATCCTATAAGGAACCGTCATATAAACTGATATGCCTTAACGGATTCGGCCACTGAGGACGAATATTTTCTATGAAAATTTTGTCTGACATTCAGGCCGGTAAATGTTATTTAATACTGATTATTATAAACAGAGCATTTACTTAATACTTGTATCTATAAAAATAATGTTAAACATAAAAGTTTCTTTAAATAATTGTCGGACTTTGTCCATTTCATAATATATATATGTATATATATATATATATATATATATATATATATATATATATATATATATATATATGATTATACAAAGTGGAAAATCGTTTTGTTGTTGTGACGACGCGTTTCGCCTTCGCCAGACAGGCTTCCTCAGGTCAAAGCGAAAGAAATCTGTGTGTTGGGGGATGATTCAATATTAAATCGTTAATATTTTTACGCTAGAATGGCGTCCCTCGTTCGGAATGAAAAATAAATTTAAGTGAATTTAGTTCTAACGCCGTTATTTTAATTTGTGATTTCGATTATGTATTTGTTTACGTTTTATATTAGTTATGCCTCAACGTAGGCGATCCAACTTTGGTTTTGATAAGATGTTATTTTGTTGAAGTTGTATTCAAATATTTCTTGCTTTGTCAAAAAATTCCATGTGTTATTATCTCTTAACTAGCCTTATGACTGTCTGGAGTGTAATTTCTACGTATGCCTAGCAGAAAAATATTAACGATTTAATATTGAAACACGCAAAAACACATAGAATAGCCGAATATTCTGGGAAGTTATTTAGGAAAATGTTGCCATCGACAGGATTTTCTTTAATATATCTCCTCGTGCAGGCTGGTAAATAAATTTTAAAATAAACGGAGCGTTTACTCAAATACGAGAATCCATTACAAATAAATTTTGATATAATAAAAATATGATGGATTAAAAATTAAAATCCTTTAATACTGTATCAATGTATAAAGAGGAATCATTCAGACGTGATCAAAATTCGAACTATAATTTTTTTCATTTACTTCGCATTCATGGTCTTGAGAAATGTAATAATCTAAATTCCTTCAAAAATGTTAAAAAAGACAAAAAAAAATAGGCACACTGCTCTCTCTTACCCTAAATAGCAACGAGTGTAGGAGAAGGAAACTTTGAATTCAAAACACCTCTTCCTGGAAAGTTGGAGGAGTGGGTCATATTTAAGTATATATACGCTCTTCAGGCTATGGCATTATTTCATGTAGATTAAACGCTGTGATAATAAAATATGGTATTTGTTCGACATAACTTAACACATGTTCATCATCTATTTGTTGTCAGTTCTCCTGAATATCGTCTGCTTTATCGACAGGAGAGTCAATCATATATATACATATGACAAAAATATTGGCTCCTGAAAATTAATTTCGGTTGAGCTCTGTGGGAATGAAGCGTGGGTTTGTAAACAGTGACTATTAAAGCTAATATAGCATGACTCTTCGGCAGAATTGAGTCACTGTCAGTCACTGTGTGTTTATCTAAATCTAAAAATAAATACGCTAAAATTCCTATTCATCCCTGCCGTGCGCCGACGGTTTAGTGGTAGAATTTCCGACTGACGCCAATTCAGTCGGGTTTCGATCCTAGCCAGAGGCAACCGGACGTCGAGACACACTGATGAGCTGTGATGCAGCGAAACAGTCTGTCTGTGGATGACAAAATATATATGTGTGTGTGTGTGTGTGTGTGTGTGTGTGTAGGGAAGAGTTTATAGTTGTTTCAACAAGAGAAAAGTGTATATTTAAAAAGAAGATAAACCGCCAAATTTTTTGATTGAAATTTGGATTTTTTATTTTAAAATATATATTACACTCTGGTTTCCATAATTCTGCTACACGTGTTTCTGGTTTCGCAACCTTCTTCAAGCAGAGAGTAGATATTTCCACATATTAGACAAATGAATTTTTACGTGGTAGTAATTAAAATGTCTTTCTTGGACTGGTGATAAGCGGTGATATATACATACAATATGTATATATATATATATATATATATATATATATATATATATATATATATATATATATTGCATGTAGTTCTCTTGTTAATATTTCGTTATTTCGCGTGGTACGTCGTCATAGAACTGTATTATGAATTTACGATTTGCGTCTGATATTTCGCGACCGTTATCGTCGCATAGCAATTTTCTATGTCAGCATAACTGATTCGATTCATAATAAATAAAAATGTGATTATGTACTAAAATGCACAGAATACAAGAAGTCATATATAGCTGTCAGCCAAGCACTAAACCACAGACTTTCCCTTCACAAAAGCAACATCAAATTAACCGACAACAGAAAACTCTCTGTATCACAACACATCTACAAATGTAATCACGGTAAACTTAAAGTAATGCTAATATACCAAACAGACAATTATTCTTACCTACAAAGAGAAGAAAAAAAATCTTCATAAACAAATTTAAACCAGCAGTAAATAGATCATAACCCCAAACACACAAAACATAGCATATAACAAACTACACAAATACAGTCGTCGATTTTTTATCTTCTATATTTCTGTTCCATTTTTTCAGTAGGTTTCTTTGGACTGATATATAACAAAAATGATATTAGTTTTTCAAAATGTTTTAAATTTAAGAAACGTTCATAAATATTCATCAGGATAGCTGAAAAGTCTGGGTAAATTATTGAGGACTCTAAGTGACATAATTTAATGTCTAATAAACAAAAGATTAATTAATATTTAAATTATTTTAGTTCGGGTTAACTTTTTTGTTTTAAATAAATTAATAATAATATGAATTTAAACGTTTTCTTTTATTTTTTAGCATTTTTTATAGTAGTGTATGTTGGCTTGGGAAAAGAGTAATTCTTTCAGGAATGGCGATATTTGAAAAATCAGGGCGCAGATTTATATTTTGATAAGATTCGATATCTTCACTCTCGAGTAGTTGAATATGGTTAGTATGATGACTTGTCAATTCGTGTTATGACAACGACGCTACCCAATTTTGCACACAGGATTTGGATCAACTCTTTGTATGGTATTCAGGCTCTTCCCAACGGTCGCGTACGTAGGCTGGGATCGTTCTAGGCTGATATAATCAAGGTCACCTGCTTGGCAAATTGATAATGATAACATGGTGAGATTTGAACCCGAGGCTCATGGTCAGAATAATAACGTTCTAACTCATCGGCCAAAGACATATGCACGCACACACCGACACATACACACAAATAAATTCATGTGTGTGTATGTTAAAATTGAAAAAATATAAACCTTGACAAAATGAATGAATGATCGATATTTAGGCACAGCTATTAAAGTCAGTTATTTATTAAACTTTGCTTTGTCACGAGAGAATCCGAAGGAAAGAACTCTATGAAGATCTATGGATGACAGAAATGGTTAGAATGAAGTGGTTAGAAATGGAAAAAAAACTGGACCGAGGCGAATATTTGAAGAAGTTGCAGATTCGATTAGAGAAAACATGCAGAATATTAATAATATCCGATAAAGATAAGAAAGTAAACAAAGTAACACTTTTAATAAACGTTTTATTTAGCCGAAGAAGTATATGAAAACTGATTTCTCAGCAGTACTTTGTGGTGGTAACATCGAAATAGGCAATTAAGAAAACTTAGTAGACAACAGTAGGGAGTTAGAGTAAAATTTTAGGTTAGTATTGTAGGCAGTAATATGATAGTTCCTTTTAAAAACTGATGATGATTCATGATAAATACAAAGCATTATTGTACGTTCTTCGAGTACTAGATTTCACACACACACACACACACACACACACACACACACACACATATATATATATATGACAAATTAAGGAACAAATAGGAATAAATGTTTATCAATTTAAGATGTTTTGCTTTTATTTTAGCTTCAACAGATGCATGTTAAATTATAAACATTTTCCTATGTATTTCTTATTTTATCATTCTGTCGGATTTAATCCATATTTTTTAAATTCAATTATATATATATATATATATATATATATATATATATATATATATATATATATATATATATATATCAGGTCATCCCATAAGTTCTGTCCAAATTTTGACACGTGACCAAATGTTACATTTAATTACAGATTTAATCAACAATGTATTTTCCCTGATTATCTATGACTTCCTTCCATCTATTAACAAGCTTACCAATTCCATTACTGTAAAATTCTTTTGGCTTTGATTCGAACAACTCACAAATGTCAGTTTTAACCTCTTCCTGTGTTACAAAAGCTGTTTCTTTCAAATGATTCTGTAAGCTACGAAACAAATGGTAGTCTGATGGAGCAGGTCGGAAAAATACGGTGGATGAGGAATTTTCTCCCAACCAATCTTTTGTGACGTCATTCTTGCTGTGTGTGGTCACGCATTGTCCTGATAAAACATCACCCGTTTTCGATTCACTAGAGCAGGTCTTTTTTTCCTCAAAGCTTGGTTCAAACGCTCTAATTGCTGACAGTATATTTGAGCATTAATTGTTGCATTAGGTCGTAAGAATTCAAAGCGGATTATTCCTTGGCAATCCCACAAGATTGAAAGAAGAACCTTTTGCCCATGAAGTTCTCTTCTCGGCTGTGGCTGGGGTCCTTCCCCTTTACCAAGCCACTGTCTACGACGCTTAACATTTCGATAAAAGATCCATTTTTCGTCGCCAGTCACAAGTCTATCCAAAAAAGGTGAAACAAGTTGGCGAGAATGGAGAGAAGAGCAGATGTCAACTCAGGATTTGAGGTTGATTTCAGACAATTCATGAGACACCCAGTTTCCAAGTTTAGGAACTTTTCCAAGTTGTTAAAGATGACCATGAACAGTTGTATGGTTTGAACTGAGAACCACTGCCAATTCCTCAACTGATAAAGCAGGATTTTCTTCAAGGGCTGCTTCAAGAAGCTTTTCATCAACCTCAACTGGACGTCCGGTTCGATCTTCATCTACAAGGGTGAAATCTTCACCTCTGAATTTTTCAAACCACCTTCTGCAAGTTCTTTCATTCACACATTCCTCTCCATAAACTGAGTGAATGTTTCTAGCCGCTTCGGCTGCTGAGTTTCCTTTCTTGAACTCATAAAGCATTATGTGCCTCAAATGATTCTTGGGTACTTCCATGTTAGCAGGGTTTTAATCAAACAAAATTTAATTTTATTGTTCTCTGAAATAAAGTTTGATCAGTTTAAATGCATCTAAACATAAAAATAATGTTCAGCTCCATTAGACATTATAAAATACTCTTTAAATTTCGTTCATTTTAACTAAAAGTTAAAATTCGGACAGAACTTATGGGATGACCTAATATATATAATTCACATATATTTCAATTCATATATACAAACACATACACACACACACACACACACACACACACATATATATATATATATATATATATATATATATATATATATATATATATATATATATAATCAACATCAACCGCACACCTGACTTACCGATCAAGGTTCCGTTCACATACACGTATGATTTAATCGGCCTGCAAATCCAGTTTACGATGACGGACGGAAATGTGGGTTACTCGTGATTCATATAAAATCTTGAAGGCATCTATCAATCTTATATAACCATTACTGCACCAAATATATATGGTGATACTGCTGGGCTGATTTACGGCATATTAATGTTATGCAAAGAAATCTGAATGGATATTAGTTTAACAATGGTAGCACTTGCAGATTTGTAATCAGTGGCAGAAAGGGGACGAATGACCCGAAGTTGTAAGTGTGTTAGAGGCATGTTAAAATTAATTCACAGACAATATAGGGACAGGGCCGAAAGTCTTGGCGTCTAAGTTGGTGATTCCTTCTTCCTCTTGACGTTTGGTTGGTTGGTTTTGTTTTACGGTATATCAACCTCTATGGGTTATTTAATGCTGAAAAGATTTTTATTGCTGGTAATATTTTTTTTTCAAAAATGTGTTACTGGTAATAATTTTTTTCTTCAAAAATTCATTGCTGGTAATAACCTTTTACATGTAATAACCTTTTAAATGTATTGCTGGTGTTAACATCTATTTTTACACTTTAATCGTGGTTCGACCCCAGTTTGTCAACTATTTACCCATAGCACGGACCCTAACAGGTGCTACCATCACGAGCCAGGTTGAACCTGGGAAAACCAGCAATTAAGAGGTGGATCCACGCTCCTCAAACCCTCCTGATCAGAGCCCTTACTGTTAGATGTAGTTTATCGTCTTACCCAGGACGGGCCTCCTCTTGACGTGAACTCAGGAGAAACAACGAGAACAGTATCAGCAAAACCAGGGACGGGTTGCATGAGATAAAATGATACATACAAATACAGATAGATAACAACAAATAACAATGGCATGCAGGGAAGCTACGGGTTGTTCATGTTGAGCAGTAATTAAACCTTAAGTAATGATTCTTTCTATTCGTAACAATGGTTTTCTTAATTGTAATCGTAATGGTGAAGTGGTAAGGATGAAACAACATGGAATTTTCTGCATATTTATTTTCGTTGTAAGAAAACAAATGAATAACTGTATATTAAACAGTCACGCATACCCAGAATAGGCATCTTACTTATATAAATAGATAGACAGACATGAACAGACAGGCATAGAGATAGATGGATAAAAAACAGATAGATAGATAGATAGATAGATAGATAGATAGATAGATAGATAGATATTAACAGACTGTGATAGACATAAAACATAGAGTGAAATAAATGAATAGATAGACAGACATATATACCCATAGATAGATAGATAGATAGATATTAACAGACTGTGATATAAATACATAAATAGACTGAAATAAATGAATAGATAGACAGACATATATACCCATAGATAGATAGATAGATAGATAGATAGATATTAACAGACTGTGATATAAATACATAAATAGACTGAAATAAATGAATAGATAGACAGACATATATACCCATAGATAGATAGATAGATAGATAGATAGATAGATATTAACAGACTGTGATATAAATACATAAATAGACTGAAATAAATGAATAGATAGACAGACATATATACCCATAGATAGATAGATAGATAGATAGATAGATAGATAGATAGATAGATAGATAGATAGATAGATATTAACAGACTGTGATATAAATACATAAATAGACTGAAATAAATGAATAGATAGACAAACATATATACCCATAGATAGATAGATAGATAGATAGATAGATAGATAGATAGATAGATAGATAGATAGATAGATAGATAGATATTAACAGACTGTGATATAAATACATAAATAGACTGAAATAAATGAATAGATAGACAGACATATATACCCATAGATAGATAGATAGATAGATAGATAGATAGATAGATAGATAGATAGATAGATAGATATTAACAGACTGTGATATAAATACATAAATAGACTGAAATAAATGAATAGATAGACAGACATATATACCCATAGATAGATAGATAGATAGATAGATAGATAGATAGATAGATAGATAGATAGATATTAACAGACTGTGATATAAATACATAAATAGACTGAAATAAATGAATAGATAGACAGACATATATACCCATAGATAGATAGATAGATAGATAGATAGATAGATAGATAGATATTAACAGAATGTGATATAAATACATAAATAGACTGAAATAAATGAATAGATAGACAGACATATATACCCATAGATAGATAGATAGATAGATAGATAGATAGATAGATAGATAGATAGATAGATAGATAGATAGATATGAAAAGAGACAGAAGAATGGGAGCTGATTAATAGTACATCCAAAATAAACTGCAGTGCCAAGAAATCTGACTTACCTAATAACGGGTATTGGATATGTGTGTAGCGCAAAGGTTAACGATGTAGAAAATGAAACCATCGATCCGAGTCCCGCTTTCATCTGTTCTGATCATTTCGCACTAATGCTTTTCGAAAAAGCATGAATCTTCTCCTTCTCAGTTACGGGTTAAATAGCACTGAGCTTGACTGGGCTCTTTAACCTTGGTTGACCGCTAATCTAAAGAGGACAACTTCGAATTCTAAGCCATGGAGGACGTAACGAGAAACCATTTCAATATATTTCTGAAGAAGTTACTGCAATTCACTGATAACAATGAATATACATCTGCAGTGAGTCATGATCGCCTATATACTGAAGAGATAGTGAAATTAAAAAAAAAATCAAGTACAACAATATACGGATATATACTGAGTAAATGTCATATAGGAAGACTCTATTGCACCAGTATTAATCATTATGAAATTATTCACTTTTTTAAGTCTGTAAAATACCAGCCAATTCTCTTGGGAAAAGGTGAGAGTTAAAATCTTCTTAACTATAGACTATATAACATAGATAGTCTTGGATAACTGCCAAGGAAAGGAGAACTACTGTGAATTCAAAACTGCGGAGAAACAAGTGAGTATTCCTGAAACATAGCAGAAATATGGAGCACCTAGTATCCTACAGTAGTGTTGGCACGAGAACACGCTTACGCATACGAGAAGATGAGATAATATGCTATACTGTCACATGCGCTAGATACACAAAAACTCTAGCATTTATTATTCATATAACATTATACTTTAAAATTCTCAGTCCGAAATCTGATGTTACAGAAAAATATACAGTTAATTTTCGTACCAAACAAAAGACCTACACGAGCCAATATAGGTAAAAAGAATCAATTATCTCTCTTCTTACCTAACTACATCTATCTATCATAGCTGGTCCAGGCCGGAGCCGGTCCAAGCTAGTCGTAGCCATGATACCACCAGCGCAGAGGACGAATCCCTACACCAGGCAAGTATCGAGTGAAGCTCTCAGCCAGAAGGCCGACCAAGCGAGCTATCTGCGAACAGATACTACGCTTTGATCCAGGTCACCAGGTCGAGCAGCTCTCCCATTGCTAGAACCATACTGTGTGATGATTGCTTCAGTCACGAATGAATACGATGTACTATTCATATGTAAGGCCACATTGTTTAGAACTATATATGCTCTATCCCCGATTTTGAGCATTTTTCCTCTGTAAATATAGATATAGCAATTTTAATAATAGTATAATTATCTGATATATGTGTGTTGCTGTATGGATGCATGGGAGTGTATGGATGTGGCAATGATGATATAAACCGTTTGGCAATGTTTGATATTCCTTGACCGAGCAGCCAGTACTACTCTCGATTGAATTTTATAACATCTTTCTATTAAAAAGTTTTTTTTTCAGGAAGATAGGTTTCTCACGACCAGTAGCTGTTATTGTTCTATCCAGTAATGATTGGGGTTTCCTTCCAAACCTTTTATCTGAAGTAGTGTGGAATGTCAGCATTTTCTATTTTATATCATTATTTTCTCTTCGAGTTACATGTGATATCCTAGCTGTTGTCGTAAGTGATGTGGATTCTGTTATATGGTACAGTTCTTAATGATTCTGTAGTGCCAGTCCACGAGGTTCGAAGAACGATGGCCTCATTCACTCAAAATCATTTTTAAACATTGATCTGATAAAATGGTTGTATATAGCTGACAGCTACGATATTTCTGCGCGGGTGTTTGGCGCCATGCACTGAATCCATGTTAAGCAGCCCGGAACGAATATCGGCGGGGAAAGTTCGAATTACAGTCTATTTTCATTACATTCACTTTCACGCAAATACTCTTGAGAGAGATCTGAATACATCCGATAATATATGGATTAAATAATAGGTAAAACTGGGCTCTCTACCTTTGGTTGAAAAGCAGTTTAGAAATTCTGAATTCAAAACACGGTGGAGTGATGGATAGCGGCTCGGATTGAGGAATCGGAGAGCCGAGTTCGAATTCCACTCGAATCCAGTACATTCATTTACGTGCTAATATCCTTGGAAAAAGTATGAATCCTCCTCTTCTCACCTTAGATATTGGTAAATACCAGGGCAGACCTGGTTCTATAGCCTTGGATGGAACTGGTCTACCGCAGAAAGAAATGGCAGCCTACTGCGGGAAAACCTGCCTCGTCAGTCATGTATCGAAAGATACACGATCGCCTAAGTGACTGACTGATGGAGCCCTAGCAAAGCACATACTATGCAAACATTGCAAGGATCGTGGAATTACATTGGCTTTATGATCTCGCCAGCAGTCAATGTACTAGAATAGCAATGTGTGTGCGCGTGTTGTTGTGCTTCATGAAATAATACATCTTTTTTAGGTAAGGCAAATTTCGTTATAAAATTATCATATGGCTGTGTTTTATGCTGTCCAAAAGATGAATAATGAACATTTGATCTTCATTGCTCTTCTGAATAAAAATACGGTAAATTAAAGAAAGATAAGAGATAAGAAGGAAGAGGCATACATGTTCTTATTTCCATACGCACTTAGACTTTTTTCCTGAAACTGTAAAAATGAGTTTAGATTTAGGATACATGTTCCCTAACCGGAGGGCAAGCAATATGAAGCACCGTCTCGTAATTTCTCTCTTTGTGAAAATCGTATCTGATCACAAAAAATTCCAATATACCTTGAATTGCACGGGCAGAAATATTCTCAATAATCTGTGTCTATGGCTATTTCAACATCACGCGAATATGTGGATGCTGTAGAAATAAGTTTTTGAAAGATCCTTTTTTATGAAATATTCTATCCCGTCAGCGATTTATAAATAAATTCTTGACATTTTATAGATATTGCCTTCTGTCAAATAAAAAGTTCGGACGTTCTATCGAATTTGATACCAGACATATTTGACCCGTCATGAGAAACTGGAAAAGAAGTCGATGAGGCTGCCGTTTAAAACAAATAAATGCAAAGGTGAAGTCTCCATCATTCTTGAATTTGGTTCAGGGCAGAAATTGACCCAGTTGCAATTTGTCTTCCTACGACTAATTTTTATTTTGTCTTTTGCAATTTATACATATGCAAGCATTCATCTTTTTCTCTCTTCGTCACTTCAAGCTTGAAACAGATTGTCGCCGCAGGATGTCAACCTCACTTTCCGCTTTTATATCTGCATATGTTCTATAGCTGATACTGAGCAATTTTACCAATAAATATAGCTTAAAATATTTCTCTCTATTTTTCATAATATACTTTCTTACATATTACAATATACAACTCTCTCATTTTGTGGGAGACATATTTTTCAAGAATAAGCAGTTAAGCAGTGATGACTATTGCTTTATAAGAGCAAATTCTTCCCGGTTCTGCAGAGATCATACCTGCTCAGTTCTCAAATAACGATTGACATTGCATTTAAAGTTTTGAAGGTCAAAGTTGACTGGAAAGCATGAAGCCGGAAGAATGTTTTACAACCGAGAAATGCAGGAAAAATCTGGTCATATAGAACTTACTGTTACATCTAGCCAATCCAACTGTAAATTGATGAGACCTTGCCGCAAATCTAGTACTGCGCTTAAATTCATAAAAAGTATAGGTACCAAAACAAAGTGCTCATCCGAACAATCACCATGAAAGTATTTAAAGAAAAGGTACAGGGAGACAACTTTACGATTGTGCGAAAGTGACTGAAGCCGAGACGCTAGGTTAGGATCATTTATATTGCTTATTCTTCTTTGGATTTTATCAAGAAACTCCAAATATACAGCAGAAAAAGAAGCGCAAAGAGACAGGTAAAATTGTTCGGACGCGTAATAAGGAAAGATGCCTTAGAAAATTTGACACTCACAGAGCATACTAAAAGTCAAGATGGGCCTAGGAAAACATGGAGTCACGTTATGTTTTGAATCATTTCACCTGAAGCAATGCGATAAAACCAGCTAAGATGCAACAGTTTCCGAGAGTGAAAGAAAGAAAAGAGCTAATGAACTTGTGTCAATGGATCGCAGAACAAAGAGGGATAGTAAGGGAAAGATATTGCTAAGAACTACAAAAGATGGGAAGTTGTAGAGAGTCATTATTGTCCCCGTCCTGAAGGAACACGACGCATAAAAATTGAAAGGTAGTTTAGAGTTCAAAAGAGATCTATTATATCGCAGAAATTCTAAACATTACAATATTACAATTTAACAGCATATTTCTATCACATCTGGTCTGATGCTTCTGCTATGAATCTAAAGATTCATGACAAAATCCAAACCAGCAATGGTATTGTTCTTGACCTGGCATTTTGGTTTCAGTCATTTACCTCGTGCCTTAATGTAATTTTCCTGTGCCTTTCTATAAATATTTTCATCGTAACTGTTCTGGTGGGGCTTTCCTTTTTGATTCCTCGAATTTATGGATTCCAGCACAGTACTAGATCTTATCATTTTAAAGTTTTAAATTGCTAGATGTAACCGTAAGTTCTATGCTAACAGTTTCTTCTCTCGCATTTCTCTTGTGGAGCTCCGGCTTTTTGCTTTTCAGTCAACTTTGATCATCAAAAATCTAAATGTAATATCAATCGACGTCATTTACCTCTTTGATTCATGCTTTTATTATCCTCTCTCCTTAATTATACTTTTTCCCCAGATTATTTCACTCTCAGTAGCCTCTTGGTCTTAGTGGCTTCATCGCCTTGCTAGGAGTGAAATGATTAAAAGAAAGCACCGAATGTATTAATAATTACATTTGACTACAGGAGTAGTCATTATCATTACAACGCAAATTTTGTTTCGATAAATGGAATAAGGAACAATAATGTTTTAAGTCAGATTAAAGAAAAAATCGGATAAATGAAGAAAAGAAATCGGATAAAAGAATTATTCTCGCCTCAAGCAGCAACAATAAGATTTATTTTTGTCCGCGATAGGAAATCGATAAAATTATATTGAATGAATTGAATGGGAAAGAAGAATAGTTTTATTCAGGTATTTGTTTTCAGCAGTTCATGTCATTCAAGATGGAATTTATTATATAAAGAAAAAGTATTTATATTCTCTTATTTCTGAATAAGTCTAATTAAATTGGTGGTTGATATTTGACAAAATGAAAACACTAGCTGACCCGCATGTGATATAACGTACAACTGAAGATGACAGGAGTACTCATCTTTCGAAATATTATATTGAAAGCAACGATGCTTTGGAATCTGAATTCCTGTTATAAGGACAATATTTCATCGGAGAACATCAGACAATACGAAAAGGTCTAAAGAGCGTAGGGGCCGTAAATAAATAATCGAAAGAAGACACTAAATAATAATTCATCGAAAAATGATAATGCCAAATCTCGAAGCGTCATACAAAAATGAAAATATCAGAAAAGATTGGCTTAAACGCTGTGTTGAAATAATAAAATTGATAATATTACTTTTAAGAAAAAACTTATATCTTGGATGCTATCATATTTCATATATTTAATCATAATGAGTGTTATGTCCGTTCTAGAAGTTGGAGATCATTGCTCTTGTCATTTATTATCACTTTCTTTTGTAAAAATCGTTTTTTTTTATGTGGGCGATTTTGATATTCTACATATTCTTTTTCTCTTTATTACATGTTAATTGCCAAGAGATATCGTGAAAGTCAGCGAAGTGATTTCACCTAGCATTCCCCAAGGTTTTGAAATTCAGTTGTCCTCCTCCTCCTAGATTAACTGCTACCCAGGGCTACAGAGTCCAGTCTACTCTGTTTTTTTAATCCATAGCTGTTGGCATGGGGTGCGGATATGTTGATTCATGCCTAACTCAAATGTATCAGACTAGGCCGAAGTTTGAACTCGACTCGCCGATTTCTCTTTCCGCATAGATAACCGTTACAGCACCCCCACTTCTACTAAATCTTATGTTAATGATTCTAGAATCTAATTACTCCAAAATCACTTCACCTCTGCTACGGTCTAGATTGTAATATCTAATCTATATATAAATATATAGTAGTGAATGCTGGACAGTTTCAGCACAGATGAAGAATATTTTTGAAGCGACTATTATATGGAAGGTCTAGCAGCATGGCCCGGCGTTGCCCGTGCTTGATTCAAAAATCGCACGACTCATACAGCAATCGCTATCACTTGACTTAAAATATTTTTGCCCTTCCTTGCCTTTAAAGGAGTGCCCTTTGCCGTGCTGATGTTGCTACATGCCTTACTTCTTGCCTATCTCACACTGCGAATTTTTTCTAAGCTCTATACTAAACATTAAATCTGTTACGAAAAAAGAACTAAACAAAATGAACACAAAACGATCAGCTTTAAAAAAGGACTCGTAACTGGAAAAACCGAATGAAAAAAGAATGTTAACAACAAATACTTTTTCACATCCAACGCAGTTCTGCGGAATCAGAATAAACGTTGAGTTTAAGCAAGCGAATGAGCCAATTGGAGCAAAGTGCCATGCAGATTTAAATTTTTCCCACTTGTGACGAATGCAGCTATCGATTTTTTTGCATGCTAGCATGCTAGTTAACATTCGTGTCAGTCAGCTGTTGGCTCTCACTGGCCAGTAGAAAATGGCCGCAAACTACATGAAAACTGCCGTAGAAACATTAAAAAATCGATTATTTCCACTATCGATGGGAGTTGGGAAAATGCAAAGTCGGTCTTGGCCTTGCCACTAACTCGGAGCATGTGCATGTATATTTTGGTGCAAATCCGTCGAAAATTGCGGCCGTACATTCGTCACACACACACACACACACGCGCACACACACACACGCACACACACACGCACACACACACACACACACACACACACACACATCCTGCCTTCTATAGATAGAGATGTTGAAAATAGTATTGAGAGGGTATGTGCGAAAAGAGGAAGTTTTAACGATAATATTTTTTTCTTCTTTTGCTTTCTTTAATGTATCCTGTCCCTTTAGGACGTGCGATGTCATGGATCTCCACAAATTCCTATCTTCTGTAGTTGTTACCAATATTTTGTCATCCATTTACATGAGATTGTTAGGTTCTGAAATTTAAAAATGTTGGAAACCTGACTAGGATTTAACTTCTGTTTACCCGGTGCAAAATAAAATCCTTACATTTACCTTGACGAAATGTATTGCTAAAGAATAATTTTCATTTGACTTTATTCATATTGACTTCTTATTTATATTTGAATTGTTATACACACGCACAAATGCACCCACACAAACACACACACACACACACACACACATATATATATATATATATATATATATATATATATATAAATTATTTGATGACAAAAATGATGCAAGTCGAATATTAAAGGCGTTTCAATTTCAGCATAGCATATTCAGAAAAATATGTGTAGTACATTTAAGCATGTAATGTTTAAAAGAAGTACAATACAAAACCTGACAACTGCATTTTAGTTATAGCAGAAAACATTACTGGACATAAAGAGCTAATTAGGTGTACAGTTGAACATAAAGAAATCCCAGCATATGAAAATGTCCTGCTTTATGCCAATAATAAATTGGACATCACTGGCATCTCCTCTCGAAAATTAATTTTACAATAATAATAATAATAATAATAATAATATCGTTCGACTAAATAATATTAATATGGATTCAGGATATATAGAAGTGGTCTGCTGATATAAATTTAGAGCTTACAGTAGTGAACGTTATCGCTAAATTTAGGGTACGGGTGGCCTAGACTTCATATCTAAGACGTTGGATGATTTTCTTAACCATTTGTTTGCAGTAAATTGTGCCTATTCAGTCATGAATACAATATGTATGTATATATATATATATATATATATATATATATATGTGTATGTGTGTGTGTGTGTGTGTGTGTGTGTGTGTGTGTGTGTGTGTGTGTGTGAAAAGTGGGTGTATATAAATATAAATATATATATATATATATGTATTTATGTAATATATTATATATATTATTATTTATATATTATATGCGCGTTACTTATTAGAAAGAGCTCAATATCAGAGATAGAGGTAACATATTTGGTTGGATTGCTGTGAGTTTGTGACCCTGTGTTTCGCGCTTTTGGCAGAGACTCAGGGGTTGTCTGGCTATGTACTTCAGTCAGTTCATACTCCGTTTTTCGACGACGAAGTACACTACAAGATATGTGGAGCTGCAAAGGGGAATTGCTATGGGATGTGCTATCTCTCCAGTACTGTTTGTGATGGTGATGGCGGTGATCTTGAGAGGTCTGGCACCAGAGTTCCGCTTCCCGCAGAATGAGGTCAAAATCCGAGCATTTATGGATGATTTGACGATAATCCAAGATGATAGGAAAGTAGATCAGTTGGTTCTGGATAGAGTTGGTAGAATGGAGTCAGATGGCCTTCAAACCAAAGAAAAGCAGGTCACTGTCTATGAAGGGAGAGTCGGTCATACATGAAGTGTTTTCCATCGCAGGTGAAAAGATACCAACAGTGCGGGAGCAAGGTGAAAAGAGTCTGGGGAGGTGGTGTAACTTCCCTGTGACAGATCGTCACCGTGGGATTGAAATCCAGCAACAAGCGGAGGTGGGTCTGCGAAGATTAGATCAATGTGGGCTTCCCGGAAAATTTAAGGTGTGGTGTATGCATTTTGGATTGATGCCTAGATTACTGTGGCCGCTGACTATATACGAGGTGGCACTGTCTAGAGTTGAAATAATTGAGAGGAAAATTAGTAAGTGCATAAGGAAGTGGCTTGGTGTTGCAAGGATTCTGTCACCGGTCGCTTTGTATGGCAGTTCATGGGGCCTTCAGTTACCTCTTAATTCTTTGGTTGAGGAATATAAGGTGGCGAAGGTGAGATTGCAGTCTATGCTGTGTGAGTCGAGGGATGCTGTAATCCGGAAGTATGTGCCAGAGGTGAAGACAGGAAGAAAGTGGAGAGTGTCAGACGAGATGTCAGCAGTGGAAGTGATGGTAAAGCAGGCAGAAGTGCAAGGTGTTACAAAGAAGGGACGTGCTGGATTTGGTCTAGGTGAGAGGGAGTGATTCTGGTCAGAGGCCAGTAGACAGGAGCGACGCAAGTTACAAGAGCAGGGGGTTCAAAAGCTCGAAGAGGAGAGACGGTTAGTGCGGACTGTCCAACAGGCTCAGCAGGGCCGATGGCTGAACTGGCAGGGTATTGAGGGTGTTCAGATCAGTTGGTCTGATTGGTGGCGTCTAGGCGCAGGACATTTGAGGTTCCTCATACAGGCAGCATATAACGTGGTAGCATCACCGGCAAATTTGAAGAGATGGGGAGTGCAGGAGTCACCCTCCTGCCGGTTGTGTGGTGCTTATGGAAACCTGTGCCACATGCTGTCAGCCTGTCCGAGGGCGCTACAGGATGGCTGGTACACCTTCAGACATAACTTGGTGCTGGAGGTCGTGGCAGAGGCTGTAAGAAATGCTAGCATACTCTCGTTGGACCTGCGAAGGTTAGCCTTCCTGAAGCACGGTGCGACTGTCACAAGGCAGAAGACCAGGTCGGAAAACTCAAGGAAGTGGAGAGTGTTGGTGGATGCTACACTGCCAGTGGAGATCGTTATGTCCGGTCTGAGACCAGATCTGGTCTTAATTGATTTCGAGAAGCAACATCTGTTGCTTGGCGAACTGACAGTAACATGGGAAGAAGGGATTGAGGAGGCGCATGAAAGAAAATTGCTTCGGTATGAGGAACTGGTGACTGAAGTCCGTGAGAGATGATATAGCTGCACTTTGTTGCCATTTGAGGTTGGCTGTAGAGGATTTCCTGCTGCTTCTTTAAAGAGATTCCTCAAGTGTTCTGGGATACCAAAGCCGAAGAAGGTGATAAAGACTTGTGGTGAAAAAGCGGTGGAAGGAAGTGTATGGATAACCCAAAAATTCTTATCGAGTCGCACTTAATTAACATAGACCGGTTGCAACGTAACATCATCCAACTGTTGCGGGTCCACCGTGTGGAAAGGTACTGAGCTTAATGGGCCGAAACCTTGCTGAAGCACAGCGCTCAGCTGAAGATTGCACCTGGTCTAGAGCACTTGATGTGTACTTGTGTTCTGTATATATATATATATATATATATATATATATATATATATATATATATATTTATATATATCAGACAAACTGTTTTGACGACGCGTTTCAACTTCGCCAGATAAACTTCCTCATGTCAATATATATATATATATATATATATATATATATAGAGAGAGAGAGAGAGAGAGAGGGGGGGTGGAGAGAGAGAGAGAGACTCTAGCGTCGTTTTCGATGTATGAGGAACTTCATTCGTTTTTTATGTTTGTGTCGGATGTGACACTTCAGTCCCGCATACATATTGTGTAACAGCGAAGATCTCGGGACATAGCAACAGGAACATTTGCTGACGCCTTTCACCGTTGTCTTTCTGATACAACTCTGGCACAAATATCTCCTGATATTTATATCCAATGCAACTCGCTGGAAGTTATTTTGAGGCACACAATGACAGCTGAAACGTTACTCCTTCGCTTGTCTATACATGTGCCACGACCGACCAACAGTCCCTTCCCGACTGTTGCTTACACAAGCTGGCTATACATGAGATTGTTAGTATTCTGTAGTTAGTGTGTTAGCATTCCGTCGTCACTCATGCTTGGAACATAACCAGCTCAGCGAAGTTGTCACTGCATCAGGAAATACGTTTGCTGAAAGTAGGTGTTGGTGAGTACAAGATTGAATTCTCTGCAAATAAAAAGGAGGCACAGTCCGTTGGTGTTGAAATAGTTGTCAGAAAAACGCCACGGGGGATTTGATTATGGTGGTGAAGTCGTGTTCAAGATCATCCACACTTTTGGAACTACTGATAACAAGGAATCGGCGAAAAAGATTGCCATAGAAATGGTGAACAACAGGCCTCAGCTTTTATTAGTCTCAGAGTTGAACCTCCCTGGAACAAGCACGAAAATCACCAAAGCCTTTCGACGGACCATACTGAAGGTAGCAAGGTTTTGATGCCGTGAGGTTTCCTTCTCAACCAATGATGGAAGGTGAGGGAAGGTGGCTTGGGAGCAGCCGTGATTTCCTCGCTCAGGCCTCTTCAGACGCACACCCATATATACAGGATACCCCACGAAAAAGAAAACCCCAAAAAACAAAAACAGAAAATTTTAGATATACTATATGACGAAAAAAAAAAAATTAACTAACATATAAAAAATGAACTATATATTTTACTATATAAATGAACTAAGAACATTAACTAAGATACAATTTTTTTAACCATTTGTTGTTCCAGGATACCGCATTTGTCAAATTTTCAACGCAACCTGATTGTCCTGTTTAAGAAAGAACATCCTACTTGGGGACTGAAAAAATGCCAAGAAATTTTGCCAGAGTTCTTTAGTTTGAACACCACATCTAACATTTGTGCTTTTGTTTTGTTTTAAGCTAATAAACTTCTATCCTTTGATTTTCTTTCAAATAACTGCAACAAAAAATCCAATAATTAAATAAACTGTACCAAATGTCCTGTTAATTATTTTTTTGTGGGGTACCCTGTATATATAACGCCGCTTAGTGTTGACATCAGTATCCGCTTGTATATTGGCATACGTTCTATCGCTGATATTGAAAACTTTTCCCCATAAATGCAGTATACGACTTTTATATATATATATATATATATATATATATATATATATATATATATATATATATATATATATATATATATATTTATATATATTTGTGTGTGTGATGTGTTCAGATGTGCGATAATGCATGTCTAAGATATCTTTAATTGTAAATCTTTAATTTTAACACAAATAATTTTTTTACGCTATTTACATGTGGGTTACTGTCGTCATATTTTCAGGACAATAGTGGGCATATTTTATTGTTCTCACAAGGTTTCGGTCGTTACGCCCTCCGGCCTACATGAGGAGTATGTCGATCCAGGTAACCGACAAGGAATTACAAACTGAACCCTTTAGATTGTTCTAATTTTACTGACCATTTCTAGGGATATCGCGTTTACGTTTGTTTTGTTTTTCCATCTTTTTAGTAATGCTCAGTTATTGCACGACTTTGTGGTAGTGAGTCAATCAAAACAAGAAGTTTAAATAGAACTTAATTTCTTGACTTCAGCAGTAATACAGGTCTTTTTGCTGAGAGATTTTTTTAAAGTTTGGTTCGGTTTAATTTTTTTTTAGAATTATTGGGATGGTATCTACTAAGACAATTTAAGTCAACTTTACGTTGTTATTCATAAGCCTCCGAAGCCATTTTACGTCAACATGATCGAGAAAGTAAAAGCCTTAAAAAATTAGTCGAACTAAATGAAAAGCAAACAATACAAATAAGTCGAGGCTTTTCATCGAGCTGATCTAAAACCTTTGTGCTCCTTTCAAGACTGACGTGACGCGGCTTGTAACATGGCCACGGTAAGCGTTCGGTTGCTTCCGGTTAGATCATTTTACGAGGCTTTTAGATAAAATTGCGACATATGACACCTTTAATATTAACGCCAGGAAAGTGGGGAGTAGTGAAAGAGCTACACAGCTTGTAGGAAGAGAATATCAATCGCATGACTGAAAGAGACAGACATGGGGGGTGCGGGGAGAAATTTAGAGAAAAAATGAAATTAGTGGAAGAGAAGAAACAGAATCTCAGGTAAAAAAAAAGAGATCTGTATTAACAAGAATAGCAAATATAATGATGAAATATGGCGGCATAGGTCAAGGTTTTGTGCTTTTATACTACGAATTCTAATTAATAAGATATTTTTCATCTTCTTTGATACTATCATCATATTTTCCCCAGGAGTGAATCGATATTCATGCGATGCTTCAAATAAGATATTTCAGAGCCCTTAATATCCCTTTTTATCCAAGTTTATGAAACATTCCAAGCTAACAGGGAACGTTTTTGCAACGATTCAAATACGTTGTATTATAGGTGCTGAATTTGGGACGCTGCAGAGACGCTGCTCTAATATTGCAGTCTACTGTTCTGTTGATCCCAAACTGATTGCTCATTTCCAACGGTGTTATGGCAACGTTGCGAAGCGCTGTGACTAAAGAAATTCTGCTCTGGTCAAATAGAATCAGAATACATTTTCTTCGTTTAACAATAAGTATAGAAGGTAGAAAATTCGTTTCATATATTTTTAAAATAGAGAATTACTAGTTTGGATTTATGAATGCACGTTTTAATATGCCTCTGGAATTAATAATTAATTCTAGACAACGTATTTGCAAAGCAGAGGTTGTGGGGAGTCTGAAAACTTTTTTGCAATATCTATATGTAATGCTGCAGAAAGGTTGTCAGTTTGTTAGCTTTGATATACAGGGCGTATGTATTTTGGATTTATATTTAAATAAAAGTTTATGTTTCATATTTTGTGTGCATATGGGCGTAGCGGAGTGGTTATATGGAAGGTCAAGTGAGAACGGCGAATCGACCTCAAATTTTGACTGAGACTGTTGGACCCATTTTCTTTCAGAAATAGTCTTGGAAATAGTAAAAATGCGTGTCCTCCATCGAAACTCTTTGTTAAATAGCAAGGTATATTGGGCTCTTTAGCTTTGATTGGTAACCACTCTGAGATAAAGCAATTCTGAATGCAAAACCGGTTGCGTTGTGGGTTAGAAACTCCATCCGCGAAAGCCTACAGAAGCGAGAGTAGCAACACCGAACTTGGTAAGGCGTCATCCACTGGGAGTTTGCAGTTTCAACCGACCGACTGATAGTTTGTTTGCGTAATATGACTTTAAGCTTTGCTGACGTTTTAAATGCTGTATTTATTCGTGTACAATGTGATCCCTAATTTCTGCCCAGGAAAAAAAATGATCATACATTATTCTTCTTGCATAAGGTAGAGGGATAGGCCCCGCCAGGTCTACGTGCTCGAGACACATTACACACGAATGAATACCTCGCCGGCTTTCAACACAAATATGTGAAAGGAAATGGTCACGTACGCAGCTACCCAGCGACCCTTTGACCACACCCGGTCACAGGGGATGATGACGATGATGATGATGATGATGATGATGATGATGATGATGATGATGATGATGATGACTAAACCGTGTAAAGCGAAAAGTTTTCATTTTACATAACTGACCATATTATTCGTAATAAGATTTTAGAAACCATTATCCAACCCTGACTTAGATATCACTTTTCTCTTTCCACTACCAAAATGTAACCCATTGTTTGCTATATCAGTTAGTTATTAATGAAAAGCAATTTACCAATTCAAGCTGTTCTGTCCAAGTAACAATAGACTTACCGGTTCCGAGAGAAACCATTTTAGAGTTGAACCATTTTGTGGAGCAATTAATTTATTAATACGAATAAGTAAAAATGTTACAGGTTTATTTTAGAATACAATACACATTGAAACCCGTAAAATATGTTTTATCGCTAAGATCCAAAGGGCTACTAGAAGAGAAGAGAAAGAAAAATGCTTTAGACGAAACTAGAAACCCAATAATAGTATACATTTCAGAGTTTAGGCGGATAAGCTAAAATTATAGAGCTGAAGTAGAATTTAGAAAGAACCAGAAACCAAATCCTAAACAAGAAACAAAGAATAAACATGTACTCCTGTTCAAAAAACCGGAGAGTAGCATGAATCAGACGAAACTAGAACTTTTGAGCCATACCGATATTACCGATACTTGAAAAAAGAAAACAAAAGTAGTATAAACCAGAAAACACAGCCCATATAATAAAACATACTGATGCTGAGGGGACGTTCTAATGTTTCCTTCTATTAAAGTTATTAACATTTCAACAGTTTTGACGAGCAGAAAAAGTTATTGTTTCTCAGAGATATTTGCTTGAATATTCTTGCCCATTCATAGCGTATCTCTTAAATACGTTTTCTGTTGGTTTTATTATCTAGAAAGGCTACTGAGTAAGTCTATTCATTTGAAATTGTATAAACTTTTTTTTTGGTAAGGTGCTAAATAGACAGCTTTGCAGAACGTGAAAGAATACTGTCTTGCCTGGATATACACGAGCTTAATGCTAGATTGTGATACGTATTACTCAAAAATATTGTGCAAGAACTTATAATGATTCTCTATATATCTTTTAATATATTTTTCATCACTTTTGATCGGACTGAGTTTTACTGTCAAAAACATTATTCTTCTGTTAGTTATTTTTTTAATATGGTTTGGTCGACTGTTTCTATGAAAGATCTAACTTCTAGCTCAGCTATGACGTCAATCCAATATAGATCTACATTCATTAGTAAAATTTAATTTTGGAAAATACGTTTTTTTACGTACTTAATCCATACAAAACTCTTGCGATATTTGTATTGTAATTTGTTGCTTATTCTGTAGATTTTTCTCTCTAAATATATCTCAACTGCAGCTTCTTCAAATATTTTTCTGCGGGTCATTTTAACTTTTCTTGTTTGTTACACTTATAATGTTTTATCTCATATTTTTTAGATATTTTTAAAGTCATTAATTATCACGCATATCTTTAATATTTTAAAAAATATTATATATATATATATATATTGGCTCCTGAAAAATTAATTTCGGTTGAGCGCTTTGGTTTGAGGTGTGGGTTTGTAAACAGTGACTATTTAAGCTAATATTGCACGACTCTTCGGCAGAATTGAGTCACTGTCAGTCACTGTGTGTTTATCTAAATCTAAAAATAAACACGGTAAAATTCACCTTCATTCCTGCCGTGCGCTGACGGCTTAGTGGTAGAAGTTCCGACTGACGCCAATTCAGTCGGGTTTCGATCCTAGCTAGAGGAAACCGGACGTCTAGCCACACTGATGAGCTGCGAAACAGTCTGTCTGTGGATGACAAAAAAAAATATATATTTACTATTTCCCAGTTACTTAATAACATTACTTTTCCCGTTTCTTTTTTCAGGTCATATATTTCTTGGAATCCATGGCGATCTTTATATATCCGATATTAGAAATAAATAAATAAATAAATATCCTGCTAAGTATAAATTATATATATATATATATATATATATATATATATATATATCTGTTATTAATATTAAATATTATATGATATCATTATTATTATTATTATTAATTAATAATACATATCCTGCTATATATATTTCTTTTAAATATGATAAATAACGTTCGTCTTGCATAATAAAATATTACACAACTAAATAAGTTATTGCAAATATTTTAATAGAAACAGATAATATAAATTGAAATTATGGTTATTTATCCCATAAGACAATTCTCTGTAGAGAACTTGGAGCCTTAAACCTAGCCTACTTCCGTAAATTTAATAAAGTGTTCAGTTCGAAAATCTCTGTATATTACCTATATCGGCATATACCTGATGAAAGACAGGGAGCACAACGACTGAAACGTTGTGATAACAACGACAAAAATGAGGACAATAATTCAATAGTATCAAAAACTTAAACAGAAGTTATATTCATGATATACATACAGGATGCGATAGGTAAATTGTCGGCATTTCATATTTTTATATATCAATTTCACGCATGCGCGTTGTTTGTTTTTGATTTTATCGACTGCACAATATGGTAGGGTCAGTTAGACAGCGTCTATGAGAAAAAGAGCACCATGACACAATTCACTCCGCCAGAAACTTGAACGGGGCATGCTGTACTGCTTGGCAATTGTACTGGAAGCTCCAATACGAACATTTCAGAGTATTTGGGTGTCAATCTGAGTACAGTGCAGAGGATTCAGAAAGAGTTGGATGAGTCTAATGGTGATTACGAAAGGGTTTGGTGTGATCACTAGTGATGGTGAAATTATGTGTCCATTCATCTTCCCCCAGGGCCTCAGGCTCAACTTGGAGGCCTATGTCAAGTGCCTTGAGTAGGTAGTGCTGCCCTGGGTCAATAGGATAGCTGCTTGAAGACATTATGTCAGGCAACAAGATTTTACACCATGTCGCACAAGCATGATAAATCAGTCATGGCTGTCAGACAATTCCTGTGACCACATCATTCCTTATATTTGGCCACCTACCTCCTCAGATTGCAATCCCCTTGCCTTATTATGTGTGGGGCGCAGTTGAGCGAGAGACCAATAAAACTCCTTGTAACACCAAAGATGGACTGAAGGCAAGGATTATGGCTGCATTCACCAAATTAAACAAAGAGACTGACCAGAAGAGATGCAGCTCGGTATTTAGCCAAAGACTCACCACAGGGCGAAATGTGGCACAAGAACGGATTTTAATGTGGGGGAATTCTGAGAGCGTACACTCGTGCAAAAATACCCCGTAAACCCCGCATACAAGTGGTCGGGTGGCTTTCTTCTTTTCCCCAGACAAGACTCTTCTGTCCTAGTCTGAGTTTCTCTCTGCTCGAAGTTAGAGAATCCGACAAGCTTTCTACCGGCTAGCATCATTCTTTGTGTCAGTATATATGTTATTTGGACGAGTCCAAATCAGATTCTGGAGAGGTGTGTTCAGCTCCACAACAGAATGTAATTTTCAAAGGAAAAGTATTTCTACAGACGAATGCATTAATTAATTACCGAATTTAAGGTTAGTGTTAGGTCTAGAAATATGGACATGCGATGTCTATCTGAATAGTAACAGGAATGGTGTCAGTAACAATTTATTTCAATTCGAAAAAACAAATTACATGTTTTCCCATTCAAAGTACTCCACCCTAGTATCTAATGCACCTTTCCATCTGTCTCTGCTACGCTTCTATGCACTCCTGGAAGGATTATCCTAGGCGGTCACTCACCTCCTCCGTTACGACCCTCTTGATGCCTGAACGCCTTCAAAATGGGTCCCCTTGAGCTTAGGGAAAGACAAAAGTCACACGGAGCAAGATCAGGTGAAGAGGTAGGGAGTTTCGGTGTGGTGATGTTCTTCACGACTAGGAACTGCCGAATGCTCTGCGCGTTCTGATCAGGTGTATTATCGTGGACAAGCAGTCACTATTTGTCCTGGCACACCTCTCGTCCTTTCTCGCACACTGAGCGAAGTAAACGCCGCCAGATCTCTTTGCTGATTGATCGTCTAGCCATGTGACAAGAATTCCCTGTAGACGATGACTCTCACATCGAAGTCCCGTTACTTTTCAGACAGACCATGTATGTGTAGCTTTATCGATTAATATATTATAATCGGTATACTGAGGATGTTGCGTTCAGTTTCGCACAGAATCTCTGAAAAAGGTACAATATCTTTCCTTCTACCAACAATATATGGATTAAATAGTGGTGCAGAAACAACTCTCTAGCTTTGGTTGGTAATCAGTATACGAACATGATAGTTCAGAACTTAAGATCAGCTTGGCGTCAGGCTCAACTAAAAATACTTGCCAAGAATGATACAGCAGGAGCAAGTGGTGTATTGAAGTTGTGGCACTACACTGCACATAGAGTGAGCAGGACTCTTCTTTTTTCAGGGGTAGGGATATTCATTGATTAGAGAAATTAAAATCATGTGCATATTGAGGACAAAATCGTGGATATATACTTTCAGTTTATTGTCACATTCTTGACTAATGTTTGTTACTCGTCATAAACACTAACATTGATTCACTACCGCCGATGAGTTTTCTTGATTGTCTTTGTTTCTCTGATTTTACCACGACCACAAAGTAAGTACAGGCAACGAATGTACGAGATAATCCAGCACACCAAACTAATAAGAATTTGCAAGAGCTTTAACCACTCGCGGTGCTTTAGGAGAAATTCCGATAATGCCTATACAGTTATTAGTGCATACAGTAGTATTATTCTCATCTCATACACACACACGAACAAACACACATAGACACACACATATAAAGATAACACTGTTACAACTTTAACCAAAAGCCATATATTCGATCACACCGAATTTGAAAAAGGTTTTGTACAAGGCAGCCACCCCCAAAAAACACTGATGAAACTACGTTAGCCAGTATATGAATACCGGCATTAAAACTTATCCACGAACAAAAACATCAACATAACCACACCCGACAAAGGAGGTGGAATAGTTACAAAGGACACCAACGTTTACATTGAAAAATAATTATCTATTATGTCTGATCATGAGCCGTTCTAATGTTCGAATGCTTGCATTAATTTCAGATCCGAGCTTATCTCAAAATGCAGACATGAAAACAAATTTTTACTACGTTACTTAAAAATCGAAAACGGAAAAAAATAAATAAATTCATAAACAAACAAAATGACAATAAAATAAGCAAAATAAATTAATCCAAACAAATTACCAAATCACACCTGTTAGAATAGACGAAATAGAATAAAAAATAAGAAACATAATCAATAAATAAAGTAAATAATAAACAAATTAGCAAACTATTATAACCAAAATATTCGTTAGACTATAAAAATCAAAACAAAATTTCGGACGAAAAAAATAGCTATAACTGTTATATAACGATAAAAAAAAATATATAAAAAATAATATACTGCGTTACTTAAAAATCGAAAACCAAAAAGAAAATATACAGAAATCGAAAACCAAAAAGAAAATATACAGTGTAACAAATAAATAACAACAACGATGATGATGATGATGATGATGATGATGATGATGATGATGATGATGATGATGATGACTAAACCGTGTAAAGCGAAAAGTTTTCATTTTACATAACTGACCATATTATTCGTAATAAGATTTTAGAAACCATTATCCAACCCTGACTTAGATATCACTTTTCTCTTTCCACTACCAAAATGTAACCCATTGTTTGCTATATCAGTTAGTTATTAATGAAAAGCAATTTACCAATTCAAGCTGTTCTGTCCAAGTAACAATAGACTTACCGGTTCCGAGAGAAACCATTTTAGAGTTGAACCATTTTGTGGAGCAATTAATTTATTAATACGAATAAGTAAAAATGTTACAGGTTTATTTTAGAATACAATACACATTGAAACCCGTAAAATATGTTTTATCGCTAAGATCCAAAGGGCTACTAGAAGAGAAGAGAAAGAAAAATGCTTTAGACGAAACTAGAAACCCAATAATAGTATACATTTCAGAGTTTAGGCGGATAAGCTAAAATTATAGAGCTGAAGTAGAATTTAGAAAGAACCAGAAACCAAATCCTAAACAAGAAACAAAGAATAAACATGTACTCCTGTTCAAAAAACCGGAGAGTAGCATGAATCAGACGAAACTAGAACTTTTGAGCCATACCGATATTACCGATACTTGAAAAAAGAAAACAAAAGTAGTATAAACCAGAAAACACAGCCCATATAATAAAACATACTGATGCTGAGGGGACGTTCTAATGTTTCCTTCTATTAAAGTTATTAACATTTCAACAGTTTTGACGAGCAGAAAAAGTTATTGTTTCTCAGAGATATTTGCTTGAATATTCTTGCCCATTCATAGCGTATCTCTTAAATACGTTTTCTGTTGGTTTTATTATCTAGAAAGGCTACTGAGTAAGTCTATTCATTTGAAATTGTATAAACTTTTTTTTTGGTAAGGTGCTAAATAGACAGCTTTGCAGAACGTGAAAGAATACTGTCTTGCCTGGATATACACGAGCTTAATGCTAGATTGTGATACGTATTACTCAAAAATATTGTGCAAGAACTTATAATGATTCTCTATATATCTTTTAATATATTTTTCATCACTTTTGATCGGACTGAGTTTTACTGTCAAAAACATTATTCTTCTGTTAGTTATTTTTTTAATATGGTTTGGTCGACTGTTTCTATGAAAGATCTAACTTCTAGCTCAGCTATGACGTCAATCCAATATAGATCTACATTCATTAGTAAAATTTAATTTTGGAAAATACGTTTTTTTACGTACTTAATCCATACAAAACTCTTGCGATATTTGTATTGTAATTTGTTGCTTATTCTGTAGATTTTTCTCTCTAAATATATCTCAACTGCAGCTTCTTCAAATATTTTTCTGCGGGTCATTTTAACTTTTCTTGTTTGTTACACTTATAATGTTTTATCTCATATTTTTTAGATATTTTTAAAGTCATTAATTATCACGCATATCTTTAATATTTTAAAAAATATTATATATATATATATATATTGGCTCCTGAAAAATTAATTTCGGTTGAGCGCTTTGGTTTGAGGTGTGGGTTTGTAAACAGTGACTATTTAAGCTAATATTGCACGACTCTTCGGCAGAATTGAGTCACTGTCAGTCACTGTGTGTTTATCTAAATCTAAAAATAAACACGGTAAAATTCACCTTCATTCCTGCCGTGCGCTGACGGCTTAGTG
The DNA here is from genome assembly GCA_964036315.1 of Acanthosepion esculentum. Taxonomy (NCBI): domain Eukaryota; kingdom Metazoa; phylum Mollusca; class Cephalopoda; order Sepiida; family Sepiidae; genus Acanthosepion; species Acanthosepion esculentum. The sequence goes on from OZ038478.1 coordinate 60,354,929, forward strand.
GTAGAAGTTCCGACTGACGCCAATTCAGTCGGGTTTCGATCCTAGCTAGAGGAAACCGGACGTCTAGCCACACTGATGAGCTGCGAAACAGTCTGTCTGTGGATGACAAAAAAAAATATATATTTACTATTTCCCAGTTACTTAATAACATTACTTTTCCCGTTTCTTTTTTCAGGTCATATATTTCTTGGAATCCATGGCGATCTTTATATATCCGATATTAGAAATAAATAAATAAATAAATATCCTGCTAAGTATAAATTATATATATATATATATATATATATATATATATATATATATCTGTTATTAATATTAAATATTATATGATATCATTATTATTATTATTATTAATTAATAATACATATCCTGCTATATATATTTCTTTTAAATATGATAAATAACGTTCGTCTTGCATAATAAAATATTACACAACTAAATAAGTTATTGCAAATATTTTAATAGAAACAGATAATATAAATTGAAATTATGGTTATTTATCCCATAAGACAATTCTCTGTAGAGAACTTGGAGCCTTAAACCTAGCCTACTTCCGTAAATTTAATAAAGTGTTCAGTTCGAAAATCTCTGTATATTACCTATATCGGCATATACCTGATGAAAGACAGGGAGCACAACGACTGAAACGTTGTGATAACAACGACAAAAATGAGGACAATAATTCAATAGTATCAAAAACTTAAACAGAAGTTATATTCATGATATACATACAGGATGCGATAGGTAAATTGTCGGCATTTCATATTTTTATATATCAATTTCACGCATGCGCGTTGTTTGTTTTTGATTTTATCGACTGCACAATATGGTAGGGTCAGTTAGACAGCGTCTATGAGAAAAAGAGCACCATGACACAATTCACTCCGCCAGAAACTTGAACGGGGCATGCTGTACTGCTTGGCAATTGTACTGGAAGCTCCAATACGAACATTTCAGAGTATTTGGGTGTCAATCTGAGTACAGTGCAGAGGATTCAGAAAGAGTTGGATGAGTCTAATGGTGATTACGAAAGGGTTTGGTGTGATCACTAGTGATGGTGAAATTATGTGTCCATTCATCTTCCCCCAGGGCCTCAGGCTCAACTTGGAGGCCTATGTCAAGTGCCTTGAGTAGGTAGTGCTGCCCTGGGTCAATAGGATAGCTGCTTGAAGACATTATGTCAGGCAACAAGATTTTACACCATGTCGCACAAGCATGATAAATCAGTCATGGCTGTCAGACAATTCCTGTGACCACATCATTCCTTATATTTGGCCACCTACCTCCTCAGATTGCAATCCCCTTGCCTTATTATGTGTGGGGCGCAGTTGAGCGAGAGACCAATAAAACTCCTTGTAACACCAAAGATGGACTGAAGGCAAGGATTATGGCTGCATTCACCAAATTAAACAAAGAGACTGACCAGAAGAGATGCAGCTCGGTATTTAGCCAAAGACTCACCACAGGGCGAAATGTGGCACAAGAACGGATTTTAATGTGGGGGAATTCTGAGAGCGTACACTCGTGCAAAAATACCCCGTAAACCCCGCATACAAGTGGTCGGGTGGCTTTCTTCTTTTCCCCAGACAAGACTCTTCTGTCCTAGTCTGAGTTTCTCTCTGCTCGAAGTTAGAGAATCCGACAAGCTTTCTACCGGCTAGCATCATTCTTTGTGTCAGTATATATGTTATTTGGACGAGTCCAAATCAGATTCTGGAGAGGTGTGTTCAGCTCCACAACAGAATGTAATTTTCAAAGGAAAAGTATTTCTACAGACGAATGCATTAATTAATTACCGAATTTAAGGTTAGTGTTAGGTCTAGAAATATGGACATGCGATGTCTATCTGAATAGTAACAGGAATGGTGTCAGTAACAATTTATTTCAATTCGAAAAAACAAATTACATGTTTTCCCATTCAAAGTACTCCACCCTAGTATCTAATGCACCTTTCCATCTGTCTCTGCTACGCTTCTATGCACTCCTGGAAGGATTATCCTAGGCGGTCACTCACCTCCTCCGTTACGACCCTCTTGATGCCTGAACGCCTTCAAAATGGGTCCCCTTGAGCTTAGGGAAAGACAAAAGTCACACGGAGCAAGATCAGGTGAAGAGGTAGGGAGTTTCGGTGTGGTGATGTTCTTCACGACTAGGAACTGCCGAATGCTCTGCGCGTTCTGATCAGGTGTATTATCGTGGACAAGCAGTCACTATTTGTCCTGGCACACCTCTCGTCCTTTCTCGCACACTGAGCGAAGTAAACGCCGCCAGATCTCTTTGCTGATTGATCGTCTAGCCATGTGACAAGAATTCCCTGTAGACGATGACTCTCACATCGAAGTCCCGTTACTTTTCAGACAGACCATGTATGTGTAGCTTTATCGATTAATATATTATAATCGGTATACTGAGGATGTTGCGTTCAGTTTCGCACAGAATCTCTGAAAAAGGTACAATATCTTTCCTTCTACCAACAATATATGGATTAAATAGTGGTGCAGAAACAACTCTCTAGCTTTGGTTGGTAATCAGTATACGAACATGATAGTTCAGAACTTAAGATCAGCTTGGCGTCAGGCTCAACTAAAAATACTTGCCAAGAATGATACAGCAGGAGCAAGTGGTGTATTGAAGTTGTGGCACTACACTGCACATAGAGTGAGCAGGACTCTTCTTTTTTCAGGGGTAGGGATATTCATTGATTAGAGAAATTAAAATCATGTGCATATTGAGGACAAAATCGTGGATATATACTTTCAGTTTATTGTCACATTCTTGACTAATGTTTGTTACTCGTCATAAACACTAACATTGATTCACTACCGCCGATGAGTTTTCTTGATTGTCTTTGTTTCTCTGATTTTACCACGACCACAAAGTAAGTACAGGCAACGAATGTACGAGATAATCCAGCACACCAAACTAATAAGAATTTGCAAGAGCTTTAACCACTCGCGGTGCTTTAGGAGAAATTCCGATAATGCCTATACAGTTATTAGTGCATACAGTAGTATTATTCTCATCTCATACACACACACGAACAAACACACATAGACACACACATATAAAGATAACACTGTTACAACTTTAACCAAAAGCCATATATTCGATCACACCGAATTTGAAAAAGGTTTTGTACAAGGCAGCCACCCCCAAAAAACACTGATGAAACTACGTTAGCCAGTATATGAATACCGGCATTAAAACTTATCCACGAACAAAAACATCAACATAACCACACCCGACAAAGGAGGTGGAATAGTTACAAAGGACACCAACGTTTACATTGAAAAATAATTATCTATTATGTCTGATCATGAGCCGTTCTAATGTTCGAATGCTTGCATTAATTTCAGATCCGAGCTTATCTCAAAATGCAGACATGAAAACAAATTTTTACTACGTTACTTAAAAATCGAAAACGGAAAAAAATAAATAAATTCATAAACAAACAAAATGACAATAAAATAAGCAAAATAAATTAATCCAAACAAATTACCAAATCACACCTGTTAGAATAGACGAAATAGAATAAAAAATAAGAAACATAATCAATAAATAAAGTAAATAATAAACAAATTAGCAAACTATTATAACCAAAATATTCGTTAGACTATAAAAATCAAAACAAAATTTCGGACGAAAAAAATAGCTATAACTGTTATATAACGATAAAAAAAAATATATAAAAAATAATATACTGCGTTACTTAAAAATCGAAAACCAAAAAGAAAATATACAGTGTAACAAATAAATAACAACAAGCAAAATAAATTAACCTAAATACATCCAAATATATAAATAAACTAACAATCAATACCGATAAACTAGCCGTTAGAAAAAAGAAATAAAGATAATCAATCCAAATAAAGACATGAAGTAATAAACAAATTAAAAACTGTTCCCACCAAAATAATAGTTAGAACAAACTACAGCAATCAACCCCAAAATTGAACAAATAGCTTTAATTATCTTCCAAAACAAAAACAAAATTATTAAATAAGCTATATAAACACATTTTTACTACGTTAATAAAAACACCGATCAAAATAAAAATAAAATAATAAATAAATATATGAGATAAAAATAAAAATAAAAAATAAAAATAAATAAAAACAAGCAAAATAATTTAACCCAAATAAATAAATAAACAAATAAACGACTTCCGGTAAAATAACCGCGAAAATAGAATACCCACAATGCACCACTGACCCGTATATATAAATAGCCGAGAAAAATAACAGCACTCGTGGCCTGACGATTGCATCTAGCGTGAAACAGACTGTCGTCTCTAAGTGTTGACTTCTATGTTCACTTTTATATTTACACACGCTCTATCTCTGATATTGAGCAATTTTTCACATAAATATAGCACATTTTAAGACTATATTTCTTCATATATATATATATATATATATATATATATATATATATATATATATATATATATGGAGAGAAGTTGCTTTGAAGTTTTGTCAGTCCTTTATTGCTTGTGAAACCAGTCAAATTTCGTACGTCTTATAAAAAAATTATAGAGTTAACAAATGGCTTCAGCATTAAGTCATAGAAATGAATATCGATCAATATTTAAAGACGAATTTTTCTTCTTGTTCAACATGGAAAAATGTTTATTCTTTGAGATAATTATTTGTCGATGGAAACTGGAATTATTGTTAGAATCAAAAGAAAATTGACAGCTTTCAATATCTCAACCTAAATGAGATCTATAAGTTTAAAATAATCGATTACCTGTGATTAGTGAATTTCAAACTGAATTCTTTGTTGAGAATTATATAAACCTGAACAAACTGTTCATACCAGGCTGAGCAGCAGTTCATTCGTTTGATTGACGTATAGGAACATATATAAAAGAATTGAGCAGATAACCGGTAATTTTGAATTAAAGTAATGCTTGTCCTCATGTTGCAAACCTGATGCAGCAAATGATCAGGGAAAATAGGATGGAACATTATTCGTCCTCATGCTGTGTATTTATCGAAAATTTCAGGTTCAAACTTTTATTTGTCCTACTCTTTGAAAAGTGTATTGTATGGTCAGCGGAATTATCAAACTGAGTTTCTTTAATATACTAAATTTCATCCAATACTAGACGCAAGATCCACTCGCGATAGAGAGATCATGCCAAAATGATAAAAATGAATGACGTGATGAATGAACAGGAAGAATGAAGGAAATGAAGAATATGAAGATAAGGAGAAATGATAAACCCTTGATTGAAGTGTTATGGGAAGCACCCACGCCGGTGTCTGTTCCGCATATTTGTAGTTCTTGGAAAAAACAAATTCTCTGAGTAAAATCTACTCTTTAAATTTGGCTCATGGAAGAAATGAGGCTAATTTAATACTGTAGAACTGGCATGACGTCACGAAGGTTTAAATGTCTGAAATATTGGAACTAAATAACGGAAATCATTCGAATATTTATCCGTTGTCAGTGTGGTAGATAAGATATTGTTGGCTATATCCTAGCATTTAATGATTCCGATGGTCGTAAGTATTTGGAGAAAACAGAACAAAACATAAACTTAAGCATAGATCTTGCCGGTAGAAATTAATAAGATTAATTTAATTATATTGCTGCCGCCTACCGTCCTATCGATCGATTTATCTATATCTATCCTAATAATAAATATTCTTTCTTCACTGGTAGCACGATTTTG
>OZ038478.1:60363108-60433108 GCA_964036315.1 Acanthosepion esculentum
CTGAGAATGCATTATTTACCCATTAACAGTTTCTGCTTCAGTAGATAAAATGAAACGACTTCAACTGATTAAAATATCGCCAGCTTTGATACCGAGATCAAAATTCCCTCATTTGCAATACTGTTCTGCGGACCATTGATTTGAAATCAACTAACAGACGACAAATATTAAACATGAAACTAGTCTACTAAAACCCGAGAGTTCTTTGAGCAATAACGGAGATCACTCACACTGGCCAATATTTTTTTTATCGATTTCTAATTCTTTTTACTTTGTTCGAGGTTTCAATCAGTTGATGCCTCCATAACCCAGCTTGATAAAATTGAAAATGAAACTGTTTAAACGTAACAAAATATGATACTTGGTTTCTCTTCTCTCAGACCATTATTGTATCAGTAAAGTCTTTTGACTTCTTCCAGAACAATGCTGAGTTTTTCATGACCACACCTTGCTTTGGAGTAGTGATTAACAACCTCCCAGATTGTAACAATTTTTGTGAATTCAATCCCAACGTATACTCGTGGTATTATATTGAATTGAATTAAAGTTAATAAATATAAAATTGCTTCACCGTAATAAAATGTGGAGTATACTAATTTCACCAACTGCTACTATAAAAGTAAAACCAATTCGCATTAAGTGACGCACAAATTTGACCTAATGTATGCCTTAGCGAAACTATAAATATTATGAGCTAGACTCATGTCTTCACCTTCTTTCTATTTTCCACCATTTGTTATTGTGTCAAATTAAACTAAGTTTCACAAATAGCTGAGTATCTCACCATGAAGTGGCCTTAACAAACTAGTCACGCAGGCCATTACAATAAGAGTTATTTCCATCGGAAATGGATTCCCTAAATTTGACATTTTGTGCCTTACTAAGCTAAGTAAATTCAAAGAGGTTAAAATCTTTACGAAATTTCAATTACAGGCTGAAACAATATCGTGTTTGAAGTGAAACTAAGAACGCTGTTCGTTTAATATTCTCGTAAGACATTGATAATACGCTTACATATTCAGACTGATAATTGACAAAGCATTACTTATTTAACTGTTTAAGATTATTTAATTAGATTTAGATTAGCCTGTTACAGTCCCAATGAGGATTAAACTTGCCTACCATCATAAGGCGTTTCCAGGCATTAACATTCAAACTCGGGCGAACGCTTTATAAACTTTAGTTTCTCTCAGATGCAGATAGATTTATTATCAGTCGCACTTATAAGAAGCAGCAAAGCTCATTTGTTTTCACGTTGTCCTCCTTGTCAGGTGGGCGCAAAGTATTTTATGCCTAATTTGATTCTGCTAACCACAAGTCTGTCTGAAAAGGACGTGGAACGACATCACAAATCTTCGCTTATGAAGTTAAGCCATGGTAATCATTTGCATTCCTATTTCCATTTTCCACATTGTCATACAATTTTCCAATACTGTTCTTGATATATAAAATATATGTCCTTATCTCATATCGTTGACATGAAAAAACATCAACTTATTAAAGAATACAAAAAATACTTAACATCAACCCACTCATTTAGAAACCGCAAAATATCTTACTGAGAAGCGTTAATGAAAAAGTCATACCACGGTGCGCACACTAAATACTTAGAACTTCACATTGCAATTTTCTAAAAGCATCTGCCGAAGAACAAGAAGTGTTGAAAAAATAATCACTAAAAGGCCAGAACTACTGGAATGCATCTCCACAAAAAGTACGTTTTAACAAACCCGGAAATGACTAAAATATATCAAACTATCAAACAAGTAAGTGACAATCAAAACAACAGACTAAGAGAAAACCTCAACAGTCTATACACCAACAGCAAATGGAAATATGTTGGAAAACCTAATGTAATAGAAAATCTATCGGATATAAAGCTTTCTGTTGAAACTTGTCTAATGCATGGAATAATAATGCAAACACAAAATGTAGTTAGAATAAAATGTATTGAAACAAGAATGTGTACACAATATTTACATATAGTCTTTTGTATATTCCTGGGAAGACCGTTCCTGGAGAATGTGTTGACTAAGTTGCAGTCGGGCAGAGTCTCTAGTGAATCTCTTGATTCGCCTCCCTGTCTTCCCGGTACCAACCATATTTATATCGTCGGTACTCCACTATGCAAATTAGGTGGATCCTACGACAACACTTTCCAATACAGAACGCGGAACCCTCAGCTTCGGTTTAAAATTTGCCACTGGAATCCGTAAAGAACACATCGTAGACACTATAGTAAAAAAATCATAATCAAAACACCTCCGATTTTACCAAAGTTTTCATTCAAGGCTCCTATAAAAACAAAAAAACGAAAATGCATTACCACTGAGGCAACTAAATACACTAACAAAAAACAAACAAACGGGGAATAAAGAAATTCACATTATTCCCTGTTACAAGGAAGGAAGGATTGTGATCGTGAAAAAGAATACATACACAGAAAAAAATTGACTCATTACTCAACGATACCGAAAATAAACGAACATAAAATAACTACTGAAACACAAAAATTTAACAAGGAAATCAGCAAACTAATTAAAAATGGAAAAAAGTCGTAATATAGACACAGAACATCTCCCCCTCAATACCTAAACTTTGCGGTTTCCATAAATACCCAAAACTGGTGTCCCAATGTATCCTATTATCTCAGGAATAGATAGCACGCCCCATACACTAGTGATAGCCTAAACAAAAATGCTAACTCCTCTCCTTATAACAATCAGTTCATCTCATATAAAGAACTCAGGCAGCCTAGTTGAAAAACTAAGGGAAATGAACATGGCCGACAAACACATGGCCAGTCTAGATATAAAATCCCTCTACACCAACATCCTAGTTGAAAAATACCTTAACCGCCTAAAAAAAGAAACTAACACAATCAAAGAGAAAGGTTTCTCTACCAACAGCTAAAATAATAAAAATCTGCCGTCTCATCACCAATCAATGCTTCTTCACATTTAATAATGATTGTTACAAACAAAAATTTGGACTACCAATAGGATATTCTCTCAGTCGAGTGATAGCATGTATCTCCTTAGAATGTCTCGAATCCGGTCTTTTCGAAAATATTTTACCCAAACTGTCAACATACTTCCGTGATATTGATGATGCTCTACTTATATATCCTCGTGATACTGATTTACCTGACCTAGTAGATCAACGAAACAAAGACGAACACACAACAGAACTTACATACGAAATGGAAGAACGCAACCAATTCATTTACATTTCCTAGATATCAAGCTACACCGCGTTAACAAGAGTTTGAAACTCGGTGTCCACAGGAAATCAACCAACGAAAGCGCCCTAATGAATTTCTATTTCTATCATAACAAAAAACAAGTCCGGCATAATCATCGGATGCTATCTAAGAGCACTAATATTCAACTTGGATTATTTACACAAAGAGGAAAAATATATTGAAAACACTTTCAAACTTCTCCAATACCCTAATTATTTTTATTCAATGCGAAACAAAAGGCGCATAAAATATTCCAAAACAAAAACAACGGTCCCTCCTAAGAAACCCAATGAATAAAAAATATATTATCCTGCCTGCTAATTCTGTCACGTTTACAATCGAAAAGGATCTATCTAAACTCAATATAAAAGTTCTTACTACTCTATCCAAAATCAATAGAAATGAAATATATATCCACTTAGATAATGGCTCAACTTCATCAAATCTACAATTTAAGAGAGCAGCCCTTATGTTGTATCATAGTTGGTAGCTGTAATTTAATTCAATGTAAAAATAGAACAAGACTGTGGAGTAAATAATCTGCTAGCAAACCGGCTTTTACAATATGCTATTGTTGAGACACATATAAACAAAACTAAACAAAACACTAAGCTAAAAACTGAAGGAAGTAATAATTGTCACAAAAATACATGGAAATACCTCAAGGAATCTAAATAAAATTTTCTATGAATACAAAAGGGATATTTTACAAAATAATACGTCAAATGCGTTGGGTGCCCACCGTAACGAAACTGACTACAATTTTGACATAAAAAAATCTACTCTGATCAAAGGAGAAAATAATTCATTACGAAGTAAAAGTCTGAAGAGTGCCTTTAATCGCAAGGTCATCTACAGTAAATTTGCGCTCTTTCTCTTACAACATTTTCTTATTCCTTGTAGATCTCCTAATATCATAGTATGGAATACTTACTTACAAAGGTGATAGAAAGAAAAAGAAATAGACTTTGAATGAATTCGGTTGGATGAAAAAAAAATCTAAAATCCCTAGCTCCTCTCTGACGTGCGCATGCGCAGTCCTAACAGCATAACAAATTTAGTCCTAGGAAGTCCTGAAGAACGAAACGCGTCGCAAGTAAACATTTTCCACATTGTCATACAATTTCCTCAACACCGTTCTTGATACATAATATATATATATATATATACATATATATATATATATATATATATATATATATATATATATATATATATATATATATATATATATATATATATATATATATATTATCTCATTCTTATTTATAAAAAAGTTCCCAGAAATAAGTAACAACTGTCTGCGGCGGTTCTATGAGCTGAACTCCGAGATAGTCAGATCAGCCACATTTATACAGATAGCTCAGTCAGCTGCCTGGGAGAAGAATACTCCAACAGAAATTCTACGATCAAGGTAAAACCTTACTTACATCTGTGATCTATGACAAAAAGTAATTGATGATCATGCTAACATCACCCCACCTTAACATTTCACTAGCGTTGGTCTAAGGGCTTTCTCAGCCTCCAGCATCACCTGAGCGAAACATTTCCAAATTGTGGTTTGCAATGCTATGATCTATACGTGTAAATAGTATTTTAATCTATTTATACGCTTAAAGTTAGCCATATATTTATATATCATATATTATATGTCTTGAGGATAGCTGCGGACAAGAAAATGTTACTGGTAAATGAAACAAAATCGAGAAATTGCGTTCAAATTTCGTTTGTAACTAGTTATGTTTAGTTAACCAAATCGCATGTATAGATCTGCTTTTCACTGCACCCTTTCGGTCCGTCCCCAAATATCAACAAAACAGATTGTTATTGGAGTGCCAAGATGCCTGACAGAGACATGATCGTATAATTGAACTACGGTGCAATCTCAACTGATTAATTTTCTTGACAAGTAATAACTGATAAATAAAACTGACACGTCTATATTCAACTAAAATGGAAACGAACAAGAAGTTTGTATTACAAGAGATGATATGACTTAAGATCTGAATTCTCAACAAGAAATATATTGTAAAACCGGTTTCCTAGCAGATTATTTATTTGACAGTCTTGTTCTCATTTTACATTGGACTAAATAACAGCTACCAACTATGATCCGGCTTGAGGGCTGCTCTCTTATATTTTAGATTTGCTGAATCTAAGCCATTAACTAAGTGGAGATACATTCATTTCTATTGATTTCAATTTAATTTAGTAACTAATACATCAGTGAATGAAGCCATCGTGTATTTTTGCACCAATGAATTGGCGGACACACGAACGCTGGTGTTCCCCAAGGCTCTATCCTGGGTCCTGCACTGTTTCTGATCTTCATTAACGATATTCCTGATGCCATCTGTTCCTAAGTAAGCATCTACGCAGACGACACTGCCTCAGTAGTAAATCTGGTACAACTAACCTGGCCATTGGTCTCGAAAAGGACCTCCAACCTGTGGTTGATTAGGGTAGGAAATGGCTTGTAAACTTTAATGCCTCCAAAACGAAATTCATTTACCTACGAGAGAACCCCCCCCCGACTTCCATTAAAATGTCTGATGCCCAACTCCACGCTGTCCGCTGACCTGAGGTGGGACAAATACATTGAATCAATAGCTTCTTCTACCGCAAGGAGAGTTCGTTCTCTATGTCACGCCAGAAAGTTTTTCTCGCCTGAGTCCATCCTTTACATCTATGAATCAACCATTCTACCTTGCATGGAATATTGCTACCATACATGGTCTGCTGACCCCGCTGTACGTCTCGAGGTCCTCGACAAAATCCAGAGACGAATATGCAATGTCGTGGGTCCAGATCTGGAATCCCCTCTACAGTCACTTTCTCAGACGTGCCGTGGCTTCCCTCTGTCTCTTCTACAAGCATTTTCACAACAACTTCTCCGACAAGCAACTTTCGCTGGTTGTGAAATTGAATTAATTTAAGCGTGCTACTAGAGTGGCAACTCGGTCCGACACTGTCGAAACGGTTAAATGTAACCACATCTTCTACTCCAACAGCTACTTATCTCGCTCTTCCCAATTGTGGAACTATCTTACTTTCTTCCCTGATAGCTATAACCTTCAAATATTCAAATATAATGTCAATCAACATCTTGTGATGTCATGATCTTGTTCACCGTTCTTCTCTTTTCTTTTCCACAAACACGCCTCTTTATTATTGCTCTCACACTCTGTAACGCCTTTCGGGCTAGTAGCAATCCCGCCTTGCTTGGGGTGAATGCTTATATATATATATATATATATATATATATATATATATATATATATATATATATATATATATATATATATATATATATATTTGAAGAAATATAGTCTTAAAGTGTGCTATATTTATGGGATAAAGTGCTCAATATCAGAGATAGAGCGTGTGTAAATATAAAAGTGAACATAGAAGTCAACACTTAGAGGCGACAGTCTGTTTCATGGTAGTGCAATCGTCAGGCAGCTAGTGCTGTTATTTTTCTCGGATATTTATATATAAAGGTCAGTGGTGCATTGTGGGTAATCTATTTTGGCGGTTACTTTTACCGGAAGTCGCTTATGTGTTTATATATATATATATATGTATATATATATATATATATATATATATATATATATTATATATAAATATATATGTATGTATATATATATATACATAATATATATATATATATGTATATTTCTAAAGAATTAATGGATTTATTTTTAATCCAATATTTTTATTACTTCAATTTTGCTTTTATTTTAATATACTAACCGTTTTTAATTTAAACGTTGTGTATTACGCCTATCGGCCTCCGCACACAAGAATTCTTTCAAAAATGTGCTCTCAGACCGGATTCGAATCTTTGTACATGTTTTAGGAGAAAATCTTCCTTTGAAGGGTAAACAAAACGTTACTGATCCGTGACGCACTGTGGCCGAGCGGTCTAAATCACGCCACTGCTTTCTTTTAAAACAGGTGATTAAATATTTCTGGATTGTGCAGACGTAATATGTATTGTTTAAAATAAAAACGAGTTATTTATTTCGTGTATATATATATATATATATATATATATATATATATATATATATATATATATTATATATATACACGGAGTGTGCCCCCATGTGCCACGTCTCCTATCCGTATTCTGTTATTGGGATAGAAGACGTGACTCATGGGGGTACAGTCCGTTCTATACGTAGCATTGTGAAGCGCTGGCCCTATATCGAGTCTGGTTTGTTACTTCTCCGTCACCAAGACCCGTTAGTCCATTGGAGTTTGTCTGAGGATCGCAAAAGCGTGAAACCTAGGGTTACAAACTCATATCCATGCAACTAAGTATGTTAGCTCTATCACTGATATTGAGCGCTTTCCTATAAGTACCTTACATATATATATATATATATATATATATATATATATATATATATATATATATATATATATATATGTATGTATATTTTTCGGTAGAGGTGTTTGGTTTGAGGTGTGAGTTTGTAAACAGTGACTATTTAAGCTAATATAGCATGACTCTTCGGCAGAATTGAGTCACTGTCAGTCACTGTGTGTTTATGTAAATCTAAAAATAAACACGCTAAAATTCACCTTCATCCCTGCCGTGAACCGACGGCTTAGTAGTAGAAGTTCCGACTGACGCCAATTCAGTCGGGTTTCGATCGTAGCTAGAGGCAACCGGACGTCTAGCCACACTGATGAGCTGCGAAACAGTCTGTCTGTGGATGACAAATATATATATATATAATAGGACTTGGAAGATTGTGTTCAAGCATGAAAGAGACTGTTGCATCCTTAGTATCCACTTTGATATTTATATTTACATAGACCCTATCCTTGTTATTTTACCCATAAATATAGGATACCTTAAAACTATATTTTTATCATATATATATACTAAATTACACCCAATACAAAGTTCAAAAGCCATTCATCGTAGAGGGTTACTGATTGAGGCACGTGTTATAAACTTATCAAATACTAAAAGGAACTGAGAATTATGAGGACGAGGTGGATAGATGGCGATCCATCATTGACTTGAAGAGGTTAAGATTGTAGCATTCAAAGAAACATAAACGTCAGATCAAGTTGCACGAAGTAGCATTTCTTGGAACAAAAAAGCAGCCTGACTGAAATGTGTGTGATTCGACTCCGCGTGCGTGAAATGGCCAGTTCGACCTGTAAAGGTCAGGACTGGTAGAACTGAAAATTAAGGTCCATCTAGTCATTTGCTATGGAAATAGTGAGAGAGTAGAAATAGACTTTCAACGTTGCGTCTGTGTGAAAGATTTGGTTAAGAGGAAAATTAATCATCCCTCTTACACGACCGCGTAAACGTGTTCGAACTGTCAAGTCTGGAAAGTAATGTTTGGGCAAATTTCTGAACAAGAACTCTAGCATTTTTCTCAGCATCTTTAGTAACGGATCGTATTTCTACTTGAGGAGACCTGGAGTAAATCCAAATAGACTTTCCGTGCCATTAGTCGCTACGTTAGTATCTTCTGAGTAACCCAAATTTAAGTAGTCCCACCAGTTGGGTTAAGAATCAAGAGTATTGTGCATGTTCATATTTCGAGGTTTATATGAAAATCATTATTACAACAGTAACATATGAATGGGTTATCTTATTGAAATCTGAAAAAAAATAAAAATAAAAGGAATAAATAAATTTTAAAATATCAGGAGTAAAAAAAGTTATGTGAATACACAATCAAACTGAGATCATCAAATTTAGATTACTTATACGCATCTTACTGCAAGTTGCATTCATTTATGAAGAATAAGTGTTACACATGCATTAATTCTCACCAATCATTCAAGTCTGAAATTCTTTTCAGGTATGTCGATCAATATTTAGTTCTTTCGAATTAATTTCATTTTTTTTTTTTTTATCGATCGCAGATTGAAAATATTCCTTCAGAGTGCGAGCTGCATTAGTCGCGTCTTCGTTTCTTTCTTGTTCTTTTCAGTCGCGCATTGAAATTCCCTCGCTTCCCGACTGGAATTCATAAAGAAACTTTCACTCCGCTACTTCTATATATAATCAGTTTTAACGACCTAACTCGGTGTAATCGAGAAAAAAGTAAGCGATTCAGGCTTACAAAGAAAATGCAACAAAACTGTATTTGAAAGATAATCAAAAGAACATTATGTCGTATAATGGAGGTATGTTTTATATGCTAGAAAACATGACTCTACTGTGTATGACGAAGTGCACAACACACTATCTAGCTATCTACAGAGATAGAAAGATAGATTCATAGATTGATACACGCACACACACACGGGCTCACACACACACACACGCATATATATATATATATATATATATATATATATATATATATATATATATATCGGCTGTATCAGCCTAATTGTCTATCTCACAAAATGCTTAATATCCAAGAAAAACACTAAACTCATTGTGTTTCTTTTTTACAGGTTTTCAGATAAGATATTTAGCCATCTTGGTACCATTTGTCGTAAGAATCACTGAAAAAAACGCTTTGAGTAATTCAGCTAGAAAGAGAACAGGTGAAAATCGTTTCGTGTCAACCCCACTGTTTTTTTCAAATGAGCAATGGTGAAAGGAAAAATCATTCAGGCCTTTAGTAATGGTATCAACATTCATACTGTGGCTTCTATCTTTAAAGTTCGTTCAAGAACCATCAAGAGAACGGTGAATAAGTTTAAAAAGAGTAAACAGTAGAGAGGAAAACATGGATCAGGAGGTCACAACAGGAAGAATGATTATCATTTCATCTTACAGCCAAAGCGATCAATTAGAAAAGATCCATCTCAATCCATGAGATGTTTGGCACGTGAGAGAGGAGTTTCAGCTATGTCAGTCCAAAGAGTAGTAAAAAAAAAAACTTGAAAATGAAATCGTACTTGAAAACTGTGAGGCAACTTATTACTCCAAGAAAGAAAGATAGAAGGTTAGAGAGGGCTAGATTATCTTGAATAACTTGGAAAATGATCCTGGAATAATATATATATATATATATATATATGGCCTTAATTTCAATCCTTCATGTACTTCCGATCCTCAGCTATGATTACTTCATAATGAACATGTCATTTTCGTTTATGATCGATTTAATCAGGATTCTTCTCTTAAGCTTCGAGAGTAATTCTACATTGTTATTGCTCATAGTAGAGTACAATTGTGATATAAAAATGTCGGAGAATTCCAGTAAGATAACTTTAATCATTTCTAAGATACAAAGCTTCAAATCTTAATCTAACAAATGGACAATTTTGATTTTTACACGATTTGGACAATTTTGCTGTTACAGCCGATGTATATATATATATATATATATATATATATCTGATAAAATATAGTTTTAATATATACAATATTTATGGGTTAATTATCATTATCAGGCATAGAGCGTATGTAAATATAAATATAAAAGTAGACATATATATATATATATATATATATATATATGTGTGTGTGTGTGTGTGTGTGTGTGTCTGTGTGTGTGTCCTGGGTAAGACACTAGACTACATCCGACAGCAAGTCTTCTCATCAGTTGGTTTTGAAGAGCGTGGAACCACTTCTTAATTGCTGCTGTTCCCAGGTTCACCCTGCCCATGTGTGGTAGCACCAGTTAGGGCCCCAGCTATTGGTAAATATTTACCCCCACTTCTCCAAACTGGAGTCAAGTGGGATATGGCGGTGGGGCATAGAAATGCTCAGGCTGGTGTTTGTGGGTGCGTTTAAACCACCGGAAAAGATGTCCTCCTTATCCTTAGTCAATACAGACATCTAGGAGAAAGAAAAACTCTGAGATAACATCTGCGGCTTTTGATAGTATCCAAGGCTGTCGACTTGCTCTTCTTTTTGGTAAATATCATATTTTGCTTAGAGAGTGAGACTGGCTCTGTGCACTGCCTTTTCCCACTATAATGGCTTCATGCTCAGGTATTGCTTCATATCTGGAAATCTTTCCTGCGCTTGTCATCTTAATATAGAATTAAGGCGAGCCGTGGCCTAAAAAGGCAACTTGCATTACTATGAAGGTACTTAATACAATCGAAGTCAATGGTAATACGAGTTCTGAAACCTGATGTGAAAGGGTCTGACACGGCAGGAGTCCTAAATAGCCGCTGCTTGGGCCCGGTCGTCATCATGCTACTGTGTGCTAACCACTAAATTTCGGGTGATAGAATGTCCGTACTTTACTTGATATTGAAGCAGATGTACAGCGACCTGGTTCCTAAGGGGCTTCAAAAATATGATGTGGATATTGTATCCTTTTCGGAAATTATATTTCTTGTGGAGGGTCATTTCATGGGGAATTCTGGTGGCTATACGTTTTTCTGGAGCGGAAGGAAGAAGGGAAAAACAGAATCAGGTGTTGTTTTTGCCATTAGGACATCAATAACTAGTCAGTTGGAAGGGTTTCTGACAGGTGTCAGTGATAGTATGATCACTATGAGAGTTCCTCTAGTATTTGGAAGATATGCAACCTTGATCGGTGTTTATGCACCAACTGTGGATTGCACAGATGAAGTAAAGGAAGCTTTTTTATAATGAACTAGAGTCTCTTGTTAGGAAAGTACATGTAGCAGAGAAAATTTTCATTCTTGGAGATTTTAATGCACGGATGAGTCGCGACTGTGAGGCATGGAAAGTTCTTGGTAAACATGGGGTTGGAAAGTGCAATAGCAATGGTCTTTTGTTGTTGCAAATATGCACGGAACTGGATCCGTTCATTGGTAGCACAATGTTTCAACAAAAGAACAAATATAAGACAACATGGATGCATCCTGGATCAAAACAGTGACACGTGATTGACTGTTCTTGTGAGGCGCCGTGATATACAGGATCTATATATTGTGCGTGTGATGCGTGGGGCTGAATGTTGGACTGACCATCGTCTGGTAAGAACAAGAATTAAGTGCGTTGTCCGTAAAAAGTAAAAGGCAGGGAGGGGTATCACTTCCAAAGAGGCTGAATGTTAGCCGTCTGCAAGTTTCTGATGTTCGATAGAATCTAATCAATAGGACGAATGCTTTACTAAGTGAAAATAACTAGATTTCTTTCAAGGAGGCAGTTTACGAGGCATGTGCTGATGTTGTTGGATTTACTGATAAGAAGCATCAGGATTAGTTTGATCAGAATGACATAGAAAAGCTCTTGGAAGAGTAAATTAAACGCCACTCTGCATTACTTCATAGTGATTTTCCTGGTGATCAGAAGAAGGAAACTGAGACCAAGTTAAAGGCAATAAAAGCTGATATACCGCGAAATCTGCGCACAGTGAAGAACAAACAGTGAAATGACAAAGCTGATGAAATACAGCTTGCGTCGGATGTGAAGGATAGTAAGGCTATGTACAACCTACTTTGCGAAGTTTACGGGCTATCTACCTCACCTGTTGCTCTTCTAAGGACTAAGGATGGCAAAAAACTTTGCGATCCCAATGATATTTTGTTGAGATGGCGTGAACATTTTGACGAGCTTCTCAATAGGCAATCAGAGTTTGACGAAGAGTTTATCCATATCTGAAAAGCCTGTTAAAGAATTGCTCGCAGAGCATACCAACATTTGAGGAGGTTGAAAGTGCTGTCAGAAAGCTTAATGGTGGGAAGTCACCTTGAATGGATGGGCTGCATGCCGAGATTTTTATGTATGGAGGAGAAAGTATTTTGCATCGGCTTCATTCGTTGTTGCTGGATGACTGGAATAATAACAGTTCCGAGTGACTGGAAAGATGCTGTGATCGTGGAAATTATCGTGGCATATCGCTGTTGTCTGTTGGCGGCAAGGTTCTTTGTGGACGTCTGCTGGATCGCTTACTGCACCACTTTGGTAATGAAGCTCTTTCGGGGTCACAGTTGGGCTTTAGGGCTGGACGTGGCACGGTAGATATGATATTCACAGCCAGACAACTGCAAGAAAAGGGTGTTGAGCAGAATATGAATCTCTATCAGATACTTGTTGACTTGACAAAGCCATTTGACACTGTGAAGAGAAAGACTTTGTGGAATATTTTAGGGAAGCTGTGATGTCCCGAAAATGTTGTTTCCATCCTTCGCTTGTTTCATGAAGATATGAAGGCATGGGTTAATGTTCGTGAAAAGCTGTCTGGGCCGGTGACAGTTGAAAATGGAGTTAAGCATGGCGCCATTCCGGCTCCAACTCTATTTGCCCTGTACTTCTCTATCGTTTCTGAACAGACTTTCCGTACCGCAACCTTGGCATTTACATTCGCTATTGCTCAACAGGAAGGCTGTTTAACATCAGGAGGTTTGATGCAAAGCCGAAGGTTCACTTGTTGATCACTGGGATTGACTATTAGTTTGAAAACGACAGGAGTCATGTACCAGCCAGCTTCAGGGAAGCCATATCGTGAGCCAAGCATCTTTGCCTATGGTGAAAGTTTAAAGGCTGTTTGCGTATCTTGGGAGCACGTTTAGCATGTTCTGTGATTTTTGCGGAAATTTCAAATTGCATACAAAAAGCTAGTGATACATTTGGAAAACTGAATAAACGTCTGTGATCTCAGCACGGAATTTTAGTGATTACAAAGCTAAAGGTCTATCGTGCATGTGTGCTTGCAGCGCTTCTTTATGCTTGCGAGACGTGGGTGGTTGACCGCAGACAAATGAAAAGACACGAGAGATTCCCTCAGTACTGCTTACGTCGTATCCTTGGCATTGCCTGGCAAATGTTTGTTAGTGATGTAGACGTACTAGAGTGGAGCGTCTGTGATACTAAAATATCAATTTCAGTGGGCAGGCTACCACGTCATGATGGATGACAGCCGTATTCCAAAGCAACTGTTTTATGATGAGCTGCGAACACTGAGCAGAAATACTGTCAAACATAAGATGCGCTTTAAGGACAGCATCAAAGATGCGCTGAAGAAATGAAACATTCCTTGTGAGCACTGGGAAGAATGTGCAGCTGATCGCAATAATTGGAATGAGGATACTCGGAGTGGAACGTGTCACTTTGAGGAGGAGAAGAGGAGGCACACAAGGCTTAAAAGAGATGTGTGTAAAGGCGTCCCCGTTGAACTTACTGAAGACACCAGCAGGCAGCTCGAGCTGACGTACAGATTGTGGTAGAGTGTGTTTGTCGATGTCTGGTCTAAGTAGTCACTTGAGGGCGCATCGACGGAGGGTGGCAACTGACCATAAAGCAACTGAAATGTGATATTTGCAGCAAGACATCCGGGTCCAGAAGCGATTTCATGCGACATTTTAAATTGCATGATAATGTGACACCTGCTGTTTCACCTCTTAAGTGTCCTGTTTTTGCCAGAATATGTAGGTCCCTTGCTGGGATAAAGAGCCACATTCGTTCAGCACATCTATAGATATTCTCCCAAAATATATGTAGTAATGGCCGTACTCGGACACGATTTGGCAACCACCATAAATAAATAAATATATATATATATATATATATATATATATATATATATATATATATATATATATATATATATACTAGGTCTGATCCAAAATAGTCAGTAAGGGTAGGGGCTATAAAAAGGAAACATATATTAGTTCGATATTCAATCTACTTTTGAAGCCACAAATTTTATCCAGCGTCGTTTCCAAGTATTCTTTGAGATCCTTTCAGAGTATATGGAATAACTGCATCGTCGCAATCTCTTGGATTTCTTCGACGTGGAGAATGCTATCCGAGGAAAAAAAATGCTGCTCAAGCTGCGCTCAATGCCCAGTTGCGCTGTCATTATGGTGGTGCAACTCACCGGTCCCATGCAATTCTGACATTTTCCGACGAATAGGATCCCACAAGAGCCGTAACACTTCACGATATTGGCCTTTGTTTAATGTATAATCAGGTTGAGATTACGCATGATAAATTCGAAGAAAACTGTCAATAGAGTGTTCACATCGCTTCGACTCATTTGTACTTTCTTCAATGTTTCGGTGACCCACAACTGGTCACCTGTTATAACCATTTAAAAAAAAAATCTGATCTGTGGTGTGATGAAGAAAATATTTATATAAAAGTCGCTTGGAAGCCATGTTACAACGAAGGAAAAGTGACTGATGTCGTTTAATTTTATATTGTCTTTATCAAGTCAGGCTATAATTTGTTAAAATCTCGAAATATATCTAAAATTAATATTTTCATTCTGTTTTTATTTATATGTTTTGGTTTTTATTTGTATTATTTTATTCTAATTTATATATTTATTTATTTTTTGTTGAAGTCCTTTCGACCATTCAATATTATCAAGACCTGTATGTTGTCTATATCATAGATAAGGGTTTATTTTTTCTTTTTGTCTATGTCCTAGGCATTTTCGTTTTCTCTAGTTATATCAGGATTTTATACCTTCAGCGTAGACTCGAGGCGTTCAGGAGTTATGATCTGTCCATATTCTTGGATTTGTAGAATATTTTTCTATAGAATTTGAATGACGACATTATGAATATTGCTGCCAAGACCGTCCAGGTTTGAAAATATCTTTTGTTGTTTAGCAAGTTGGTGAATCTAGCAAACTTTTGAATATATATATATATATATATATATATATATATATATATATATATATATATATATATATATATTCATGAAACGGACTGTTGTCGTACAGTTTTGACCTCAGTGTCCATTTTTATATTTCAATACGTTCTATTCCAGACATACCTTAAAATCATATTTTTTCATCATATATATATATATATATATATATATATATATATATATATATATATATATATATATATATATATATATATATATCTGTGTGTGTGTATGTGTGTGTGTGAGGTGCGATGGATAAATTATCGGGTAAATTACGCGAAAATGAAAATAATACTGTAACACTGACATTTCATTTAACAGATTACCAAAATTACACAAAAATATCTTAAGAGTAAAGTTATTCAATAACATTGGCTTCAGCTACGGCCTCCCGATGATTTCGAAATCTCCTGCAGCTCTTCCTGACAGTCTCCTTGTTTAATTTGGTGAAAGCAGCCATAATCATTGCCTTCAGTTCATCTTTGTTGTTCCAAGGAGTTTTGTTGATCTCTCGCTCAACTGCGCCCAGCACACAGTAATCAAGCGGGTTGCAGTCTGGGGCGTTAGGTGGCCAGAATTAAGAGGAGATATGGTCGCAGAAACTGTCTGACAGCCATGACAGGGTTATCCTTCTGTGGCATAGTGCAGAGTCCTGTTGTCAGACATAGTTTCTTCAGGCATCCACTCTTTTGGTTCAGGACAGCACGATCTGCACAAGATACTTGATGTATGCCTCCGTGTTAAGTTTGTGGCCACGTTGGAAGGCGAATGGAGGCATAACGTCGCCATCACTAGCGATCACTCCAAATACCTTCAGAATCACCATTAGACTCAGCCGACTCTTTCTGAATCCTCTGAACTGTCCTCACATTGACGCCCAAACACTCTGAAATGTTTGTATTGGCGCTTCTGGCGCGAATGCCAAGCAGTACAGCATGTCGTTTCCAAATTTCTGGCGGAGTATATTGCGCCATGGTGCTCTTTTTCTCCTAGACTGTGGCCAACTGACCCTACTAAATCGACAAAATCAAAATCTACCAACGCGCATGCACAAAATTAAATATATAAAATGGCGACGATTTACCCATCGCACCTTATATATGTGAGTGTGTGTGTCTCTCTCTCTCTATATATAT
The DNA here is from genome assembly GCA_964036315.1 of Acanthosepion esculentum. Classification (NCBI taxonomy): domain Eukaryota; kingdom Metazoa; phylum Mollusca; class Cephalopoda; order Sepiida; family Sepiidae; genus Acanthosepion; species Acanthosepion esculentum. Next base: position 60,380,018 of record OZ038478.1, read on the forward strand.
ATGTGTGTGTGTATGTTTGTGTGTATGCTAAACTTTATGTATGAATAAAAATATTTGTTTAATAATTAATCCCGATGAAATTTTCCGTACAACCTATATATATATATATATATATATATATATATATATATATATATATATACACACACACACACACACACACACACATATATATATATATATATATATATATATATATATATATATATATATATATATATGGTGGAGTCTCTGTGAGTGTGAGGGTGTGTGTATGTGTATGTGTGTGTGAGTCTGTGCGTGTGTCGGGTGGGAGATGGATCGGTGGATGTGTCTACGTAAATCTGTGTGAATGTATCTATGTGATTCTTAAGAAAACAAGGTCCAAGTATCATAAAATAGTTCGATCCGTAGTAAAGAAAAAAAAAAATAGAACGCTCCATGTTGCGGCGTATCGTCATATTAGCCAAGATAATCACACTACATCCGGGTTTCTTTTTAGTCCTCACTTCCGCTTTCCTCGCGAATTACCGCCTCGTCGTACTCTGCCGACCCTGGGCTTCTCCTCACTCATAACTCGTCTATTGACACCGCTTTTAAGACTGTGGGAGAGCCAAAGGAAATTAAACGAACGCTATTAATATCAAAGGACGATGGTTAGCCGCACAAAATCTCGGTGAAAACCAACTTATATTTTTTTTTTTATCTCTTTTCTTGTATTCAGGTATTTGAAAAATGGGTCTATTATATCTTTACTCATCCGAAGAAGCGAACTTAGTTATTTCTGGCGATGTTGAAGTCGAAATATTTCTATGGACGATTCATTTAAAACCCGATCTATTTAATGAGGTTGGGTAGAGATTTTAGAAAATGTTATAAAGGTAAAAGAAATAATTGTAAGAACAAAAAAAGAGATTAAGAAAAAAATAGCCGCTTACTTTCAAAGTGAGCGAACTAATATAGTAAAATGAATATATAAATATTCGAACTTCCTCCTATGCACACGCATGAATATATATATATATATATATATATATATATATATATATATATATATATATATATATATATATATATATATATATATATATATATGTGTGTGTGTGTGTGTGTCTGTGTGTGTGTGTAAATAATAAGACGCAGGTTCGAAACATGCCGAAGGACACGCACATTTTCCTTAACAAAGACTCTAAAAAAACATCCTGGCAGACGAAAATTATACTGTTTAAAAAACAAAGAAATCTACTCAAGCATGTGTATTCACCAAGATGAAAGTATATATATATATTTTATATTTATATATTATATATGCGCGGTACTTATTGGAAAGCGCTCAATGACAGTGATAGTGCTAACATATTTAGTTGAATTGTGTTTGTCTGATAATCGCAAATAGTGTGAAACCCAGGATCACAAACTCACATCAATTCAACTATATATATATATATATATATATATATATATATATATATATATATATATATATATATATGTGTGTGTGTGTGTGTGTGTGTGTGTGTGTGTGTGTGTGTGTACTCAGTGTGGTTATACAGACATGAAACAAAGATATCCACCATCTAAGATGATATTTTCTTATTTCGACATAGAATATTGCTATGAGACGTTAACGGTCGTGGGATAGCTGATGCGGTTATGTGCGTCATACTACGCGTTAGAACCATATATTACAACAGAACCAATGTCTAGATTCATTGCAATGTGTTGTGACTAGTTTGAATTGTAATTTTGTTGAGTGTAGGTTGCTTCGCTTTAATGTAGATGGCTTCCAGTATTTGAAGCTTCTTTTCACTGTGCGCATGTATTACCTAAAACTAATATCCGTCTAATATATATATATATATATATATATATATATATATATATATATATATATATATATATATATATATATAATCCGTGGTTAAGTAATCCAAGCGAATCCTTTTAATATAAAATATTAAAAATCCTATTTTATAAATATAAATAAATATTTTTTAATATAAAATATTATTTTTTTCTTAATATAAAATATTGAAACTGATCCACAAAAGAGAGGTCAATATATTTATTACAGAGCACAGAAATGAATTGCATAAAAATGAAACCCACTTGTATCCCATTTTTATTCGCTCCTCAGCATAGTTTCCCTGGAGTTTGTCAATACTAAAACGTTAGATAAAAAAATGAATAGTATCTTTTTTTTTTCAAATTAAAATTAAAAAAAGATAGAACAAAGAAGAAAAGAGAGAGTGAAAAACATAGGAACAAATAACAAATAAGGGAAAAGGCATTTAACAGGGAGATAGAAAAAAAAGAAAAAAAAAACACACCCAAGGAGTGTGTATGAAACAGGAAGACAGAACATATACAAATCTAGACAGAAGTTAAAAACGGTTGAAGATTGACAATGATCTATATTTAAAATGTTAACTCTTGTTCAAATAGGAAAAATTTAAATTGGAAAAAATATATAAGAAAATACAGTCATTAAAGTTTGTTTTTTTTAAGCATATCACCCCAAGCAAGGCTGGAAGCCACTAGCACGCAAGGGGTTACAGAAGGTTTGAAGGAAGAGCAGATAGGAGTGGTAAAGTAGAGGATGTGGAGAAAGATAGTGGATCGATCAAGGCAAGGGGGTTACAGAAGATTTGGAGCGAGAGCCGATAGGAATGAAAGGTGAAAGGATGTGGAGAAGGGAAGTGGATAGATCAAGGAAACTGGAGATGTCGATTGACATTACACTCAGATAGTTGGAGATTGTATTTGTCAGGGAAACAGAAATAAGCAAGGGAGTTCCACAGGCGAGATGTGCGAGACATGAAGCTATTGGAGTAGAAGAGACGTCTACATCTAACAGTTTCAACGGTGAAGGGGTGGGAACGGGATGCCAGCCTCGTAGGACGTTTAAATTCATGAGAGTTTTAAGATTGTAGATAAAAGAAAAATTAAAATTTAATATTAAAACTATTATCTAAATTTAATATTAAACCTAGGAATTTAATGTTATAATAAAAATAGACATTATTAGTATATAAACAAGAGAAACTTGAATATTAAAAATAATAAGTTAAAGGAAGAAATTAAAATAAATAGATAAGTAGATAAGCCCAAAAGAAAATTTTACAATATAAGGGGAAAGTATTATAATTAGATTATTAAAAGGTAAAAACTAGTTAATATAGATTAATTATAGATTAAAATATAAAGGATTAGATAGAATCATATATGTTAAAAATAATTATAGATTAAATTATAACAGATAAAACATTAAAATTAAATATAGATTAACTTATATATTGAAATAGAAGGAAAAGTCCTTTAACAGAGAAACTTCAATAACAAATAAGAACACCCTCCCACAAAAAAAGCAGTTAGCCTTTAAACAGGTAAATAAAAGTAAAATTAACTCATCAATATACTTGAAAGCACAAAACATATCAGATTTTTAAAAAAGAGAAAGAAAAAAATTAAAAAATATATAGAGAAAAATATAAAAATAATTTTAAAAATTCTTATAGGCTATGAAATATAGAAATTGAAATATCTATAAGTGATAAGGGGTCTCCGCTTTTCACACAGATGGACTCAACCGGGCTATACGAGGAGGTAGCACAAGAGTCACCGTCACGAGCACCTAGACTCAGTAAAGAGTCATACCAAGACTGTATATATATTATTGCTACTAACCCGCATTCCTGGATCTACTAACCAGTATTACCAGTTTGTATTATTACGTTAATACATCTATTTTCCTTATCTATTCCTGGTGTTTGTTATTCATTGATATCGGATTAATCCCGGAATCCACAACAAATTGGCAACGAGGATATCGAACTTACACGAGAAGGAAAATAAAATTCTCCGTCGTCGACAACAAATTGGCAACGAGGATATCGAACTCACACGGGAAAGAAAGAAAAAAGAAAAATTCCCCCTCGTCGACAACAAATTGGCATCGAGGAATTCGAACTCACACGGGAAGGAAATCGAAACAAAATTCTCCCTCGTTGACCACAACAAATTAAGGACGAGGTACTCGAACACACCCAAAAAAGAAAAAAATTGCCATTTTTTGCCAGTATCCACATCAACTTGTCGATTTACGAGGATTAAATCACGAAAAATTGAGTTTTTCGTAAGACTCTTTACCATGGAGGATTTTAAAAGTATTTTAGTAGAACTTGTAAAATACCAAAATGAACAGCAATTACAACTCCAAGAAAGACAAAACGAACAACAATTACAATTCCAAGAAAGAATGGAAGAAAATTGGCAAAAGCAATTACTACAAACGCAGAAGGAAAATCAGGAAATACAAAGGCAACTCCAGGAACTAATATTAAAGATAGCGGGTAACAAACAACAAAATATCGAAAAAGAGGCGACTTTTTTCCAAGACGCAGTGTGGAATACGATAGAAACTTTCAAATACTCCCTAGAAGAGGATAAAAATTTCGGGGATTATTTTAGACGCCGCGAAGACATCTTTAACATCAATTGTCAAAACTGGACAGAATCAAAGAAGCTACGTCTGTTGCTCAGAAAATTAGGAACTGAAGAATACACAAAATTTGTGGATTACATTTTGCCAAAAAAGACGAACGAATTAGCGTTTGACAAAGCAGTTACATGTCTTACAGAGCTGTTCAGTCCAAAAACGTCACTCTTTCACAAGAGGTGGAAATGTCTTAACCTGGTAAAGGGCGAAAATGAGGACTATTCCACGTTTGCCGCAATCCTGAATAAGCATTGCGACAACTTCAAGTTGGCAGAATTAACACCGGGCAATTTCGTGTCTCATCTTCGTTCAAGGTTAGTCTCAGCTAAAGATAGTGAAATGCGCAAAAGAATGCTTTCAAAACTACAAAATGAACCTGGACTAACACTACAACAACTATCAGAAGATTGCCAAAATGCCTGAGTATAAAGAAAGACTCGAAAAATATTGAGGAGTCAGGAGTATCTAATATACGTAAGTTAAACAAAAGTTTACGTTCTTCACCCTCCCCGGAAAGAAAACAAAAATTCTATAATAAGGGAAAAAGTACAACATATAGGGCAAAGTATGACGAAAATCGAAGCAAATATAAGCCCCCCACCCATCTGCATGTTACTGGACTACACTGGAATAAGGATTGCCGTTTTAAATATAAAAACTGTCTTGTGTGTGGAAATATGGGGCACAAGGCATCCCAATGTAGGAACAGAAAAGCTACTAGTAGAATAAGAGCTACTAGGATGCATGACGAAGACAATACCGACATAAGGAAATATGTGGTACTTGAAATCTTAAATAAAAAGATAAAACTGCAACTAGACTCGGGTTCCGATCTAACGATAATTAACCTACAGACATGGAAAAAGCTTAACAGATCAACCATGTTACATACACAAAAAATTGCTAAGTCGGTGACAGGAAAGCGTATAAAATTAAAAGAAATAATCGTAAATGTTAAATTTCACGGGAAAACAAAAAAACACAAGATATACGTAATAAAAGATACAGAAAATCTAGTGGGTACAGACTGGATGAAAAAGTTCGACGTATGGGATTCACCTATCAGCTCGTTTTGTAAGGGTGCAGGTAGAATTGAATTGAAAAAAAAATGTCCAACCAGTATGTAAAAAGAAGCGAAACGCGCCATTTGCTACCACAGATGAAAACAGTAAAGAGTTATACAAGGCAGTAAAGGAACTACCTGTGACCTTGCGAGAGATAAGAAAAGAAGCGAAAAAGGATGAATTTATTCAGGGGACGAAGGAAAAAATGAATAAAAACCGGTCTACACCTACAGTGCTCGAGAGATCATTCAAACAAGAATGGGCCTATTTCAGTAACAATATGGCTTATGAGGAACCAAATACAATAATTAACAGACAAGGAAACGTGATGTACACAAAAGGCAAAATATTTACCCAGAGAAAACATAATACAAAATAGACAGGTTGAAGAGCCAATCTCGTCACCCGCAGAAATTGACGAGTCGATGGAGACGATCTTTGAAGTTTTTGAGATTCAAAGACCACAAGAAGACACAGAAATTGGAAGGACTACTAGAAAGAGAAAATTTACAGTGCCTCTAATTGTCGACCATAAGAGAAAAGAAAAGATACTAACTCCCTATCTAAGGAGGGGGTGATAAGGGGTCTCCCCTTTTCACACAAATGGACTCAACCGAGGTATACATATACTACTACCAGTGAATACCCGGAGTAGTATTGGAGTAGTAATAGAGGAGGGTAGTACAAGAGTCACAGTCACGAGCACCTAGACTCAGTAAGGAGTCATATCGCGATACTTCAATACCAAGACTGTATATATATATTATTGCTACTTACCCGCATTCCTGTATCACTAACCCGTATTACCAGTTTGTATTATTATGTTAATACATCTATTTTCCTTATCTATTCCTGGCGTTTGTTATTCATTGAGATCGGATTCATCCCGGAATCCACAACAATAAAATATGAAAATTTTTTTAAAAATACTTATAGGATAAGAAATATAGAAAAATAACTATCTAAAAATTGTATTAGATATAGAAAAACTATTTAAAACAATGTTAAATAACTAAAAAGGGGAAATATAGAAAATAACTTTTAAAATAAACCTCATCAAGTGGATGGGGTAAATAATATAAAATCTATATAATTAAATAAATAAATAAATTAAATAAATAAATAAAACAAGTACTATATAGTTATTATTAGTAGTAATTATTAGATTCAAGTAAACGTTTCTTAGATTGTTTTAATAAAAATAAAAGCTATTATTCTGATAGATTTGTAGCATTTTAACTGATTTTCTTTAACCATATGGCGATTTTCAGTAAAACTGTCGTTATCCCCGTTTCGATTAATTCCAGAAGAAATATTTTGATATTTCCAAATACGTTGACTGGCTGCTTGTTGTACTATTCAATGTCGAATTTTGTATAAGGCACCTTGTGAGGATCGAAATCATTACTAATGCTTAGTGATTTTATCGTTTAAATGTTTATGTTATTATTAAGAGGAAAGAGCAAAGTATTTTTGGGGTACTTTTTTACATTTTTTAATCGTTCCTAGAACGTCCGAAATTTTCGTTAAAAATTTCGTTGTTTTTTTCTTTTAGTCAGCAAAATTGACAGATAATCGATCATGGCAAACATTTTTTCCATTTTATAAAAAAAAAATGAAAATCTCAGTTTTAAATTCTTTAAAAATCAATTATCATTATTTCTAAACTTATTTTAAGAAAATCAGAAATTATAATGTTTATTTAAAATATTTTGAACCAAGCTTAACTTACCTTCTAAGCCGAAAAGATGTAATTTGAAAATAAAACAAAGCAGGTCATAAACATTCGCGTCACTTGACAGGTGATGAACGACATATAGGCAGATTACGTGAGGATAATTCCTTCTACGGAAGGAGAGAAGTGAAGTTATTTACATTTAAGTGAACAAATTATTTACCTCGTTATTTTAAGGAAAACTTTCAGCGCTCCAATTTTTTTTTGTACTTAGCTTTCATCTTTACGTTTACGATGCTTTATGGAAAATATATTATAAAGAAATTAAAATAAGACTGTTATGAGTGAGATTAAATTTCATAAGAAAGGTATCTAATTAATTTATAGGTACCTTTCTTATGAAGTTTTATCAGAAGTGTACATAAAATACTATAATTTTATGTACATTTACTACATTTTACTGTGTTATTTGTATTTCCATTAATTTTATTATTAATTTTGATATTTCATTCATGAAAAAATGTCATAACTGAAATTAATATAAAAATAAGATCATATAAATTTAATAAGATGATACTGATACTTGTAGGTACCCTTCTCAGTTGAAATTGAAAAATCAAATTAACTTCTCCACACGTGTTTCGCAAAAGTAAAGGCCTTAACAGCGAAGAACAATGCTTAACTCAAATAACTCAACTTAATTGTATTCTGGTTGATCTTCCGTACTTTATAATTACAGCCCGATTATAAACACAAAATTACATTTCTTAATTACTGCGGATCTTCTGATTAGTCAAAATGATACAATTTACAACGCGCTAAAATGATCTATCGTATAAGGACACTTACGAAAGCGGATGCGGCTTTTAACTAATTTTATAATATTTTAACAACTTAAATGTAAAAATCTATTATAATTGAAGATTTAACAAATAATTGTATTAAAAATTAATTTTTCATCGAAAAAATATTTTGCTTTCATAAAACATCGTCCATATTCATAAAAACAACTAAAATCAAATAAAAGCATTTAAAATTAAATAATATCTTTGTTTATTGAGTTTTGTATGTTACAATTCAGAGATAATTTTCAGGTAAGGGGGTCCATTTAAAAAAACAAAAAAGAACATGATTTGCATTTCTCAAAGCCCTGTGCTTTTAACTATTGTAATCACTAAAGTGGACTCGATCGAATTTCTACAGTTTTCATAAAATTAGTTAGGGAGGAGGTAATATATATATATAAATATTTCTGCCATCTGCCAAGAAAACATATTTGTAATAATGTCGATAATTTATGAATAGTTTCTGAAAGTTTAATTAACGTCAGACAATTATTTTTATTTTTGCAAGATTTTCCAAATTAATGTGTGTCATACAAAAAAACGTGCTAAAAATTGTATATGTTATTTTACTAGTTCCGGTGATACAAAGAGAAACAAGTTTTTTTTAATCAAAATTTAGAATGTTCTAAAAAGAAGGATTTTTTTTAAAATAATTAAAATAAACGTTGGTCTCTCCTCTTCATAATAACATAAACATTTAGACGATAAAACTGTGTTTTCGTCAAGGTTGGCGTCGTTTTCATCATGCTATGGTCCTTTTTTTAGCGATCTCGAGGAGGCACCTACGTTGTTGAATAGTAGTAGTTTTTTGCTACTGATGTAAAATTTTTAGTTAATTTCTTGTGATTTTTATGCATTCTTTGCTAGGGATGAATAAATATTCAATATCAATTTGGGTGATGAACAGTTATTTATGACATTTATATATTAGAAACAGTCTGTTCCGGATTTTATGGGTTTTTTTCTCCATTGATTTATGCCTAAATTTGTTCTTAATTCCTATTTTATTTCTTCTAGTCTAATGTTACTTATTTTACATCCTTCGTGTTTCGTAGGACTCTGAAAATTTGGTCAGGTCTTAATTTTCTTTGTGGCCTTTTAATGTGATGATTTTGTGAGAAAGTTATGTCATCTAGTTTTGTTTGAATCCTTTGGGTTCGGGGTTTATTTCATGTTCAATTATTTGGGGATTTTTTCTCTATGTTTTGGTTATATTTCCTCTTGCTTGGGGTGAATTAACACACACACACACACACACACACACACACATATATATATATATATATATATATATATATATATATATATATATATATATATATATATATATATATATATATAGCATGATGAGAGGCCACGTATACTTTCTTGATATGTATATAATATATGGATAAAATAACTGAAAAAAAATTGAGTGTTTTTTTATGAAAGTATTTATTTCTGTGTTTTTATAAATTCTGAGGAAGGACCGAGGTGGTCTGAAATATTAAATATATATAAAAACACAGAAATAAATACTTTAATAAAAAAACACCCAATTTCTTTTCAGTTATTTTATCCATATATTATATATATATATATATATATATATATATATATATATATATATATATATATATATATATATATATGTAGTTATTTATTTCATATGAAATTATACTACATTAGTTCACATTTTACCTATATATATATATATATATATATATATATATATATATATACATATATATATATATATATATATATATATATATATATATATATATATATGAACTGACCGAGGGAATTCAAACTAGCATGAATCCATCCAGCTCTTATCTCAAATGACAACTTAAAAGAGACTGTTTGACCAACACAAGGAATGTTAATAAACTCATGTTTAAAAGATAAAAAAAAAACAAATAAAAAACAAATGAAAACTACAGACAAAAGTTCATTTTCTCCATCAAGACATTCATTTCTGTAGTTTACTGCTACCAGCAAGCAGAAACATTTTTTCTCCCGATGATGGCCATGTTGGCCGAGACTAGTCGAGAAATCTAAATGAAATAATAATAATAAAAAAATAAGAATATTAAACTACAACCCAGTATATCTGATGATTTTAGTTAATTTTTTAAATAATTTTTATCGTTCAAAATATATATATATATATATATATATATATATATATATATATATACATTTCATTGAATACGACAGACAAGTTGCTTGATTTAGTTTTTTTTAATACAATTTCTCATGTGAGCTGCTAATATTTTCTTTTCAGATGATAAATTATATGAAAACTCTCCGAATTGCCTTTTTTCCGAGCGCTTTGGGCTATATATTTATCCATTTTCAAGGTTGAAATATATTAACTGTCCAGAAGAAATAGTTTGTTGTATGTATGTTTTTATATAATGTGTTCGTTTACAAAACACGGTCAAAGTCATGTTCGTATTTGATATTATTGAGTGTTTCTTTTTTTGTTTTTACTAATAACGCTTCCATTATTTTTAGCATTTTTTGCATGTAGATGATGCTATTACATTTGTGTTGTAAACAAGTATGTTAAGAATAGGGTCTGGTAGGTTACCATGAATATTTAAATTAGATATGAGCTCTGGTCAGAAAGGTGTATAGGGAGTCTTCGTGTGAAACATGTTGCAGTAAGGCCTATATAATTATTTACAAATTTTGATTGATCAGGAATACAATTCCTTAATGAGATTTAAACTCGTAAATAATATTTGTCCTATTTAATTTTGTTCTAAGAAGGATTGCTGCCTAAATACATAAATACCTACATACATACATATACATACACTTATATGTATATATATATATATGGACATTGATGTCAACACCACAACAATCTGGCGTTCAAAGGGCTCTCCGATTCCCAAAATTTGAAAAAGCATGAATACACATATTCCCTTTTATCAATAAATCACTATTATATAAAACAAATTCTTACAATCTAAATTACTGGTTAATAAGCCCTGAAAACTACAAAAATAAATCAATCAATCTTGGCATTTTAGCATTTATCGGCGGGAACGAAGACGTTAGGTGAATACTTTTATCTTGCTCATTTCCCCTTTTCTTCTCATGTTCGTTATGTCCTCAAAAATTGTCGAATTCGTTGTGTTGTGGCGAGAGCCTTTTGCTTTTGAACCTATAGTACTTTGAATTCAGAACTTTTTGTGGTTGTGGCAGGGCACATACTTGAAATTTAATTAAAGTCTGCTCAGCTTAGTTGCAGTAAAAAGAAAAAGTTGGTTCTGTCGGTGATGAACAAACGCACATTTCCCTGGGCATGCTTCGGAAGGAGTAACAATGTTGAAGATGAGAAATTACATCGATTTGCAGTGTGTCTTCAAGTCGAAACAGGTCTGATGACGTTGACTAATTGATAATTGACTAGCATATATTGTGATTGTGTTAGTATAGAGTGATTTTTAAGTTGCTTTGTAGTATTTTTCTTTTTTTTTCTGAATTGGCAAACACGAAGTAAAACTGGAAGACAATCTCATTCTGTCTGTAAAAGGAAACGGGGAAATAAAGTATCGAACACTCTTCTTTCTTTTGTACGATGACTAGTTTTTATTTTTCATCTTGTTTCAAGTGTATACAACTTGTCCTACTGAACTAGATTGGTGGATCTATTTGAATTTCAAATTTCCAAATGAAATTTTTGGTCTAAAATTATCTCTAACAGAATTTAGTTATGTCTTTGATTTAGAACGTTAATTCTTGTCAATTCTAGGGCTTTTGCACAATTCAGACGAGATTAATATTTCCACCCAGTTATATTTAAGGTAGGCTATATTTATGGGTACATGCTCTCAATATCCAAGATAGAGCGAATATAAATATAGGACTGGGCACAGCGGCCACCACCGAATGGAGACAGTCTGTTTTACGCTTGAACGCAATCTTTTGGCGTGAAAGTTTTATTCGTGTTGATTTACATTGATTTACAATATACCCTCAATTCACAACAGCTCTGATAAATCTATAGTTGTCTGTTTGTGTGGGATTTGTGTTATATCCCCCCTCTCTCTCTCTTCATATATATATATATATATATATATATATATATATATATATCACACATATAGGATGGGGTGCTAAAAAGTTGTGGAAAATATATATATATATATATATATATATATATATATATATATATATATATATATATATAGTGGGGGAAAACGAATATTCGTTCACATACAAATTTTTATTTCCAGCTAATGAATAAAATAAGAGCCCATTAGTAATTTCACCCCTAAATCCGTCTGTTACTTTTTACCACGTGTTAATTTGTACCCCGTTATACCATATATATATACATATATATATATATATATATATATATATATATATATATATATATATATATATATTCATATATATATATATATATATGTATATATATATATATATATATATATATATATATACATACATATATATATATATATATATATATATATATATATATATATATATATATATATATATATATATATATACACAGTGGGGGGAAACGAATATTCGTTCACATACAAATTTATATTTCCAGCTAATGAATAAAGATATTTTTCCTTTAATTAACTGTACACAGATACATAATGACTAAATACATAGAAAACAAAAAAATGATTTAATAGAAATAAATCCCATTTATCCATTTATTAGGTGAAAAAAGTATTCGTACAATACAAAAACGAATACGTAATTTTCATTTAATACTTTGTAGAATAGCCATTATTCAATTCTACAGCAACCAACCTCTTCCTGTAGTTCTCAATTAATGGTTTGCAAACTTTAGCTGGTATTTTGTTCCATTCTTCGCATATTCTTCGTAGATGTTGCAGTGTGCTTAGGATCATTATCTTGTTAGAAGATCTATTAGGGAGGAAGTTCAAGATTTTCAACCGAAATCATTAAATTTCCTTCCAAAATATTTTGATATGATGCAGCATTCATTCTACCATCTATTGCTGAGGTTTTGCCAGTACGTTTTGCAGGAAACCATCCCCAAACCATGATGCTGCCACCACTAAATTTCACTGTTGGAACTGTGTTCTTTTATTTGAAGGAATCGCCATCTTTCCCCCATACATGAATTCTAGAAATACGTCCAAACAACTCAATTTTGGTTTCGTCGGTTCATAATCCTTTTTTCCAATACGATTTCTCTTCAACCTGCCATCTCTGTGTCTTTTCAATAGGAGTGAAGTTTTCCGAGCGGGGTGTGATTAAGATTTCCTGATGGAAGCAAATCAAGTTACAACTCTTGAGAAATAACTATTAGATTTTGTTAAATTTGGCGCGTTAAGTTCCTCGAAGACCTTGCAGAAATCTTTCGTGGAGCGCCTGTTCTTCCTTGGTTTTCAACAGTTTTGAGTTTTAATACCTTGCAATGAATGAACTAATGGTAGTAAATGTAATATTCAGGTTGTATGAGATTTTCCTAAACTTTTTCATTCTTTCCAGAGCTTAACGATGAGTTCTTTTTGCGAATTTATGAATTCTTTACCTCTTACCATGATGAAAATCTTCTTTCACGAATTTCAATTACTGAATGTTTTGTTTGTATTTCTTAGGCTAAACATTACTACTGATAGCATTCTTGAAACATTCTACAATATATTCCATTTGCATACTCTAGAGTATTAAAGCAATTTAAAATTTTTAAAATCTGAAATTTTCATTGAACGAAAATTTTTTCACCCATTAAATTGAATAAATATCTTTTTCGGAAAATATATTTTTTCAAGTTCAGTAAATGATATCGCTCTTTCGAGTATTTATGGTGGATTCTTTCATAACGATCTCTATGTAACAGTATGGAATGCCAACATCTTATGTCCTTATGTGATACTAATTTTAATTGTTGCTGTTGTTGAAAGTCTTCAAATGGTGTGGTTTCTGTTATCAGGTACGTTTTTTTTTTTTGGTTCTGGTTCTACAGCGCATGTTCGAAGTAGGGTGATCTTAGCAAAGACCCAGGAAAATAATATGCATATAGGGATATATCATATTGTTTCTTCTTCGAAAACATATTAACATATACAGTCAGATATATCGATATATCTACGAAAAGTAAATTTGGATCATAGACACGCATCTTTGTATGTCAGTGTATCTCTCCCTTTGTGTATGTGTGTGTGTGTGCGTCAGTCTGTGTGTGTATTTCAAGTGTTGTAGCTGTACATTGGACATTAGCCACCTAAAGCTGTGCCTTTGCTAACATGGCCTGCACTCTGTCTGTGGTTTGCGATTAATCTCTTCTTATGGTTTGCAAGAATAACTCAGATCTGCAGAATACAAGATTAGATATTAATTTCCGGTCGAGATCATTGTATTACCGAAGATATTCAATTTGGCAGATTGGACCGCGTCCAATGGCTACAGTCGGTTCAAACATATTCAAGGTTAGACACTATGTCTTCCCAATCGAGATGCGTCTGTGTGCATCTTTGTGAAACATGGCACTGAGAGGACGACTCGTAATCATGAAATTTGTGAAGAAAATGAAAGTTAATGACGCTCGCCTGACTCTTCATTCTGTTTGTGTCAATTCAACATTTAGACTTAACCTGACGCCAGTGGAAAAAGAAAACAAAACAAAAAGGTGACCTTTATTTTTTTCAACTTTTTTTTACTACTTTCTTTCTATCTATATATTGATTATTGTATTTACTCATATATAAGTCGACTTCAAGAAAAATTGTCGTTCCTTATCTTAACCGAAGCATATTTTTTTTGAAAATTCCATCTTAATTTTTTCTAAACCATCTTTTTTTTTTATTAGTAAATAAAATAAATTATATAAACGTTAGTTTAGCTAATTACATTTTACCTTAATATATCGTTCCGGCTTTGGATTAAATTAACATAAATGATAATTAATCAGATTGACACTTATTTATTTTACTTAAATTTGATTTAAGAAGACGCAAAAAAATTAGAAGATATGCAGGTTGTTAGCTGTTATGTTAGCTTCACACTAATGCCCTTGGAAAAGGTTTGAATTAATTTTCCGCCAGCTGTGTCTTAAATAGCAGAGTAGATTGTAAAACCTTGAATTCGAACACATTAAATAATTGTCTTGGTAGGACAACCAGTCTAAGAAGGACAACTATCCTTTCGAATACAGCAAAAAGAGGGATAGGTTCCATCAGGACATATTGCCCTAAACATATACACTAATGTTACAACTGCACTATATTTGGTTTCCTGAAAGGAATAAGGTTGTGATCCTTCGTTGATAGATGTTGCTGAAACATAAAAAATAAATTCGATGCATTAAAAAATAAGTTCAACTTGACATATTGAGCAATAACTGAACATTCTTGAAGCTATTATGGCTGATTAAACTGGCTATCGGCTAAAACACCCAGTATGGAAAACCAAACTAGTGATGTTCCGTCATGCCCAAGCGGACCCTGAATTTTACCCTATCACAATGAATGGGTGTCCTTGCATATTACGCCTTAAGCGCAACCAAATCCTCAAATAGAACTCGTACATATGATAAGTCGCTAAAGACACTGAAAAAATATGATCGGTTGCTTGTACCGCTCTCGGAAGTAGCTGACTCCTTCTACTATCCTCTACATTTACAAGAGCCGTATAAGGCCTGAAGTGAAGTACTGCTGCTATATATGGTCACGAGCCGACCAGTTCTCAGTTTCCGGGTTCGATAGAGTCCAAAAATGTTTCCGCGTCCTTGTGGATGATGAATTATTTTGCATCCTACGACCCATGTTCCACAGACAAATCGTGGCAAGAGTCTAGCTACTCTATCGCTATTTCCTTGGAAAGCGTTCAAACGAACTACATTTTTTCATACGACCTGTTCTAACATTCACGGCAAAGGCTCAACATCCCATCGAAATTGTAGCGACCCACCCTAATTCCCTTCGTGTTCCGTTTTTGAGATGCAAGTTCCACTCCAACAGCTTCTTCCTACGAACCAATACTTTGTGGAACCAACAAGATGATGCTTACTCGATCACTACAATATTAACAAGTTCAAGCCTAGGGTTAACCGTTATCGCCTCTACATGTCCCTATAAACTGGGCCTCTTAACTCTTAATCTGTAACACTCTAACCCGAGTGGCTCTTGGGCCCTGTACAGGTTGAACTTTATTATAAAATGAAAAAAAATTATCCTATCAAAATACCTGTATTGTCACAGATTCAATGTATGCAGTATGCTTCTTTGGACACTGTAGGTCTTATTATAGTAGATGGGAGTTTTATTGTAAAATAAAATAATATATATTATGGGAATGTTATTGCAAATGGTAATTAATATAGAAAATGGGAGTTTTATAGCAAAAAATAATATGAGGATATCAGAATGGTATTGCAAAAATTAGTATAGAATATGGGAATTTTATTGCAAAATACATTAATATGGAATATATGAATTTTACTGCAAAAATAATATAAAACATGGGAATTATATTGCAAAAAATGAACACGAATTTTTTGCAAGAACATTAATGTAAGATGTGGGATTTTTATTGCAAAAAATGAATATAGATAATGAGCTTTATTACAAAATTAATGTAGAATGTGGGAATTTTATTGCCAAAAAAGTTATTTCATGGAGAACTTTCTTTTCTAAAGAAATATTTCTTTCCTCATGAAAGAAAGCTATTTCTTTCCGAAACAATTTTTTTTCTTCCCTCAAGAACAAAAATTATATATAATGAAATATGAGGAAACGATTTGCTGATAAAAAGGAATGCGGAAAATGTGACAGTGGTCGAAAAATATCATCGAACGCAAAGGGGAAAATCCGCAGTGAGGATTGACTTCATTCAGATGACGATGCCCGTCAAGGAAACTCGAAATATTAGAGTAAATTAAATTAAAGTACACGCTATTTCGCCTTGTTGACGTTTAACTAAAAAATATGATGTATTATTTTTTTTTTTAATTCAGAATTGTTCAGAGTTAAATAAAAGAGATCAGAATACATTCTTGGGCTAAGACACATTGTCCATAATTTATTTTTATATTTTGATGTAAGTTTCATTCTTTTCTTGAAAACAGCTATTAAGTTATTCAAAATTACCAGAAGCCATCAATGATATATCACATAAGAAGCTACAGTGAAAACAGCAACTCTAGCCATGAAGAAAGCATGATTCCATTATTTTATACACAGCGATAATCTCTAATTCTTGTTGAGAAACAAGAGAGCATTAAAATCCATAGTGGTATCATATATATTATCTGCTCGCATCACCTGCATTTGTCTGAGGCATTCTTCATCTTTCTCACGATCAAGCGATGTTCTCTATCGTTTATATTAGACTTCATCTGAGAAAGGTAGTGGGATATCTTCAACCATTTGACATGATCCAGCATACAAGATTTGCATTTTAACTTTGGATATCATCATCCTGATCACGATCATCATCTTGATCATCATAAATCTCATGACATGGTGAGCTTGTAGGGTCGCCGCTCATCTGAGCACTAGACCAATTGATTCCAAATATCAGGGTTGAAAAGCGAAGAGGTATTCATTCAATTGTAGCGAGTCTTGAGCAGCTGCTGGATCTCATCCTAATCGAGATCAAACTACAGCCGATGTCCTTCAACAGGAAGGCTTGCCTTGGTCAAGGACATGTTTGCTGATTCCATCAAGGGAAAATTACACCCGTACCTAGGAAGCCTAGCACCGACCGATGCCGTGTCATCTATGCACATGACTGCATACATAGTTATGGGATCTAATTTATCACATAGGCCGTTGCTTCTGTTAGAATTTTCATTCGCCCTTTATCAGGTGTGGTTTTTTTTAATTATGCTGGGTGTCTAGCCATTCTTGTTTTGCTCTGTTTCGACATAAACATGATGAAGACCGGAGGGCACAACGGTCGAAACGTTTTCAGAACAACAACAACAAAGATGAGAACCATAGTCTGTATATCAGTCAGTCAGTTATGTGCCTTTCGATACATGACTGATGAGGCAGATTTTTTTACTGCAATAGGTTTCCATTTCTTTCTGCAGTAGACCAGTTGAAATCCACGGCTATAGAACCCGGTCTGTTTAGCTGACGGTGGGAGAGAAGCGGATTCAAACCTTTCCCAAGGGTATCTTCACGTAAGTGAATGTAATGGATTTGACTGGAATTCGAACTCGGCCCTTCGATTCCTCAACCTGTATGTACACAGTATACATGATAATAACTTACCATACCAGAAATTCAGACGGAAAATTATTCAATTCCAAGAAAATGAACACAAAATTATGTAACTGATTTCGTACAGATTCTGAAATTTTATTCAAATTGTAATAGATTGAGTTTTATAAATCCATTCAGATCATATCGAATCAAAATTATATTTTAGCAGTAAAACGTTCTCTCTTTACACGTTGTTATAAAAATAAATTAAATGATATTGTTGAGAAAGTAACATTTCGATGTGGCTCTTATTCATTTGAAAAAAAAATCATTCCCTTGCAATTCTTGTGCAAAAATATAAAAGTGAATATAGTCAGGAATTAGAGTGATTCTAAGGTAAAACACATTGGGATACTCAGCGAAAGAGACGTGTTACTGATACACTAAAACAAATTTTATCTTGCCAAAGCAGTTCGCTATTTTACTCTAACTTGAGTATAGCTAAAATCTATGACAGACTTATTATTTACGCTAAAAGATTTCGACATTATTCATGCCTTTTTGCAATCGGTTCATGTCTACATACAACAACCCTCAACGATCAGAGAAGAAAAGAATAACAAAAGGGCAGTAGAAACAGACTTTGTAAGTTTATTTATTTATTTATTAGCGGTAAAAAAAGAAGTTTGATAGGAAAATTGTTTCATCTTTCATTAAATGATTCGCTGTATATTTACAGACCATTCTTTCATTCAAATAAACTAAGATCTAGACTAATTTACTCACCCCCTCCTCATACTGTTCTACTCTCCCTGGTTATTCCAACCAACTCGTCTGCAAGAGTTTGAAGCCATTTTACAACACCCTACTTATCCCAACGCTCCTCATATTAAAAATCCGAGGGTACTAGTATGTGCTGAAAAGTTTCCAAAATCTGACTTCTTTTATGTGCCGTTTCCCTTCAGGACTTAGGGGATCATGGTCCTCCACTCCCTCCTGTCCCTTGTTGTTCTAAGTTGTGTCTCTTTCTTAATTCTCCTAAACCCGCAATCCATTTGCTCAAACCCAGCAACTATGTTACGCGCTCCTTATCTTTGTCCCCCTTTCCTTTTATCTGTCCTGTGAGTATCATATTTTCCAAACCACTTTCTTCATCATCATGATCCCAAGAAATTTCAACTGCCTCTTCCTGATGTTAAATATGAGTTTCCTTGTTGTTTTCTTGTTGTTTCTGTTCTCTCCAAAACCTCATCATTGTTAGGTCCATGGTATCGTCAGCATCTTTCTGTAGAACCACATTTCGGTTGCTTCAAGTCCCTTCTTCATGCTTGAGAAGATTGTCCAGCATTCGTTGCCACACAGGAGGGGGACATGTATCACATAACAGTTCAGTACGCTTTTCTTTGTTTCTAACGAGATTTTTCTGTCTTTTAATATTCAGCTTAGATTTTGGAATGCATCTTTGGCCATTCAAATACGTATGTGAATCTCTGTGTCTCACTTTCCACCCTCTAATAGAACGCTTCCCAGATATTTCTGTACCTGCTTGATTTTAGAAAAATCCTGTAATTTCCCTTTTGCTGATAACTATGCATTATGTGTTCTTTAGTTTATGCTTAGTCCTTTCTTCTCCCTTTCCTTCGCTATATCCTGTAGGGGTTTTTGTAGTTTCCTTTGCGCGTTTGCTATCAGCACTGTGTCATCTGTATATCTTATATTAAGATTGTGGCCGCCAATAATGAATCTGGTAGGACTTCTAATTCTTGCATCGCAGTATAAGTTGAATAAATCCCGTGAGAAGACACATCTCTGTCTTACACCCCTTTCTATTTTCGTATATCTGTTGAACCCATTTTCTGTCCGTAAGCAGGTGGTTTATTGCTGTATAGATTATTGATTATTCTAATGTCTATCTCGAATATGTCAAGATTGCTGAGTATCTCTAACAGATCTTTGCGGTGTACTTAGTGGAACGCATTTGCGTCGTCTATAAAACACAGGTACTCGTCCTTCTGCATTTGTATTGCTCTTTCTGATAACATTCTGAGCATAAATATCGCCTTCCTTGTGCCGGTGACTTCGACAAACCCGCACTGTTCTTGTTCTATCTCTGTCCTGATTCATCAGAATTCGGATGATGAGTTTTGTTATGTGGCTCATTAGGCTGAAGGTCCGGTGGAGTTCACATTCGTTTGCGCCTGGTTTCTTAGGTAGCGCTATGAAAATGGATCTTCCGGTATATCCCCACTGTTGTAGATTTCATTTTTTATTTCTGAGATCTTGTCTATGCGGAAGTCGTCTAAGCATCTCTATTTCAATTCCGCCTGGCCCCGCCGCTTTGTTTCTATTCAGTTTGGCCAGTGCAGCTTCCACTTTGGTTTTTTTTTTAGTATTTCCGGTCCCTTCGTATTTCTTCCGAATTGCCTGTTGTTTTCTTTCGTCTGACTATATAAAAAAAAAAAATTCCGAAATGCTTATTACATGTACTCGGTCTGTCTGGGGCCCAGGTACCCTATTCCCCCTCTTGAAATTGTTGTGGTTGGGAGGAGTAAGGTAGAGGATGGAACATTAGGGTTTCGAAGTAGAGTAGCTAAAATATGTTTTTTTCTCTTACACTTTTGCTAAAGACAAACATACTTTTGTTATACATTTTGCTGTTTTGCTACTAATTTTCTCTTCTCTTCCTAGCCAAACTTTACTTCACGCTGAGGGTAGAGTCTTGGAGCGACCGTCTGGATTCACTTATATGTTGCTTTCTTCTTTCAGTCATCTACCAACCGGGTGATCGTTAGTTGTTTTTGGAGTCCGGAGATGAAAGACATCGGCAAAAGGGATTCTAATTCATCAATTTTATTAAACATGTCGAGGTGTACATTTTTAACTATCCAGCGGGGGTAGTTCTATCACCATCTCCGGGGAGCATGTTCCCCGAGACACGAAAATAACGACTGTAAAACCTAATTCTCCGAAATAACTAGCTCTCTAATATCCCCTCGTTCGGCTCAGCCAATCAAAACGACTTCCTTTGTTTTCCTGTATCTGAGATCAAAGGTCAAAATGATGAAGTCAGAGGAAATACAATTCTTTAAAAAATAATAGTCTACTAGAGTATTATTTAACATTCGTCACCCAACCATAAAAAAATTCATTTATGAATTTTATTTAAACTATTTACTCTAAAATACCCTCTATTATTTCGTGTATGCAAGGCGTGCCCCTTTAATTCTTTTTTATTGGGCCTCGGTGACATGACCCTTCCAGCATGCACATAAACAAATCCTGAAAAAGAATGAACATAACAAAATTCTGGCCAGTTTTTTCTTACGCTTCGCAAACATTTTTCTAAAACAAAAAACCGAATACCGGACAATTTTTTGTCCATTCTTGGTCACTAGTTTCCGTGACCGAAGGTCAACGCCTCAAACGCCAGTCTGGATACAAGTCACTGCAACAGGAAACTTTGACCTCTCCAATATCCGCTCTACCCAGGTCAGCAGCTACCACCCCCTGCAGTGCACTATTCCTGGGGAGAAGACAATTCTTTACTTCTTCACTTGAGACTACACGAAATTTACAACCAGTTCATTGAAAAATAAATATACTGGTCCAAAACACAGACAATACATGCCAAAAGCCCCACGTCGCAGCGTCAGACAGGTTTCCCGAGACACGAAAATAACGACTGTAAAACCTAATTCTCCGAAATAACTAGCTCTCTAATATTCCCTGGTTCGGCTCAGCAAATCAAAACAACTTCCTTTGTTTTCCTGTATCTGACCTCAAAGGTCAAAAAGAGGAAAAGTCAAAGGAAATATAATTTTTTTTTTAAATAATAGTCTGCTAGACTATCATTAACATTCCTTACTCAACCATCAAAAAAGATTCATTTATAAATTTTATTTCAATATTTACTCTAAAATACCCACTATAATTTCGTGTATGCAAGGCGTACCCATACAATTTTCCCATTGGGCCTCACTCACATGAACACACGATCATGCATATAAACAAATCCTGAAAAAGAATGAACATAAACAACACAATTCTGACCAGTTTTCCACCCTTCACAGACATGTTTTTAACAAAAAACAGAATACTACCAATCCTTTGTCCATTCATGGTCACTAGTTTCCGTGACACAAGGCCAGTGTCTCAGACACCAATATGGATACAAGTCACTCCAACAGTGAACTTTGACCTCTCCAATATCTCATCCATTGGTAATTCACCCAGGTCAGCATCTGACACCTCTGCAATCCAATATTCCTGGGAAGAACAAAATTCTTTGCCTCTTCACTTGAGACTACCCGAAATTTACATACAAATTTTGAAAACAAATACGCTGGTCCCCAAAACACCTGAACACACCAAAACCCCCACGCGTCAAACAATTCTATAACTGAGCCACATGCTTGCACCTAATTTTAACACATTAAATATGCTATGATCTACACACCTCTCCCGCTCATAGTGACACAGCACACATGGTTCATTATGACCCCATTTATTCAAACAACCAATTAATTACTTTTTTGCGTATTACCAGATTCATCTGAACAGATTTTTATAATTTTTACCACCATTAATTTCCTATAGTTGCTCTTATTGCTGTGTGCCCAAAAATCAACTCGCACCATATCCATCTCCTTCTGCCCTTGGCTCCCCCAACACGGGGGAAAAACACACCCGCTCAGTTCCTCTTAACTAATCTATTACTGACTCTGATTACAAAGGTTTCTTCATTCCTTAGTCGCTATCGCAAATTGGCATCCTCCAAGCCACTTGACCAATTTCAGTAGGTCATCGGGGGCCCAAAAACTTGGCCCCGAGTGTATCTTAGTGTATAATTATTCCATACAATATATTCATGGCTCACAGGCCCCTATTCTACTTCCCATAAATCATCGAGACCGTAACTACATCGGTAGGTGTGAGCATTTCCACCCCAGGACACAGACCCAGATATATTCAGAAATCAGAAACCATGCAAGCCGAATCTACTTATGCCCACAATAATTAACTTACTTTTTCCACAAAAAATTAATTCTCAAAATTCAACAATTAATAACTTAAATAACCAACCAATGAAGGCAAAAGGACACACACACGACTCTTAAAATAAAAAAATCACAGACACTGTTACAAAAATAAAAAAAACAATCATTTGTCTGTTAATTTCAATTAAAAAATAATTTTAAATGTAAAACATTTGAATGCACGCAGAACTATAGTTACAAAAATTTTCAACTCATTAACAGTCCGCAGAAATTACAGCTGGAATGCCTCATCACAAAATGCAATCAGTTTTTCTTTTCCCCAAAAAATTTCCATTGCGTTCATGTGCGCAAAATTCCTGCCTCTCCGTGGTCAAAAGGCTGCCAGGCATATAAAATTTGGATGCGCGCAAAAACATTAAACGTGCCAATCAAAATTAAACGAGAAATTTCCACACATGGTCAAAACTTTTGTAAAAAGGCAAAACAAATCAAATTAGTCTCTTATTATATTGTTTCATGAAAATTGACATTGTCACATGTGTGTGCATGTGTGTGCATGCGTGACTGTGGGTGTTCATTGTCCTTTCTTTCTTTCTTTTCCCTGCTGGTTTTTTTTTCTATTCTCTGTCCTTTAAAAAAGAAATGTTTCTTTTTCCTCATCTTTTTATGATTGCTACCTATTTTGGTTTGTTAGTTAGATCTCTCTCTCTTTGTGTGTGTGTGTGTGTGTGTGTGTGTGTGTGTGTGTGTGTGTGTGTGTGTGTGTGTGTGTGTGTGTGTGTTTCAGAAGAACAAAGTAATAACCATCGTACATACAAACCGTCCAATATATCTAGATTACTGTTTTTCATATTCCGTTTTTACCATTTTTTTTTTGAGTCCTCCATCGAAAATCTCCGAAATTTTCCACGTTGTGTTTCAACCATGGTTCTCTCGCACCCTTCTTTGTTGGAAGGAGCTGGTCACTGCCCACCAATTAATGTATATGTTGTATACCCCCTCTCTCTTCAGGGGAGGTCTTTTGGTTGATGGGGTCTATTTCATAACAAGGCTGCATTCTTCTCTCCCAGCCGTCTTCTTCCGGTTGGGCGATCGCTAGTTGGTTTGTTTGGAGGTAAAATGAGAACTTCAACAAAAGGGATTTTTAAAATTACCTCTTTTATTAACACATCGACGTGTACATATTTAACTAGCCAGTGGGTTTGCTATCCCACCCCAGCGGCGAGCAGTTTACGCACACGTAATTAACACGTCTACATTCTTCGACGCGTAAAACTTAACTCATTGAAAAAAAACACCTTCTAACTCTAACATTCCCACGTTCGGCTCATCCAATCAAAATCGACATCCCTATTTTGTCTACCATCTGAACTTAAAGGTAAGCCTCAGAAGAACTGAGCCAAAATACAATGCCACTAAAAATAATAGTCTGAAATTATTATTTAACAAAATGTCTGATCTAACGGGTGACGAATCTTTACCTATATATATTATTTATTTATTGCATATTTCCTGCAGAGTACTGCCGAAATGCTATGACTCCCAAAAGATTCTCTAGGTAACTACTTTGTCCGAGGAAAGCATTCACTATTTCGATAAGCTCTCGGAAATGTATTCAGTAGTTCGAAAATCCATCAGAATGCGTCCAGTATTTCGATAAGCTCTCGGAAATGTATTCAGTAGTTCGAAAAGCAACCAAAATGCGTTCAATGTTTCGAAAAGTTATCGGGATGTATTCGGGAGTTCAAAAAGCCATCGAAATGATAAGCTCTAAAATAATAATTATTATTATAATTACAAATATATATCATGTATGTAATGAAGTTCTCATCAATACTAGAAAGCGTCTCAGCAAGTAGTGTACTTAAGAAACCTATTTTCCTGAAAATACTTTTAAGAGAAATGTATATTTAAAAAAAAAATTCAATTGACAGTAACGCTAACATTTCGGTCAAAGAAGGAGGAAATCGTTAATTTTACTTTTCCCTTTACAATTACCAATAATAAATATATGTGCCTTGTCATGAAATAGTGCCTCGCAAGTTTGATAAGTATGCCTTGTTGTGTCCGAAATCAGCCAATTACTTTATCTTGTAACCCTATACGGTGCACCAAGTGACTATTTAACAGTAATACTGTAGTGATTCCGTCGCCGCTGTTTGGTCAATCATTTTCGATGCCAAAATAAACATATAATGTAAATATAACATGTAGGTGTCTCAGTGTAAAGTACAGAATTATAGAATCGTTCTACAAACCAATTCAGCTGCAGTGAGTTCTGGGTACACTATATTTTGTGCATAATTGAGAGCTACAGTTTCTATCATTGTTTCCCTCGGTCCATCTTGCTTTCAAGATGTGAGTGTCAAATTATCCAAGCTCACTTTTTCATTATGTCACAGATGTTTCAACTGTCGCCTTCTGGTTTCAAATATGTCTCCTTTTTGTTTCCATTTTCCTTTAAACTAACTTCTCACTAGTTAAAGATAATAATCGCTCGATTAACTAAACTTCTCAGTAATATTTTTAGTCTATGTTCTTGACAGCATCCTTCCGTAGAGCCACATTTGTGTTGTCTGAAGTCACTTCTTCATCTGTGAGAATAGTGTCCAGCAAAGCATCACAAACTAAATAGAAATTTTAGGTATTATATATCTATATATATATTTATTTTACATGCGATGTCCCTTCAGGAAATAGGCGATCATAGGTCTCTACATATTTATTTACTGTATAATCTGTGATTATAATTACTTATTGGGAAACTAGAGTAATTTTTATTGCCATCTCCAAATTAAGTCTTTCTCCTAGAGTGGTTGACAACCAAAGTCAGAGATTCCGGTCTATACTGCTATTTAACTTATAGTTGGGGGAAGCGGAGATATATTACTTAAGGATATTTACTATGTGGGTGAATGGTACCTTTTTCATTTTGTTTGCATCATTGAACAGCGATTTTTCTGCAACCATTGTTGTGGAAGAACTAACAATAAATCCCGTTGAATTTTCGTCGCCCTCATCAATATTCTTGCCAGTTTAAAAGAAAATATTGCTAAGGTCACAATCGTTTCGTTTTTTGTTTTTTTTTGTTTTGTTTTTGTTTTTTTTGTTAGATATCTACTCCCTGTAATTTTTCTGCAGGGAACTTTTAGACTATTATATTTTGCTATAAGTCTCGTTAGCAGAATCAAAGAAAATTGGTGAACTGCTATGTAATATAAATTCTAGTATATGACAAGGAATGCTGAGAAATTACTGTACAGATTAAGAGAAAACTTGATGCACCAGAGATGTGGTTCTGCACAAAATTAACATGAACAGGTCATCGGAGCACTGAAGAAGTTTTAAGTAAAAATTTAAGGCATTCTCTATTTGTTTCTAAGATTACAACAGATTTGTAATACTGAAACCAGAATAAAAACCACTTGTCTGAGGAAAGCTTTTTGTTTGTATCATTACACATCGTGTTTCTGTAGTCATCGTTGAGGTCTCAGTGGCAATAAGTACCTTCAAATATCCATCGCTCTCAGTATTAATGCTGACTTCAGCTTTGCTAAAGTCTTAAACGTTTTAGTGTTAAATATTGAGATCTTGCACTGTCCCTGTGAGGAATTTACAGATTATTATTTTATTTTCTTATTATGAAACGAATTTTAATACTGTATGTGTTTTACATACTGAAAAATATGTTAAAAAATGTTGGTCAACTGAATGGATAATGAAAATATCGGAGAAATAGTTAAGGATAATAAAAGCTCGATTTTTATTTTCAATATTCAGGCTTTTTTTATTTGTTCTTCATAGCTCTATTCCCTTTGTCTAGAAGTAATGTATGTCTTAAATGTGAATTCTTCTCGGTTTGATTTCCAAATACGTCCGGTAAGGCGCAATCAATACAACAAAGAGAAGGAACGGAATGAGGAAATCTTTTCGTTTCAGTAAAGTTCAAAATGTCCCCTCTTTTCTTATGAAATGGGCTCACATATCGAATTCTATAACCACTGATTTATGATGCCCAATTATGTTATCATCGTAAAAAATGTTTTTCTTAAGCTTTGTGTATTTATAGAACTGGTTTTTGATTGAATTAGATACGTTAGCAGCTTGGGAAACCGATCAATCATTTCAAATTCCTTGAACATTTGGCTCACACTACATAGAAGATATTTGTTTTTAAATCTTCCATAAAAATAAGTGTTCATCTAATTTTACCCAAGATCACCATAGATCCGTAACATTGGTTTTGTGAATTAATTTTTTAAACAGCTAATGTTCATCCTATACAAGACCCAAGGGCCACTCAAGATAGATGATTATTGAAGATATCTTTTTTGTGTGAACGGTAAGAGTAAGGGGTGCAGTATATGATGAAGATATGTGTAAAGTATAACGGCTAACCCTAGATTGGAAAAAATTAAAATTGTAGTGCCCGGGAAAGAATCCTTTTGGGATTCACTAAGCGAAGCAACAGTTCTATGGGAGAAGCTATCCGAATAGAATTTACTCCTTACTAATGGAATGCGTACGGAATTAGGATGGTTCGTCTCAATCTATCCGACGTAGCAGGTTTTAGCTGGGAGGGTTAGAGCTGGGGGAATTAAGGAATTTAGCTCGTCTGAACAATTTCCATGGAAATAGCTATAGAATAGCCAGAAGCTTGCAAGGTTTTGTCTGTTGGAAAGGGCTTGTGGGGTAGAATGCAATTCATCACCTATAAGGTGACATAAACGCAACAAAGAGAAGGAATTGAATGAGTAAATCTATTTTTTTTTTCAGTAAAGTTCAAAATGTCCCTTCTATTCTTATAAAAATGGGCGCACATATCGAATTCTATAACCTCTGATTTATGATGCCCAATTACGTTATCATCGTAAAAAAATGTTTTTCTAAAGCTTCGTGTATTTATAGAACTGGTTGTTCATTGCAGGCCAACGATTTTCTAATCTAAATGTTTTATCGATGCCTATTCAAGCATACAACCCATGGGCTGACTAATCATGTAATATAAAAGGCAATAGGAACGTTAGAAAAAGCCATAAATAGTGGACAGAGCAAAAATACACTAATATCCAAAGAAATTCTTCTGTTCGTGAATGGCTCTCGATTAAAATCGGTTTCGCAATGCAGCCTAAAATTCCCCGCCAGTTAATATTCGCTTCCTTTAAAGCTTGAAGAAGACCTGTCGTTGTTTGGTGTTAAAGGATTTTCACTAATCACTTCTGTGAATAAATAGTTTCTTTTTTTTCCTTTATGCTCATTCATGTGTAGAGGCATATATTTCAACTTAGTATTCCCTGTAATCTTATGAGTAATAATAATCCATGATCCTTAGATTATTAAAAGTAACAGAATCAATTATTGGCACGAAAATTCAATATTTTAGACACTATATTGTTATATTAAATCCTCTTTTAAATTTTTTTTATTGATAATGCACAACCTGGCGCTTGGGAACATTAATTTCCGCGTATGTATTAAAGACAAAGTTCAAGATTTATTCAAATGATATGTATTCATTTGTTTTATTTTATGGATTTTCAACTGTTTACAGAAAATATCTTCAGATAGTAAGAATTCTTTGGTGGTAATAATGATTGATACAAGTCCTACAAATTGACCCATAGCTGGGATTTACAGCACCTGATATTCCCAATCGATCGCCTATCTAGGTACTGACCAGTCATGACGTTGCTTAGTTTCGGTGATCGTGAGAGAACCGGTGTCTCAACGTGATATGGCCCGAATAATACGTAATGTTATCATATGATATGCAATTAGTGATCTTCTGACGAAAGATGCATATTTTGATGAAATATAGGGTAAAGCCATGGAAAGCTATGGAAAATACATTAGTGACTTAATAATGATGCGATGAGTTTATAGTCAAATGCAAAAATAAAAATTGGAGATAATGACGGAAGCACGGTGGAGTAATGGATAGCGGCTCGGACTGAGGAATCGTAGAGCCGAGTTCGAATTCCAGTCGAATCCATTTGCTTACATACCGTTGGGAAAGGAAGGAAGGAATCCTCTTCTTCTCCCCCCCCCCCAGCTATAGGTAAATAGCAGGAAAGATCTGGTTTTATAGCCTAGGATGGCAACTGTTCTGCCTCCTCAGTCATGTATCGAAAGCGTGTATCCCGCATGGCACATGACTGACTTAATAACTTGTAGTTCCTCTATTCGCTTGAATAACTGGTTACGCAACATAGCATAGAGTCTAAGAAGTGTTGTACTAATTTCTTCGGTATAACTAACCCGATCCGTTAAGTGTCGCTAGTTAGTTTGCTAGGTGTCGCTGCAAGTTATTCAGTGAGGTCTGTACCGGGTTCATTATATGTTTAATAGGGTTTAAATGTGGTGAGTTTGGAGGTCGATATATCTTGAAGTTGTTTCTGGTAACAGTTTCATGTCACCCGCTCACGAAGGTGCATTGCGCTACTTTGCTGGAAGAAACCAAAACCACGGGGAAATATTATTGGTGTAAAGAGGTGTAAGTAGTTTACAACAAGATCTGTGTACAGCCCACCAGTTAAGATAGACTTTGGTTTCTCTCGTTGTCATTGAGAACTGTAAAAGAGAAATTTTCATATTATTACAGTCACATCTAGTTTTCACAATGCACTGCAGACAAGCGAAATCCGTAGCCTTATAGGATCTCCTCCAAACATGAATTCGGATGTTTCTTCAAAAAAGCCTGGAAACGATATAAATGGCCGGGTGATTTGGCGGACAATCTTTCATAGTCTGTTTTTTGGTTCATGTGAGGTGCAGTATCTGATGCTGTTGTGCCAATAATGATAGATTTGTTGGTTGTCATCTATCGAAAATGCATGCAATGCAATGTACAGTGAATATTGCGTTGATTAATGAGTTAAGCGGCACGTGCGTTGAATTGGGATGGAATTTGATACAGTGTTCCACTTTACTGTGTAGGAGTTACCGTCCTGGTCAGTCACTAGCGGTCCCGTTATTCCACCATTTATTGCAATGCTGAATTCTGTCCCGAATTTGGGATGTATATAATGGATATATATTTTTATATGTGCATAAGCACTAACCCTGATATTGAGCATTCTCTCCGCATAGATATAACACATTTTACACAATTACATGCACATACATACGCATATATATATATATATATATATATATATATATATATATATATGCGTATATGCATATACATCTGTGTGTGCTGCGCGTGTGTATGTATGTGTGTAAACATGCAATGATAGATTTAATTTATTTTTAATGTATTTAATATACAGTGTAACCCGGATATAAGACACCCGGATATAAGAGAAACCCTGATATAAGAGAGATTTTC
Source organism: Acanthosepion esculentum (assembly GCA_964036315.1). NCBI lineage: Eukaryota > Metazoa > Mollusca > Cephalopoda > Sepiida > Sepiidae > Acanthosepion > Acanthosepion esculentum. The sequence goes on from OZ038478.1 coordinate 60,410,554, forward strand.
TCTGGTCCCAAATTAGAGCCTATGTTAATGTATATATAATAGACCAAACCCGGATATAAGAGACCGCTTCTCCGGTCCCGACAACTCTCTTATATCCGGGTTACACTGTATCATATTTTATACAGAAATTTATTTTTCGACATAATCTCGTTCCTTGTCAATGTCCTTAATTCAAACATCATAGAGAGAAAATTTCGAATCAAAATTTAACTAGTCAGTTTATCAGAGACGCACACACACACACACACACACACACACACACACACACACAAACACACACACACACAGACACACATTGGCTAGTATCGGGAGTGTGGGAGAGAGACTAAATTGAATTTTGGCGCAATTTTCCTGACCTTCACCCTTTAAATTAATATTTGATTATTCGATTAATTATTTTGATTAATATCCGGATTTGTGTTATTTTGAACTCTCCATTTCTTCCGATATGTTCTCCGGTATTTCTCATTTGTATGATGCAACTGAAAAATCTCTTCTTTTTTACAAAACTAAATTTATCACTAGTCAAAAAATAAAAATCCGTCTAGCGCTGTCCAAATCAGCTGTTTGTCCATTTCTTAGAAAAATTTGAAAAAAATATCCAGAGATCCAATCAACCGAGGCATACTGATAGAAACAGTATGAAAAATGAAGATACAGCACAAGAAAAATCTTCGTATAATGATTTGTAACCTTTAGATATGTAAGATAATTTGTTTTACATGAACTATTTTGTACGAAATCGACTACTTGAAAGTTCATGAATTGCTTATAAACAAACAAGACTACATCGTAGCAATTTTAAAAGGAAAATTCTTACTTCACCTTTTGGGGGCTGGAGGGTAATTTTAATTCTATCGCGAAAATAACTTATTTGATTTAATAATTTCTACATGGTTTGTGACATTTTATGATAGGATTTACAGTATTTTTTTTATCACTACGTTAAATAGCGAGTAGTTGTCAAGAAATTATAGAAAGAGAAAACAAACGAGTAATACCCAACGTTGCAACTACAAATTCGTTGTGTAAAAAATAGAACTAAATGATAGACCGCTCAGCTAAATACGAAAATAGCCTCACAAAAAAGGAGAGTAGACAGCAAAATAACGTAAAATAAACAGTGGGGAGCCCTAAATAAAACAAAACGAAACAAAAACGAGCAGCGGCAGTGAGCAAAGAGTTTAGCATCGGCCAATGAAAGAGTTTCTGTGTCAATCAAATAAGCTGAAAATAGGCGTTGCTATGCACATCGAAGCGCGCTTTACTGTAAAAACGTTAATTTTTCTGATCTTCGTTCAGCTTTCGTATTTGTAGGTTAATTACAAGTTTTACCATTAAAGTTACCGATGAAAAAAAAAACTGGGTTTATTAATGAATCCAAACAAGTAGCAGTTTTCGTGTAACATGTTTCAGGCTTCTTTTTTCCCTTAAAATTGTTCTGCTTAACAACAGGGTATCAAACACAACACTATTTATTTACAGACAGCCAGTGTAATTTAAAAGATAATTATTCTCTTTCTTCGTTTGGTTTTTAGTTTTACTTTATATTTACTTACGTTCACCCAATAAAAGGCTCAAGAGACACTCAAGGTAGAGGTTTTCTATTAATATGGTTATGATGAATGAAATGTGTGATATGAATTAAAGAAGCGGTAGTAGGATATGGAAATTCTGAGAACAAGTATTTTCAGGACCTGGGCCATCATAGACCTCTACATCTGCTTATCTTTTATTTCTCTAAGCAAATTTAAAATTTTTACAGTCCCTCTTTGTCCCTGTACTGCCATTCAGTCACACAAATTCGTTAAATAGATTACTAACTGTTTTTCCCTACTTTTCTTGCATTCAGTTTGTCCTGTGAGTGTTAGATTCCCTAGACCTCGTTTCCTTATTAAGTGTTCTGGAAAGGTACACTATCTTTTTTCTGATGCTAAGTATACGTTTTCTTTGTTCACATGTGCTGAAAATAGTTATCAGCGTCTGTATGTCAATTAGTATTGATTTGTTTTTTTTTATGGATAATCAACTCTTTACAAAAAATATTTTTAGATTGTAAGAATTCATTGGTGGTAATGATACAAGTCCTACAAATTATCATTCACATCTATCAAGACAGACAAGTAAGGACTGTACAGCTCCACGTCAGCTATGACAGCAATACTACATGTTTGGTCTGATCTGGCTTTTGTAATGGAGTATAGCAGAAGTCAGATACTTACCGGATCGCTACAAGTGCAGTGCAAATGACAAAAACTTTTACAAATTAATTATTTATTATTACTTATACATTATTTTTATGTTATGATCTGTTAACCGTTTCCTTATAAGGAAGCATTCGGCATTCATTTACTGAGCAGCCAGTTCTAGCTCAGTTGAAATTTATTAAATATTTCTATTAAAACAATTAAAATTTTAAAATAGATTTCTCAAGTACACATTTATCGCTCTTTTCAGTACTGATGGGACTTCCTTCCTAGCATTTTATTTGAAGTAGCCTGGAACTGCAACAACTTATGACATTGCTTTCACTTTGAGTTATATGCGCTATCCATTTTGGTTGTTGCGGCTGTTGAAAGTATTCAAGTGATGTGATTTCTCTGATTTGGTAACATTCTCTATTTGTGATACTGTAACGCCAGTTTCATGATATTCGAAAAGGTATGGACCTCGTTAAAATCTACAGGTTTCATTAACTCGAAGTCATTTTCGATTGTTGATCTGAGAAAGCAGATGTATAAAGCTGATAGCTTAAATATTCCTGAACGGGTTTGGCACGATTTGCGGCCATCCATATCAGTCTCGATCTGACGAGGCTACGTATGTAGAAGACACGAGATTTTAGGTTGACAATAAGAATCGAAATCCTTGCATAAGTTAAGATCAGTGAGACAATCATGCGAACTATTACTTCTTGGCGAGACACTTTTTGATGTTTTCTTAGTTTGGCTTCGTCCGGCAGAAGAGTTGGTTATATGTTCAGTGAAGATCAATTCCACTAGATTTGGTAATAGTCTTTAAGACTACCACGCAAGCCAAAACATCAGTGCAATGCACTTTTCAATTCAGTACAGCAACACTCAAAATTAATGGTGTACCCAATAAAGATTTACCTCATTAACTTGGTAATGGTCTTTAAATTACGAACTTAATCATTGTGTTACAGGATACCCTACGTGTAATCAATACACATCTATTCTAGTACTAGTACACACACGAACGAACACACATACACAGTGAAATAAATAAGCATTTAACGACTCCAAAACTAAAATTTACTTTAATGCAAGCTTAGATAACAAGGAAATGCAATATTATTATTGTTATATAAAATATTAAAAAAAACTTTAAATCCTGCTTAAACCTCTGATACTTTGATAAAAACCTTTTTATACTAATGTCCAACCAATACAAAGCCCAAGAGCCACTCAAGATAGAAGGTTACTGCGTGATGCTATATGAACTTAAAAAAAGACAAGAACTGAAGTTCATTGGTGTTATTCAAGGAAGATAACGGTTAACCGTAGATTGAAGAGGTCAAAATTGTAGGGAGTCTCCTCCACAAAGCAGCAATTATTGGGAAGAAGTTGTGAACTTACTTTTTACTAATAGGACAAAAACGGAATTTGGATGAATCATCGTTGTGTACGTGGTATAGCGAGTCGCAGGTGCAAAGGTCAGGGCTATTGGGGATAAGTAATGTAAGTCGTCAGAACGCATCCCATTGAAATTGCGATATAGTAGCGAGAAGCTGACAGCGTTTCGTCTGTGGAAAGGATTTGTAGAGTGGAAAATTAATCATCTTTCACATAAACGCTTTTGAACTCTATCAAGACAGACAAGTAAAGACTGTGCAGCTCCAAGCCAACTATGACAGCAATACTACATGTTTGGCTTGATGTGGCTTTTGTAATGGAGTATAGCAGGGGAAGTCAGATACTGGATCGCTACAATTGCAGTGCAAATGAGAAAAAGCTTTTACAAATTAATTATTATTTATTATTACTTATACATTATTTTTTATGTTACGCGTGAGAAAAGACTGTTCGGTTATGAAGAAATTAAATCATAGCTGCTGTCACATCTCATATGACATCACTTCCTGATAGAAAACTGTCATCTTGAGCTGTGAAAACTGTCTCTTTTTCATTACATTAGTAACACATTCCTGGTAAAATATGACATTTTTTTTACACAACTAATAATCCACCTCTCTTCTGTTCTGTATGAGATTATAGAAGAAGTCCTAAGTGTATTCGGACAAAATGTTTCATTTACATTTTGCTATAACAATTTAGTAATGCGCCGATGGTGTAATGATAGTGGCACAGAACGAGAATTCAGAGAGCGTAGTTCGAATTCCAGTCGAGTTTTGTTACATTCACTTTGACGCAAATATCCTTGGAAAGGTAATAATCCTACTCTTGTCCCCTAGCTATAGGTTAAACAGTAGAAAAACAATTTTTAGCTTTGGTTAGCAACCAGTATAAGAGAAAGACAACTCTGAATCCCAAACCTTACGTTTCTCTAGCGAAGTACATATTATACAGCTAACGGAAGGTTCGTGGGGTTTACTATAACTGTCTGATCGAGACTACAGTCCTAGGTTTGTGTTGACTTGCAGTAAAATCGGTGGTCAAATACTTTACCGTAAAATGTTCTTTTCTGATTGAAAGTAATTCAATCATCTCTGAAAAGTACTATTTCTGTTTTCATACCCGGAGAGTTATTTGTTCCCTAGCTCAAATTACCATATAAGTAGGGCCTAAAATACGTAGACTGCATCTGCGACAGAGTGAAAAGGGTCCACCTAGTTTTGGATTTTTGATGTCTCGAGTATGGAAAGAAGTAAAAACACGGTTTACCGATAATATAAACACGAGGAATTTGTACCTATAGACTCAAGTACAAACACAACCAATGTTTACTCACAGACTCAATATTAACAATAATAATATGAACACTCTGAGAATGTGACTCACCTGATCAGTGCTTGCAAAAAGTTTATAAGAAACGCTATTATAAGGTATGGCTGTATGTACATTGTGCCGAAAGTATGGATACCAAGTTTCAAAATATTCGTACAAGAATGTGCCTTCCAGAACAATTGAAGAAGAAACTGGAAATCCCACAATGTTCTGGGACTGTGATTTCCAGGCAGACTGAGTGATACACCATCACTGTCCGGTTATTATTGTATTACATAAAGGCACCAAGAACATTCATATGACTTATGTTGCCATGCCAAATGAAACAAGTATAGCAAAGGAGGTAATTGCAAAAATTAAATACTACTCAGATTTGAAAGTTGAGATGGCAAGAAAGTTTCGAATACAGGGATTGAATGTCAAGGTGATACCAGTGCTGACTTGTGCATTGGGATGCCATACCAAGCTGGAGTCATCCAAAAATCGGCTGAGTTTGTGCACTGCGCATATTTTGAGGAAAAAATTGTCTGCCGGAGATCTTGGTTTTCACTTGACAGATAACTTAATGTACCCGATGTATTTTAGAAATTACATTGTGCAACAAGACATAATAATCTCATGTCTACATTAAATTATGCAGTACAGGTTTAATGTGAAGTAAAATTCAATATCTTCTTCTTCTTCTTCTTCTTCTTCTTCTTCTTCTTTTTCTTTTTCTTCTTCTTAAATACTTTTCTGTATATCACAATAGGCTCGTTCTCTTGCTTCTCTTTCTACCAATCATCAACACCTTCTTCATCATCATCATCATCATCATCATCATAATCTTCTTCTTCTTCTTCTTCTTCTTCTTCTTCTTCTTTTTCTTTTTCTTCTTCTTAAATACTTTTCTGTATATCACAATAGGCTCGTTCTCTTGCTTCTCTTTCTACCAATCATGAACACCTTCTTCATCATCATCATCATCATCATCATCATCATAATCTTCTTCTTCTTCTTCTTCTTCTTCTTCTTCTTCTTCTTCTTCTTCTTCTTCTTTTTCTTCTTCTTCTTCTTAAATACTTTTCTGTATATCACAATAGGCTCGTTCTCTTGCTTCTCTTTCTACCAATCATCAACACCTTCTTCATCATCATCATCATCATCATCATCATCATCATCATCTTCTTCTTCTTCTTCTTCTTAAATACTTTTCTGTATATCACAATAGGCTCGTTCTCTTGCTTCTCTTTCTACCAATCATCAACACCTTCATCATCATCATCATCATAATCTTCTTTTTCTTCTTCTTCTTTTTCTTCTTCTTCTTCTTCTTCTTCTTCTTCTTCTTCTTCTTCTTCTTCTTCTTCTTCTTCTTCTTCTATTTTTACTTTTTTTTTATTGATTTATCTCTTCCAATTCCCCAAATCTCTTTTCGCCATATTTCCTGTTCTTTTTTTCTTCTCCTTTCACTTTCTAATTTCTTTGTATTTTTTTCTAGATTAATATCTTCCAATCTTTATTATCAATTTAGATCACTTTTTTATCATTTTTTTATATCACAATGGTCTTCGCGTTTCTTTCAAACATGTTTTTCTCCCAAACTCACGCATTTTTTTGCTTATTAATTTTCTGTTTTTCTCTGTATTTTTATTCCTTATTTTTAGAAGATATTCTATGCATTTGTTTCTCTACAGCTAGCATCTGTATATACATATATATATATATATATATATATATATATATATATATATATATATATATATATATATATATATAATTTTCTTTTTTTTCTTCCATTTAAGGTGGAAAATATTTTGTAATCAAGCAAAAGAATCTATCGACGTAAACCGGAAGAGTGCCAACAGAATTCAAGCGCATTTGTGGATGTACGGCGCATTTCGTGGGTCAGAACACAACTGTCTGCAGGCGCAAGTAATTTAACCCAGGCTCGCCAGCGATGGACAAAATGGAAAATGAAGATAGAAAAGAAAGAAAGAAAGAAAGTTTGCAAGGGTTAATGAACATGAAAGAAAGAAGAAAGAAAAATAAGAAAGGGAATTTGCACGAAAAATAAACAGAAGCAAAATGTAAAAAGTAGCACTGAAAGAAGAGGGCAGACTTGAACAGTGTGGTAATGGGCAAATGAAGAAGAGGAATGGATATCAAGAAGGGGGTAAAAATTATATATATATATATATATATATATATATATATATATATATATATATATATATATCTTAAAAGGTGTGTAAAGAGTATAATATATATATTATCTTGAAAAGTGTGGTAAAGAGTAAGTAAACAAGGGGAATGGATATCTAGAAGGAGGAAAGTGAATCATATATATATATATATATATATATACGCGGAGGGAAAGAAGTGGAGTTTAATAGAAGAAAGAAAATCAGTTACAAGACTGGGGAAGAGAAAGAGTTAAACAGTAGGCGAAATTGGGTCTTTTCTACTCTCCTCATTCTTCAATTTTATTTTTTTTATCGTTTTTCTTTCACATTCATTTCCATCATCTTTATTCCTATTCATTCTCATCCTTTCATTCTTTTGTTCTCCGCAACTATCTTTCTCTTTATCCTAACCTCTTTCAACTTTTAAATCTCTTTTCATTTTCTTCCGACTTTTCTTCCAATAATCGCATCTTTATTTTTATCTTCCTTTTCTCGCCTCCATTTGTTTCATTCTTTATTTTCTTCTGCAAATCCCCTATTCCGTTTCTATCCTTCATTTTCTTTTTCTCTGCAACTTTCTTTCTCTTCATCTTAACATTTTCTCCTTTTCACTTTCTTCTAAAATTTTCTTCCATTCTTCTTTGTTTCCTCTTCCGTTTTTACCCTTCATTTTTTTCTCTGCTACTTTCTCTCTTTTCGTCTTAATCTCTTTCTCACCTCATCTAAATTCTTAATACTGTTTATTTTCCTTACGACATTTTTACATCGTATTTTTTATTTCTTTCATGATTATTAGCTTACACTGACTTCATTTCTATGTTGCCTATTATACTCATTCTCCTTTCGCTTTGACCATCGCTACCAATCCTGCACTGAATTAGAAAAGCCAGATTAAATTTAATACTAACAGCTCATGCGCTATTTTCACAAAGCTTCTTTTTATATGATTAGCGAGAATTCTTTCATCTTCAGCTTTGTTTTCATTTGTTTCTACTGTAAGTGAACCGTTTTAACACCTCTCACAGTAACTCTCTATCTTTCTCGTTTTTTAAACAATTCGTTGGTGTGTTTTCCCCCAAAATAACTTACTCAATTACTTGCTATCTCTACTCCACTGACTTTTACTTTTGCCACATTTTCAAACATATCTTTGTCTTTTTATATTTTTTAATTTCCTCTTTCCTTCCAGTTGGCATTATTTTTTCTCTGGCTTCTTATATCTATGTTTTTTTTTATATCATTTGTTTTTGATTCGTCCTTTCAACTATCCACTCACTTTTCTGTATATCACGATAGGCTCCTTCTCTTGCTCCTCTTTCTACCAATCATCAACACCTTCTTCTTCTTCATCATCATCATCATCATAATCTTCTTCATCTTCATTCTATTTTACTTCATTTGTTTCACCTTTCTTTTCTACTTCTTTTTCTTTTTCATCATTTCTCTTGTATATATCTTTGCTTCTTACTTTTCTACCTTTCTTTCTTTTCCGCTTTCCTCCTTCCTTATCTTATTCTCTTTCTTTTTCTTTTTCTCTGTTTTTTCTTTCTCTTTTACCTCTATTTCCTTTCCCTTCTTACTATTTTCTTTTTCTTTCATTTCCCTTTTTCTTGCTATGCTTCTCTTTCTCTTTCCTCCTTTCACTTAAACTTCTCTCCTTTTTTCCTTTTTCCTTTCCTTTCACTCTTATAATTCTCTCTTTTTTCCTTCTCTATTTCACTTTCTTCTTCCTTTATTATCCCCTTTAATTTCTCTCCTTTCTCTTCTACTTCTCTTTCGCTTTTCTTCTTCTTCACTTCTTCTCTTTCTTTTTACCTTTTCCGCTTCTCCTTTTTTTTATTTTTTCTTCTATCATAACGAAAAAAGCCACATTATTTTTTACTTTTTTGCTTTTAAATACCACCATCACCAACAACTTTTTTCTTCCTATTTCACTCCCCCCTCTATCTATCTATCTATCTATCTATCTATCTATCTATCTATCTATCTATCTATCTATCTATCTGTCTCTCTGTCTGTCTATGACTTTTCTCCATTACCTCCCCTCTTAAGTTTCTTACACACAATTCTACTTCATTCCATCTTGTCCAGCTAGCGGGCATCTTTATATTTCTTCGGCTCAAATATATCACAATTCATTGACGACATTACACCGGCATTTTTTCCATTCAGTTTCTCTTCTTTTCTTTTCTTTTGTTGTCTTAGATTTTTGGCACTGCTTAAAAACCAACTAATAAAAACTGGTTTCTTCCGGGGTACAACGTTCCTTCTTTTTGTCTTACTTAAATTCGCCTTGCTTTTTTTATTCTTTTTTTTTTTTTTGCGCTATCTTCATTTTAAGAACTTTTAGAAAGATGGATTAACAAAGAACGAATGAATGGAAAAAAATTAATGGGTGAAAAAGTTTAGCATGTAACAATAATGGGATTTATATTAAAACATATTCTTACATGTTAATGTATTGAGCTTATATTATCAGGCGAAGAGGTGTATACAGATTTGAAACTTCAAAGTCTGTATATACGAGGTGGAGATTTTCGAAAGTGTGTCAGGCTGGGAACGTTTCATTCTCACTTTATTTTTAAGCATCTCCCCACTAGCAAATAAGGGGTTACAGAGAGAGAAAGTAAGAGTAAAGAGAGGTGTTTTAAGAAAATTATAAAGAGAAAGGCAGGGATCAAACTCAAGATCAAGGCATCAGAAGATGCCGATTGATATTACATTTAAATTTTTGAAGACATAGTTATCAGAGAGCAACTAAGAAGAGAAGGGTCCCACTGTTAGGAAGTGCGGGAGAAGAAGCTAGAAGTAGGAGAAACGATTACATTAAACTGTTTCGACAGTAAAAGGGGGGCGAGATGCTAATCTAGTCACGCTTAAATTCATGCAGTGGGGGCACCTGTGAAAATATTTGTAGAAAATAGAGAGGGGAGCCACATCACGTCTGTGAGAAAGTGACTTTAGACCAGATGACAGGCCAGGACCTTTCGTGCGTATAATTGTGTGCGTGTAAGAATTAAGGACTTGGGAGTGTATATATATATATATATATATATATATATATATATATATATATATATATATATATATATATATATATATATATATATATATATTGCACATATAGTGCTGGTGTATATTAAGTATATATTAATAAATATACATATTATCCCTTACCGATAGCACGACTCGAAGTTTTATACACAACGCAATCTTAAGGTGCTGAGTATAGACTGGCGTAATTTGAATTTTTTAAAATATTAAAAATATATCTAGTTATTGTAATGTTGGCTTCGATCTATATTATACTGCGATTACTGTTTTTTTTTTAATTTAAAAAATTATATTTAGCATTAAAAATAAACCTGGTTTGTATATATATATGTGTGTGTGTGTATGTGTGTGTGTAAGAAAAAATAAAGAATATTTTAGAATTGTGAATATTAACATTTATTATTAAAGGGTGATTACTTGTTCCTTCATATATATATATATATATATATATATATATATATATATATATATATATATATATATATATATATATATATGTATAAGCAGATGTTTATTTTTATGACTATATGTAATCATCAGTTCATTTTTTTGTTTCATAATCTAGGACTATTGAAGTGTTTTAAGATATCAATTTTTCAACAAGACACAAGTTACATTTATTTCCTTTCCCGTTATAAGATTTAGCTCCCAGCTGATTGATAGTGAGATGCTATCATTCTTTAATTGCCAGAAATATTTGCAGAGAGCAGTGGTGTTTTTGTATTTTATATTACCTAAACTTATCCGATGATAGTAAATACAAAATTGCAAGGATTTTCCGTGGAACTAAAATAAAATTTAACATCGTTACCGGAATGCATGCTCGCACGGTATACAATATTATGAGTCCTAAACAGATCATATTTTGTCGGCAGTTGCATTTATTTTTTAGAAATATTCACGTTTACATAGAGCAGTGTCTTCATCTGTTTAAGTACGAGCCTCGCTTTTAGTTTTTTCTTCTCAGTTTATGTTTTCCTTTTTTTCTATCGGGTTCTCACTGGGATTTTGATTTATTTTACTTTTATTCCTTTTAATTTCTCTGGTCACTTGGCAATCTATATGTTGTTTTTTACAAATATATACACACATATATATGTATATACGGGAATACGGAAGCTTGTGCACAGATGGGAAAAGTGTATGACAGTGCTGGGAGACTACGTTGAAAAAAAAAAGTAAACTTCTATCTGTATTAGAAGTCCTTATACCGAAAAATTCACCTTATTTATTGAATGGCCCTCGTATATATATATATATATATATATATATATATATATATATATATATATATATATATATATATATATATATGAGTATACTGATCTTCGAACAATATATATATATATGTGTGTGTGTGTGTAAAATACAATAGGAAAACTGTAATAGTAGCCGTAATAGTAGTGAACTTTTTCAAGGCAAAAACGAAATGAATTTATTAACCAAATTAACTAATAATAACAAAACAAAATGGCCTTAGCAACTGGAAGAATTTAGAGAACGCTATTTTCATACTGTTAACTAAAAATTACGTCAAGTACTGTCACGTGTGGAGATATTGTTTTTATTTTTTGGTCGATGGATTCAACCACTTTCTTTTCATTTCATAATACTGTTGTGTACGTTTGCTTGGGAGAGTAGTAATTCTGCTAAGAAAGGTGAAATATGGAAAAAGCTTGGGCGTAGAATAATATTTGGATAATATTCAATGGCGGCACTCTCGAGGATTTTCCTTCTGGGTGAGTTATTTTTTTTTTTAATGTAGCATTTTTAAAATCAAAATTGCGGTTGAATTTATTTATATGTAGGAATAGTATTAGCTAAGTTGTTTTTTGTGAATTCTCTTTTGTACTCATAAATGCGTTTTTTAAAATTTCTACTTGTTTCACCAATATATTGCGAGGAACAGTTCTGGCAATTTATTTTATAAATGCCTGCTTCAGAAATATTATCGCTATGTTTTTAAGGATCTGAGTATATGAGCACTGCTAAGGCCATTTTTTTTTTGTTATTATTAGTTACTTTGATTAATAAATTCATTTCGTGTTTGCCTTGAAAAAGTTCACATTGGACGAAACGCGTCGGCTACTATTACAGTTTTCCTATTGTCTTTTACATTTATAAATATTGTCTTTTTCTCCAGGATAATAAGGAGTAATTTTTCATATATATATATATATATATATATATATATATATATATATATATATATATATGTATATATATATGTATATATATATATATATATATATATATATATATATATATATATATGGCGTATATATATATATATATATATATATATATATATATATATATATATATATATATATATATATATATATACGCCAGAGTGAACAAATAGTAAAATAATTGTTAAGGATGTACGTAAAAGTGTTCAATATCATGTTGGGAGACCAGACTTGCAGAGCTCCTTTAAAAAATGAATGCTGGCCAGAACACTACCGCGGTTTCGACCAATACGGTCTCCTCAGGTGGTTTGTTCAGCAAATAAACCAAATGTAGCTGAACAGCTTAAGCGCTTTTCGTTCGAAACCGGAAGTAGTGGGGGAAGTGCAAAATAATAGATACATACATACATACATACTTTGGCAAAAGTGAATATGACAAAGCCGACTGAAATTCGAACTCGGCTCGTCAATTTCTTATATATCAATTTATAATTGAGTGTAGAACAGAATATTACGGATAGAGAATGTACACTAAACACAGTGTGCGTAGAGAAATCATCATTTCATCATGATTCATTTTCACACGCTCTGCAATTATCAGATTATATGTAAATCCTTTATCATATTTTTGTTGTTGTTTTATCTTGAATCTTTGTCCAATGTAACGCTAAAATTTCACTTTGTCAATTTATTTTAAGTTTTCGAATAAGAAAAAAAAGAAACAAGGTAAAAAGCGAACAAGTGGAAAAGTATTTTAAAATCCAGATTTTGAATAACGGAGGTTTGAAGTTTCCGTTGCAGAAAAGGGACTATTATGGAAACTTGATAACAAATCAGGAAATAATTATTATTTAATTGAATCATTCTTTTCCTATTTGTCCTATCTCTTCAGGAGCAGGAGACGATCATGGCTCTCATCAACTTCATAACCTTTTGTAATTCTAAGTAATATTTGTCGATATAACATCCCACCTAATCCCAGTTCTGTCATCCATATACTTAAACTCATCAAGTAGGTGGTTCTCTGCCCCCTTGTCACTTTTGCCCTCGATATGTTTGTATCAAATTTGCCAAGCGCTCCTTCTTCCTTATGTGAAAATCCTAATGTGCATCGGAATGGCCACAGAAACATTCCAAAGTCTAAGCAAAGTACTAAGTAACATGACATTTAGATTAGAATAAAAGAAACGACTTCATAACTACTACGTAATATCAATCATTTATAAGAACCCAAAGAAAACGATAAAATACTGCAGTTAATTTGTAAAAATGAAATTGAAATATTTAGACACAGTTTGTGTTAAACACTCATAGCAATTTAAACAATGTGCCACGTCTGTTCAATGCAATCCATTACTTCGTACCCTTTGAAGCAATAATCAGTAATTGTCACTTACTAGACCACCTTGTTCATGTTTTCCATTTATTTGCGCAAGCTTATTATGTATGGTTTATTTCAGTGTGTACTTTGAGTGTCAATGTTTCCAAGCCTTCCTCATTATACGCTGTTGAAATATAAACAGACTCTTTAAGATTTTAAGCAAAAGTGACATTGCTAACCGCATTTTCCTTAAAACTTCCACGTTGCTCAAATGTTCAGTGGATGGTATTCTCAATATTATTCTGATGAACCACGTTTTTGTTGATTCCAGTTTTCCTTTCATCTGTAAGGAAATTGTTAGTTTCCAGCGAAATGTTTATATGATTTAATGCTTTTGCTATTAGAATTGAATCTTTTAAATAAAGTCAAATCAGAATATGAAAATATTAATAGGTTTTAAACAGGATAATATTTAAACACAATAAACAGAGAACCAAATAAAATCAGGTTGCTAACTAGAAATAAAACTTTTGTAACCGAAGTGTGTACCGTTATCACTGCTTTATTTGATCTCAAGTATAGTTTGTTAAAATATTTTCGGTTACTTCTCTTTTATCAGAAGCAACTACACATGGCATTAAAAGGTACTTATCGAGGCTTGAGCCAGTTTAATATATACAAATGATACAACAGGTATTGTTAACAACATAAAAGTAAAAAGAGGAGAGAGAGAGACAGAGAGACAGAGAGAGAGAGAGAGAGAGAGAGAGAGAGTGAAACATCGTTGGGAATATTTTTTAGTCACGCATTCTCTGATGGACGTTCGAAAAGTTATATTAAAAAAAAATAGCAGACGAGGAATGAGATCATGAAACGTTGTAGAGAGTGGATGGCGGGAAATTCCAGCGTTTTTTTTTTCTTTTTCTACTTTGTATCCTTCATTCTTTTTTATTTTTATATCTTACAGATTTTGAATTAACGGAAATGAAAGAGAAATTTCACTGACAATATTAAGCCAAAAAATCTCAGTTCGCAAACCACTCTCCACTCAACATGTAAGGTCTTTTAAAAAAATCGTGTCAATGCATAAAGGCATTTAGGCAATAAATTGTAAATACAGACTTACATACCTGCAAAATCAAAAAGGACACATTTTAATATATATATATATATATATATATATATATATATATATATATATATATATATTGATATATATATTGATATATATATACAGAGATAGATATATATATATATAGAGAGAGAGAGAGATTTAGATGTATGAGTATGTGTATGTGTGTGTCTGTCTGTGTGTGAGAAAGAGAGATTGTGACTGTGTTTTTCTCCTCATATTTATAGTTCAATAGGTAGATATGTGTATTTATATATGTATACATATACGCGTATGCGAGAATACGTGTGTATTTCTGTGTCGAAACATGTTAGAGGACCGGCACAATATTGTCATTTTATTTCTTTATTACATATATATATATATATATATATATATATATATATATATATATATGCATGCCGCATGAACATATTTATATATAAGTGTAAATAAGCAAAATATACTGCAAGCATAGAAAAACATGTACAAACCACCATATATATATATACATATATATATATTTATATATATATATATGCATGTATATATATGCATGTATATATATATATATATATGTATGTATGTATGTATATAAAATTGGTACTCATTCACACATTAAAGAACATATTTATATATCTAATGTCTATATGTATTTATACCATCAAGCATACGTGTGTGTATATATATATATATATATATATATGTTTTTATATATATATATATATATATATATATATATATATATATATATATATATATATATACGTAAGAGAGAGAGAGGGGGGTAAGAGACACAAAAGGAAAAAAAAGTAAATTTTCTCTTGATCGTGCAAACGTAATGGAGAAGATTTCAGATGTTTACCTCCTGTATACTAAACAGATCTTAATTTAATCTCTTTCGTTTTCTTTCGAAATAGATTCATAGATAGATAAATATATAGATAGATAGATAGATAGATAGATATGAAAAGACAGTGATATATCTATAGATAGATAATATGAAAAAAACAGTGAAATATATATATATATATATATATATATATATATATATATAGATGGATAGACAGACAGATAGATAGATAGATAGATAGATAGATAGATAGGCAGGCAGGCTGAGAGAAACATGAACATACTTAGATCAATTCTAGCTAGATAGATAGATATGATTGATATTTTGAAATCTCTGAACAAGCTGAAAGTTATAGGTGGGGAACAGACTTAATAACTTTTATACACCGATAAAATTTTAGCTAATTAACATGTGGCGATTGTTAAAATTCCTTCATTCCGACATTGCGTATTAGGAGTCTACCCTCTCAGCCTATTTATTAGTGCATAAATATATGTCTACGTTTATGCGTTGCGCGCCCTTCAATTATAATATCAATAGACCGTGTTAGTCTGTTATAAAATAAATAATCGAAAGCAGAAATACATGACATGATATCTGACAAATGGTGTAAAATTGAGCTTGAAGCAAACGCGTAAAATTGAAACATCTTTGCATTATTTAAGAACTTATTACATTCCTCTTCAACTTTTGGTGACCGACATTTTTTCTTTAATTTGTTTGCCATGACCAGAGGATACTTTCAAGTTATATATATATATATATATATATATATATATATATATATATATATATATATATATATATATATATATATATATATATATGTACATATATATATATGTATATATATATATATATATATATATATATATATATATATATATATATATATATATATATATACAGATATTGATATATAGATATAGATATATATATATATATGATATTCACATAAACTGATAAATTACGCATTTTATGCATTTTTTTACATCAGATTTAACAAAACTATATAAGTAATATACTTACATTTATACTCCCCTTATGCTATTTCGATGTCCATATATCATAACACAGTGCATGTATTTGTTAAGTAGCGGCTATATACATTTTCACATATTTTCACATAATACACTAACTACGCTACACACATCATGAGGATGATTCCCTAGCTTCGAAAACTTGGATAAACATATTATTAGTTTTGGAAATTTTGTTCATCACAAAGAATATTTTGTAGAGGAAGATGTACATACCCAATAGACAAAAAATATGGATACACTTTAATAAAACATTTTTGAAGGAACAAGTACAGGATATATCAAAAATATTTTTACATTTTTAAATATTTTAATTTTAAATATTTTTAAATTTTGGGGATAGTTCCTGACACCAATCAAGGTAAAATGTCCCCGGACTCTCTCTCTCTCTCTCTCTCTCTCTATATATATATATATATATATATATATATATATATATATATATATATATATATATATATATATATATATATATATATATATATATATGACATAAAGAACAACTCGCAGTTATGTTCATTCATTATAACCTGAAAACGCTTACCTAACTACATAACGAAGGCAAAACGCATTGTCAATTTAATTCGTATTCTCTATCCAACTAATATATATATATATATATATATATATATACATATATATGGCCCGATATATGTGGCCCGATGATTGCATCTAGCATGAAACAGACTGTCGCCTCGAAGTGTTGACTTCTATGTTCACTTTTATATTTACACACGCTCTATCTCTGATATTGAGCACTTTATCCCATAAATATAGCACACTTTAAGACTATATTTCTTCATATATATATATATATATATATATATATACATATATATATATATATATACATACATACATACATATATATATATTTATACATATATATATACATATTTTTATATATATATATATATACATATATATATACATATTTATATATATATATATATATACATATATATACATATTTTTACATATATATATACATATTTATATATATACATATATATATATATACATATTTATATATATACATATATATATACATATATATATAACTATATATATATACATATTTATATATACATATATATATATACATATTTATATATATACATATATATATATATACATATTTATATATATACATATATATATATATATATGTATATATATATATATATACATATTTATAATAATCATATATATATATATATATATATATATATATATATATATACATATGATGATGATGCCCAAAAATGACGAAATAGTCGTCCTGCATTTCTGCATTCTCTTGAGGATTCTTGTTCTGCACTCGATGAATTATTATGAGAAATTCTTCAAATCTCCCAAAATGTCTATCACGCCCCCACACACAAACACATATAGACAAAGAGAGAGAGAGAGAGAGAGAGAGAGAGTGCATAGCAATCGGTACATTTTTATTGCTATTCCCTGTATATATATATATATATATATATATATATATATATATATTTATTTATATATTTATATTTATATATATATATATGTGTGTGTGTGTATATATATATATGTGTGTGTGTGTGTGTATGCATGTGTGTGTGTTGCGTGTATGAGTTCATTCTTACGTATGAGCTTTCATCTTTATCAGTAAAATGTAAATTTATGTAATGATACACATGTCTATTGATATACATATGCTCCTTATATTTATATCCAGATAGATAGATAGATAGATAGATAGATAGATAGATAGATAGATAGATAGATAGATAGATGAACAGACTGATATCGATAGATAGATAGATAGATGAACAGACTGATATCGATAGATAGATAGATAGATAGATAGATGAACAGACTGATATAGATAGATAGATAGATGAACAGACTGATATGGATGGATAGATAGATAGATAGATAGATAGATAGATAGATAGATAGATAGATAAATAGATAGATAGATAGATAGATAGATAGATAGATAGATAGATAGATGAACAGACTGATATAGATAGATAGATAGATAGATGGACAGACTGATATAGATAGATAGATAGATGAACAGACTGATATAGATAGATAGATGAACAGACTGATATAGATAGATAGATGAACAGACTGATATAGATAGATAGATAGATAGATAGATAGATAGATGAACAGACTGATATAGATAGATAGATAGATAGATAGATAGATAGATGAACAGACTGATATAGATAGATAGATAGATAGATAGATAGATAGATAGATAGATAGATAGATGAACAGACTGATATAGATAGATAGATAGATGAACAGACTGATATAGATAGATAGATAGATCGATGAACAGACTGATATAGATAGATAGATAGATGAACAGACTGATATAGATAGATAGATATATAGATTAATACATGCTAAGTAAATAATATCTATCTCAATCCACAACACACACACACACCTGTTATTTGAAGGGACCCAATTTTATAAAATTCAAGATAAAGTTTCAATAAAGATTACATACATTATTAACACGTGTAACTTTCTTCTTCTGTAAGAATTTGCGACCAGCTTATACCTAATGCCTAAATTCGAACCACGACATGAAAAATGCAGATAGTAATCTTGTTCCTCTTTATAAAACTCTCCTCAGGTTTATACGAAGATGTTTCAAATCAATTCAGTTCAGTGCAAGTCTGATATGTCTTCATAAATTAAAGAATTGAATTAATAAAAAGTATTCAACTAAATAAAAAGACAACTATGTAAACGGTGATAATATTACCAATTCGAAGTGAATCGATGCGTAGCTGGAGAGAGCTGGTGAGGATTTACCTGGTTTGTTAATATAAAAGCTGAAGACTAAAAAAATATACAAAAAACTACACAGGAAAGGAATATAAAGGAGCAACGTTAAAAGGAATCTAAAAGACTTGAGATTGCGTTCTTTTGTTTGAGGAACAGGAAGCAAAAATATTCTACTTGTTTCAATGAAATCCTTTTAGGCCGGATGAACCGAATTGTCTTCTCAGATCACGTCTTCTTTTTGATAGCTTCAAAAGAATTGCCGGGAATTTTCCGCGGTCAGAACCAATTGAATACATTATTACTTGTTGTTGTCGATGATGATGATGATGATGATGATGATGATGATGATGATGATGATGATGATGATGATGATAGTGGCTGTAAAATAATGACATCATCATCACAATCATCGACAAAATTTTATTCATTACACCCGAACCTATTAATAGTGAACTTTAAACAACAATAGTCTATGTAATGTTCCACGACGACGGTGAAGATGATGATGATGATGATGGTGGTGATGATAATGATGATGATAGTGGCTGTAAAATAATGACATCATCATCACAATCATCGACAAAATTTTTATTCATTGCACCCGAACCTATTAATAGTGAACTTTAAACAACAATAGTCTATGTAATGTTCCACGACGACGACGACGGTGAAGATGATGATGATGATGATGGTGGTGATGATGATGATGATGGCAATGAACCATATCATTATCACAATCGTCATTATTACTATTTTCAAAATTATTATTATAACAGAAAAAGAGAAATAAAGAACAATATTAATTATTCGAAAAGAGATAAAAGATGTAGAAGAATTTCATTTGCATTGTTATATGTTTTGCAAGTCAATAGGGTCTATGTAGAATTGGTATAAATGACAGATGTTGATGAAATGTTTATGTCGTGAATAGATCAGATAATTTTCAGCTTATAACTAATATCTGATACTCTGAATTATTTTTGTTGAAAGGAGATTTTACTATGCAAGTCGAGAGAAGATGCTAATATATATATATATATATATATATATATATATATATATATATATATATATATATATATATATATAAAACTTTTTCTTTCCCTCACACTTTTTTATCCCCCTCATTTTATGCACTAACATAGTAGCGAAACTGCTATGAGCCATTTGTATACTTCCGGCAACATAGACCCCGTGCCCGATGAACTGGGAACACCACACAGCGAAAATATAGTCGCACGCCAAAAGCGTAGGTACGCGTATATGTATTAATTAAATACCTATCTTTGCTCTGTATAATCGCATTAAGCACTATTACGTTTACACCTCATGCATAAATTTAACGATTATTTATTTGCTTGCCTGCGTATGCACACCAGCACACGCGTACACGCCTTCTTATATTTGGACGTTTCATTTATCTACAACTATGTATACATAAATGCATATATATATATATATATATATATATATATATATATATATATATATATATATATATATATATATATATATATATATATATTGTTATTGATGTATTTTTAAATTAGGAAGATGTTGCCTGCAGATGGGAGTGAATATTCGCAAAATCATTGGTTGTCGGGTAGACAACATTTCAAATAGCTAAAACGATGAACAGAGATGACAGAATATTTTTTTAATAAAAAGATTGGAACGATAAGAAAAAAACGAAAATGTGGCTTTAAAAAAAAATATCTGATAATAATTAAAATTGCGCAAAGCGAAAACATTGGACTGAATATAAGTTATTGTTTTGTGCCGAGCCAGGAAATTTTTCTCCCCGAAATCGATCCTCCAAATCTATAAATCGACCATTCGCCCTTGCATGGAGTATTGCTGCCATATATGGTCTGGAGCCCCTACTGTTTGCCTCAGGGTTCTTGATAAGATTCAGAGACGGATATGCAACGTAATTGGCCCTGATCTGTCATCTCGTCTGCAGTCGCTCTCTCACAGACGCGACGTTGCCTCGCTCTGTCTTTTTTACAAATACTTTCACGGTAATTGCTCCGAGGAACTGCTTTCGCTGGTTCCCAGGCCTCATGAATTTAAACGTCCTACGAGGCTGGCATCCCGTTCCCACCCCTTCACCGTTGAAACTGTTAGATGTAGACGTCTCTTCTACTCCAATAGCTTCATGTCTCGCACATCTCGCCTGTGGAACTCCCTTCCTTATTCCTGTTTCCCTGACAAATACAATCTCCAACTATTTAAGTGTAGCGTCAATCGACATCTCCAGTTGTCTTGATCTATCCACTTCCCTTCTCCACATCCTTTCACCTTTCATTCCTATCTGCTCTCGCTCCAAATCTTCTGTAACCCCCTTGCCATGATCGATCCACTATCTTTCTCCACATCCTCTCCTTTACCACTCCTATCTGCTCTTCCTCCAAACCTTCTGTAACCCCTTGCGTGCTAGTGGCCTCCAGCCTTGCTTGGTGTGATACGCTTAAAAAGAAAACAAAAACAAAACATGGCTAGTGATATAAAAGCAACCAAGCTGCTATCACAAATACATGTATGCCCGTATTAGGCAAAGAAGTACATGAAAATTGCGTTAGAGTTTGCCGCCTTCATTGAATTACAGAACCAAAGCAATTTAAAATACAACAGTATGAAGGTGATTTAATGCTTTTGACTAGACGATAAAATTATCGGCTCTTTCAAACTTGATAATAGTTTTAAGATGAATGGAAAGAATTACTGAACGAGTCTTGCTTTGAGTGGCGCAAACTGATTTAAATCCAAAGAGTATATACATACAAGATAATGCTCCTACCACTTCACCCTAAAGGTTACATGGGTACCAAATTTGTAACCGAATATAACAGGTAATTCATTGCCGAGCAGTAAAGGAAGATGTACGTGCTCACTGTTGGTGTGAAATGAGTGAAAGGCATTAGGAGCAGCAAGTTAGCATCATGATATGTGTAAAGATAGTTAAAATTGCTAGTGAATCGTTACCCATACTAAAAACGACATATAGTGGATGTACAGTGAAGAAAATGAGAATATGTTTTGAGAATATGTGCAGGATAACAGAAGGGGCTAGCGAAAATTAGAAAGATCACGCGCAAATGTGGACA
>OZ038478.1:60435608-60468108 GCA_964036315.1 Acanthosepion esculentum
CAGCCCACACTTTACGAAGGGCTTTATCTATGTAATTATTTTTTTTTTTTTTTTTTTGCAGTGGAAAGTGTCATGATGCCATTTCTAACCTTAGGTCCCTGGGCGGGACCTGGAAAGAAATGTGTAAACGCCAGATATCAAAGGAAATAAAAATAATAATAATAATAATAATAATTATAATAATAATAATGGCTAGGACGAGCTCTTTCAACTTGATCCACAGTCGTTCTAGAGCTGATAACCTGAACAAAATTACCCCTTAGCGGTCAGAGATAAAATGCAAAAATAAACTTACAAATCTCAATAATTACTTCATGCAGTATCGGCCGTCACTCGGGTCAACAAGGGTCGCGTACCTCAGATTGGAAACAGTCTGGGACCGAAAAATCTGTCACTGGAACAAAATTCTTTCAACAACAAAGGGACAATTGGTCACCAAACCCGGGCTATTTCCAACCTTTGACCAAGTGATTCAATGCCAAATCAATTTAGAAAAAGATAACGGACGAAATGAACTCACGAAGATTACCAACAAGTCATGACATCCTTTTACACCGCACTCGAAAATCCACAAAAGAACCCTACGAATCAGATATACCAAATATGGAGAACTATGGGAGGAAGTGACCCCTATCTCAACCCAAACATACTTGCCAATGTCCGCAGGGACATCGTGCGAAACAAAGGACTCTTAGGTGCAGAAATAGATAAGATAAAAATATATATGAGACATAATACAATAACCCATCACTCAAACAGTAAAGAGATCAGAGTAGAAATAAATAATGAACAGAGGATGAGGTAAAAACTAAATTAAATGAGATACGAAATAATAATCTCCCAGTAAACCGAAGAATCTACCTGTAAAATAACTTGCAGTTAACCACATGATGTCACTGAAGATGAGTCCATCTACATTAGGGTAGAATTCCTTGAAAAGCACAGAGGTGAAATCATCGATGCGAAAAACCACATCATCCAAGTATTCATCAGAGTAACTCTCACACAAATTGTTATAGTGGAAGACACCTTGTATAGATAATAGACTCTCCCACCTATTATAAGTAGGAGTCAGTAGGTAGTCGAGGAGGAGTAAGTGTTCAGCGACCACAGCTCGATTACTCTGCGTAACACTTTATTACAAGTTACTAACGTTTCTGTACGTTTACCCATTTAGGACGCATTTAGTCCGACTACAAGTTCTATTTTGGAAATAACTCCACAACACAAATATAAAAAAGAGACCGGCTCCCAAAAATTCATATGACAAAGTCCAATAAGCACATTGTGCAAATATACAATGCTGCACTGGGAAAACTGTTAAGGGACAAACCACTGGAAACATCGCAGAAGTTAACAATATCATATACGTAACAGCCTTAGGAAATGCTGGGAAGCTTGGAGTCAAGGCAATGAATAGATCAAACAGACAAAGGGTGCCAGCTTGGAAAGCAAAACTGATGAGAGAAATTAAGCAAATAAGATGTGAGATTTCGATACTGGATGAGTTCACTAGAAACCCAAATATCTCAACGCGCAAATGCAGGAAGATCAAGCGGAAATATAAAATTAAGTCACTAAGTGAATTCCATCAATCAAGGAAATGCAAAAGCAGAAACTGCAGTTAAAGCAAAGAGATCAAGACGATGTGAAATACTGGTTATTCGCAACTTCCTATTCTTTCTTGATCTATGCAATGTTATCTCGTCTCCTCTTCATTTGAAACTAAATTTTCCAGTTTTCACTATCATACAGAAGTATACATAAAATATTACAATTCAGTAGCCTTTCCTTTTTTTTCCATCGACATTTTTCCTGTTTCTTAATATTTTGTTTGCAAGGCATCTTTCACTATTCTGATGCGCCTTGAGATTTCTGTGTGACATTCTTGGTCGTAGCGATAAGATATGATGGATTAGGTGCCCTAGAGCGTGTTGAGACTGTCCCAAAAAAGATTTGCTGAGATCTACTTGGATGCGGAGAAAAGTGGTGAAGCTTTGAGGAGACATGCAGTCCCTCTGTCTCTAGGAATAGCTGCTAGTCATGCGTTGTGAATGTGCAAATTCATAAAATACATCAACAATAACAATAAAATGACACGACCTTAGGGGAGAGCAGAGGAACATCAAGATGATTGTTGAAACTTGACTAATGCATGGAATAATAATGCAAACACAAAATGTAGTTAGAATAAAATGTATTGAAACAAGAAAGTGTACACAATATTTACATAATAGTCTTTTGTATATTCCTGGGAAGACCGTTCCTGGAGAATGTGTTGACTAAGTCGCAGTCGGGCAGAGTCTCTAGTTGGATCTCTTGATTTGCCTCCCTGTCTTCCGGTACCAACCATATTTATATCGTCGGTACTCCGCTATGCAAATTAGGTGGATCCTACCACAACAATGATAGACGTATCAGTTGTTATCAGAGCAGCAGGGAATGTTCTGAGCAATTTAGGAATTTGAGATTGAAAGGGTTCTATCTGAAATTTGGGGATTTTTTTAGTTATCACTTTCCGCAATGCTCTATATAACCACTGAAGACATGTACAAAAATCTCCAACGTATGTAACGACATGTTTCTGTCCATTTATGAGAATGTTATGGTTAGCCAAACTTTGAAATTAACTATCTGAAAACTAAAAAAGTGCAGATAGAAAGTTTTTAATTTTGGCTGACGATAGAAATACAGGGCGAGAACTTAAACAATTCAAATGACAGATATAGAATACTGAGGAAAGCCATGAAATATTGTGGAGATTATCTCTACATCTCCAGTTAAAAATAGTAGTTACTATTGATGGGAAACGCCAAGTGGAAATAATAATAATAATAACAATAATAATAATTGTAAGAAATAGTAGAAATATTAAATAGTAAATCAAATATGTATTGTATGCTCTTTTTAATTAGTATTACTTTTTTATTACGTATGGCATTCAGATATTGTAGAAAATTATAGCGGTAGAACAATGCGATGAAGCGTTTCTGCGAAGGTATTATAAATGCTTTCTTTTAAAATCACCAAGACATGAATAGAATTAAATTTTTTCCGAGATAGTTGAAGAGAATCATTAACGTAAAGATACAGAGAAACAGCAAGAAAAGGGAAAGCGTTAAAGATATAAAACAATTCAATTCAACTCTAGTGATGTGGAGTCAGGCACGACATAGCATGAAAAGTCTCCATTATTTTCCCCAAAAGAATGAGAAACATTTCTTAAATGGAAAGAATAATCAGAAATCGTGTTTCCTGCTCCGTGTCAAAGAATGGTCTGGTAGATCGTCGAGAAACCAAGAGGCCTTTGTTGAGAAAATGCCTTTTTGTAGTCTCGGGGAATTTTTGAAAAAGGCGGTTGATAAGAAGAGTTATAATTTCTTTTCTACTCCTGACTACAGTTTATCATTTTAATATTTGAGTGATTATTTCGAAGTCGAGAAAGGAAAAAGAATAGTTTCTAACCTACAAATTCTAAAACGAAAAATCATAATATGCTGTTATATAATTTTCAACATCAAATTGAAGGCCCAGGCAAAGCATAGGATGTACACAAACACCAAGAAATAATGTATAGGATGGACCATGACAAAATATATACTATGTACACAAAGACCAAGTCAAAATTATATACGATGTACAGAAAAATGAAGATATAATAGATACGATGTTTATTGACTTGATGATTGCTTTTGTGTGACCACAAGTGAAAAGTTATATACATTTTCACATTAAGTACGATTCTCAGTAGCTTAGTAGTTATTAGCAAACTAGCATTGCACAGCATTGTTAGCTACGTGGATTTTCCATGTAAATAGCGTGCTTTAAGTGTAATGTCATTTTAAAGAGATTTTAATGAGTTAAAGTGATTAAACTGGAAGCCAAATAGCTTATTTACATATATATATATATATATATATATATATATATATATATATATATATACATATATATATATATATATATATATATATATATATATATATATATATATGTGTGTGTGTGTGTGTGTGTGTGTGTGTGTGTGTATGTATGTATGTACTAAACTTAGCTTTTTCTAATCCAAGTTCAAGTGTTGAAGTAAACGGGACTATAAAGACAGTATTGCGATAAGTTTTCACATATTCCTATGTTTACATGTTCGCGAAATAATGAAAGTTTGTTTTCTGTTGGGTTATTCGTTTTATTTCCTTTGCCAGAGTTAAAGTCATAATAAACAATATACATACAAAAATATGCAAATAATGTATTAAGAATAAATAGAGGAAAATGTGATCTTGCCGCTAGAGAAAACTAGGTTGGCAGCGAAAAATTCTTTCTTTCAATATAAAGAAATAGAAAAAAATAATAAAATGTATTTAAAAATATAGGTTATCTTCTAGAACGGTATTATTTTATAGAGATGTTTTGGGTAATTTCAGTTATTTATTACACATGTCTTTATGTATGTATATATATTTAAATCGTGTGGCCGCCTGTCATGGGGGAGGGATACAATGCCTTTGAGAATGACTCTTTTTTTACATGCTCAGATCAAGTATGATCTCCGTGGAGGCATTCACAAATGTGGTGTGAGTGTGAGCGCGTGCTGTTGTTGAAGCAAAGTTGTGTAAATTACCTGAAAGATCCCCACAACAACCAAGAAAGCAAGCCAACTATGCCAACCTACCTCATCGTCCTACCAACAATACCTGCGTTGTTAGCAACAAGGTTTGCAGATCATCATCCGGGCTAAAATGGTATTGGTTGTACACAAGAGTGCTCCAAGGCGTGCATCCAATCAGCCCAATCAACGATACAGTTTATCTGCCATATAGACATGATACCTATGAAATCGAACGCTGGTCTCAAATGTCCTCTTGGGGAACATGGATGCTGAAACGACACGGAAACCATTACGAAAGATAAATGGGGCGGCTCTCGTCTGAGTAAGATGTGGCAATTATTTTTACCTGCCAAGAGACAGAAAGTCTTAAAGTAAATTTGAAACCCCCCACCCCACCCTGACACGAATCGAACTTATATCTATTTTTAATCAGAGTAATAACCTTACGGTCAGGTCTGCTATTACCATTAAGTGAGAGAACGCCATTATGGAAGAGTAGAGTATTGCGAGACAGGAGGATTTCTTTGGTAACAAAGAAAAGAGTACTGAGCTGCTACGTGACATATTTACTCCTTTACGGAGACTCAAGGGAACGGATGTATGGTTCTACAGAAGGATGCTAAGGATATCATGGACCGAGCGTGTGAGAAACGATTAAGTTTTGGAGAGGAAGGTTATACTTAACATCAGGAAGAGGTAGATGAAATTTCTGGGACACGTAATGAGAATGAAGGGCCTGGAGAATCTGATACTCACAGGCCGAACAGAAGGAAATAAAGACAAGGGAAAGCAACGCATGATATATCTGGCGACCTTAAGAAAGTGGATGACAGAACGTGGTTTGAGGAAGGTGGCAGAGGGATGAAACTTATTAAGAGCTACAAAGGATAGGGAAAAGTGGATAGCCATGATCGCCTACGTCCTGAAGGGACTCGGCATATAAAAAGAAAAGAAAACGGCTCAAATAACCTATTTAAACCATGCACATTTCTCGTTGGGAGTTTTCAAAGTCTATATAAGGTTTAAACAATGCTAACAAGATAACGATATTGATGTTTTTCCTATGTATTTAATATATATAATATATGTATGTTATATGTAGTCAAATTCTCTTTATGAGCCTCTATATGTTTATGAGAACAAATTGAATATAACAAAATCATATTTTCATGCTTTATGATAGAGGTAGAAGTAATTTAGGAAAAAGCCAATAGATTCCAAAATGAAACATGTTCCAAATGAAGACTTTTAAAAAATATCAATTCACCCCAAGAAAGGCAATAATACCACTATGATGCAAGGTGCTAATGGGAATAAATTGAGTTTGAAACGATTTTAGAAGGAAGTGAAAACCCATTCCTAAACACGAAACAAAGGATAAACATCAATTCCTGTTCAAAATACCGGTAAGGAGGATGAACCGGACGATATCAAAATTTGATATATGAAAGGCTTAAACCTCTACATTATAGAGTATACATATTAGATTAATCATAACATTTAGAAAGAACACTATTGCATAATTATGCTAAAATAGAACTTCCATTATAAACGTTTTTAAGAAAAAGTATTTGAAAAATGTTAAAACATGATAGACTTTGTATCGATTTTGTTTCATTTTATTTGCAAAGGATATGTCAGATGATTAGGTTCTAGGTTTGTCGCTGGTGATCATACGGGAACCGGTGTTTAACGTGATATGGCTGTAAGCCATATATAATTTTGAAAAACCCAAAAGAATATTAAGCACACAAGAACGTATACATCACGTTTCGGTGACATGGATTTTGAGGATAGGAAAATAAATTCGGTGCCTATTTTCTCTAAAATTATTAACACTAAAAAATGCCATTGATATTTAATATATTCAAAGTATTTTTTAAAATATACAAAAATAAATCGTCCTCCAAAGAGTTATTTTATGTTAGCAATCAACGAGTGAAGAGAAAATAAAACCAATGAAAGTGAAAATCAGTTAAATAGAATAGAAATCTCGAAATCATTTTTTTTATTTATCTCACTCGACGAACGGAAAGACGTATGCAAAACGTGTCTTCAGTTCTAACAATAACAAGTATAATAACAAATACTCGCTTCTTCGACATACCTTTCCGTGGCCTAATTGGTAGGTAACACTGGCTTAAATTAAATCCTTCATATAAAATATTTAGTACATCTTCGCTTCCAATCACGAAGCATATCATTTTCTCGATCTCTCAGCCGGTTTACATTAATTTCATTGCTTAAAATAACAGGTATTTCTACTCAAGAAAGGACCCTCTCTCAATGTAAATGTTATTGGAATAAGAAATACTACTGGATAAAACAAAATTATTTAATTGTTTCACGATTACTTTGCTTATGTTTCGGGTACGAAAATAAATCTGGGCAGATATAGAGTGCTAGAGGTCCCTTGCGATCGATGTGCATTTCGTAAAGCAGTAATTGAATCTTGCCTTAACAAGATCGTTTTCCATGGTCTAATTTGTATGGCACATTTAAGTGAAAAGCGATTGCGATCCAAAAAAAGGTAATACAGGTTCGATTCCTATCGGGGGGGGGGGGCATATTTTGTTTTGTAACACTTCTCGATATATAGAACGTTTGATTATAATTTTACTTTTAACTTTAATTCCACTGACTACTCAAACACATGTATCCACTAAATATAATTTTTATAATAATAATAATAACAAATAAATAATATTATCGGATTTAAAAATACATTTATTATTTTGATTATTTCTCAGCTACAAAGAAAACGTGAGCAGAAATGTCTTCGAAAAGGTCTTATCGAGATATGTCCATTTCTTAAATAGGTAATCGGAATGCGACCTAATTGGCAACGTAGACTTCGTTTAAAATTAGTTTCCCTTGCAGGAAAAAGAGAATGCAAGTTTTATTCCAATCAGGGAGCACATGTCCTTTCTCTAGGTTGGACTTGATTCCTGTACGATCGCCGAAGTTAAGCAGGGTCGTGCTTGGTTAGTACCTAGATCGGTGACCGCTTGGAAATACCAGATGCTGTAAGCTTGGATGTATGGGTGGTTTAATGGATAATAGCACGGAATTTTTAATCGGCGAGCTGAGTTCCAATTCCAGTTGGGTTTGTTATACTTAGTTACGTTAAAATAGCCTTAGGAAAAGTATGAATCCAGATCTTCTCTTATCCCCCAGCTATGAGTTAATTAGTAAGACTTGTACCACTAAACCATTATTATTTTCAAAAGAAAATCTAAAAATATTTTCTGGCTTTAAATAGCCCCAAAGGCTTTATAAGCAGTAGAAAACGAATGAATCAATTTTCTAGGTCGGTTGGCATTAATTTCGTTGTTTAAAATATCAGATGTGTCTACTCAGATACGCGTACATACTAAATAGGACTTTTTAGTAATCAGATATGTTGTGGATTCCGGGATGAATCCGATATCAATGAATAAAAAACGCCAGGAATGGATAAGGAAAATAAATGTATTAACGTAATAATATAAACTGGTAATACGGGTTAGTAGATCCAGGAATGCGGGTTAGTAGCAATAATATATATACACTCTTGGTATTGAAGTATCGCGGGATGACTCCTTACTGAGCCTACCTGCTTGCTAACTGAGACGCTTGCCGCCGTCTCTGTGTGTGACTTACTCTACTACTCTTCTGTCGTTCCGTCTCGACTCCTTCACTCACGTCCGAGTATTCACTGGTAGTAGTATATGTATATCTTGGGTGAGTCCATTTGTGTAAAAAAGGGAGACCCCTCAATAAGATATATCTTCAATTATAACAATAATAGATATGCGTTATTTCGAAGGAAAAATCCGAAACGAGGTGCAAGCGTAACGTACAGAGCTTTTCTTCTTTTCTATTTAGCAAGGGAGTTAAGGCGCTTAGATTTCGAGCTGATCAGAGATGAGGCCACCCGTTTCAGTTTCTCCTATGTAATTTTCCCCACCTTTTATAATTATTGCATTTGTATCCTTATCAAAATCCTGGTAATGAATGGATGTCGCCCAACGCTATTAATGGAGGAAGATTTACAAACGGCATTAGTTTAAAAACATGAAAATTTCCAACAACTACAGCCTGAAGGAACAAATCTAATTTCTTTGTGGATACAAAACAGGGGAGGAGACGGCAAAGATTCCGATCGTGGTATTTGGTAGGGTTATTTTTGGGAACTAGAAAGCATATCGGAAATTGATGAAAGCGAAATCGCAAACACGAGCAGAAATATTAACAGAGATTTGCTGGAATTATAAAAGTGATAAAGAACGAGTGCCAGACAAAAGGTCTGTGTTTGTGTGTGTGTCGAGGAGAAAGAGTTGGAATAATGAATGACGCTTGGGAAAAATAGGTAAAAAAAAACAACAACAAAAAAAACAGTAAAGTGAGGTGAAGAGTAGAATAGAAATAACTATGAAACGAGACGATCATTGGGAAGAAAAAACAAAACAAAATAATGTAGAAATTAAATTACTATCAGAAATAATCATCGAAAAAAGTTTAATGATAATGATAATGGTAATGACTACTCAAACACATGTATCCACATATACATATATTAGCCATGTCCATAACACTTAAATTTAACCCAAACTAACATAATTTAAATACTAATCTGCTTAAAAATAAACATCACTTCGTCACTTTTGTTTATTAGACATTGAATTATGTCAGGTAATGTCCTCCATAACTTGCCTGACTTTTCAGCTAAACTGAATGAATATTCATGAGAGTTCCTAAACTTAAAAATTTTAAATATTTACATTTGTATATAAACACTTGTTATAAAATAAAATATTTGCATTTGATTTGATAATGACTTGAGTACGAACCTCGTTTTCATTTTTCCTTTAATCATATTGTCCTTTTACAGATATACTCTATCAGAATTAATATATATATATATGTGTGTGTGTGTGTGTGTGTGTGTGTGTGTGTATGTGTGTGTGTAAGTACACAGTGATTTACTAAGCAGTGTCCAATATATATATATATATATATATATATATATATATATACAGTGTAACCCGGATATAAGAGACCCTGTTATAAGAGAAACTCGGGTATAAGAGAGATTTTCTCTGGTCCGAAATTAGAACCTGTGTTAATGTATATATAATAGACCAAACCCGGATATAAGAGAAACCCGGATATAAGAGAAACTCGGATATAAGAGAAACTCGGATATAAGAGAAACTCGGATATAATAGACTTCTTCTCCGGTCCCGACAACTCTCTTATATCCGGGTTACACTGTATGTATATATATATATATATGGGTGGGGGTGAATAAAATAGACAATCTGAAAATAGTACTTAGTCTTTGTCGACGCCTTTCGTCATTTGAGTTTGACTTTAAGTCAAATGATGGTAAACAAAAGCAAAATGATGTGTACTTACAAGAAATTCAAAAATTTTCAAAGATGCTCTTGTGTTAGCTTCATATTTGGGATATTAGTAACAATTTCTTTAATTATTTTTTCGACTAAGTGTGTTTTTTGTTTTGCTCCGAAATTAGCGATACTCATTTATTATGTTGGCCGGCGGGGTTAGGGTTAGGTTATGTTGGTCGATGTTCAGAGTTGAGGGTGAATATTCCTCCCAATTACCTGTAATTTCTTTTTCCCTTTTGAAAGATGGCAATCTGGTAAAATGATATGTGGAATGAAGGAGCTTATGAAGTAGAGCTGTGTCAAAGTATTTAGTACATGCGGAAGAAATTGGACTCACTGACATTTATCAAAACTTACTGAGCGTTTACGGAAACCAAATATTAGATGTAAACACAGTTAGGTTAGTGGGTAATATGTTTTAACACTTGTGAGAGTTGTTTGACCAGAAATGTCGCTGGCAGTTCCACAATGTTGGCAACGTATGAAATGAAAATCACCCAATAAATGGACAGCCACTGATGGTGAATATATGAACAAGATCAGTATTTTGTGATTGAATATTTGTTTTATCCCATGGCCTTAATGAACTCTATGTGACTCATTCCGCGGACATATATCAGAGGTATTCTAGAATCTCCTTCATATTTTAAAATGGCATTTTCTGATTGAATTCAACTATATTTAACACAATGGCCATATTGGTATACTCTAGGACACACGGACACACACACACATGCGCACACACAGAAAATGAAAAGCTTTTTCACTATGTCTCTTTTCTTACTTTAATTCGTATTCTCTATCCAACTAATATATATATATATATATATATATATATATATGTATGTATATATATATATATATATATATATATATATATATATATATATATAATACATTCACTAAATAGAAAGGCGTTAATGAAACTAAGATACTACCTGCTAGGCCACAAAAAACTGTTTAATTAAAACACAATGCTTCTACTCGAATATGAGTATGCATAAAAAATAAAGTTCAAACAAAATAAATTAAAAATAATAATATGCCAGATTTAATCAATAATAATCCACAATTCCAAATATATATATATATATATATATACATATATATATATATACATATATACATATATATATACATATATATATATATATATATATATATATATATATATATATATATATATATATATATATATATATATATACTGCACACTTATAAAACCTTATGAAGATACATTTTGACAATCAGCAGTATGCAAGAGAATTATATGCATATATAATTTCCAATATATTTATTCATTTATATGTATATATTTCTGCGTGCGAGCGTGCATTTTTGCGTGTGTGCATAATTGAGTGTGTTTGTGTGTGTATTTGTTTGTGATTGCATTTGCAGATGTGCAACCACTTTATTGTGAGTTAGTATAATTTATTTTCCTTGAAAGCCTTTCGCTTTTGACGCAAAATGCAGCATCTTCTATATATACATCTATATATGACGCAAAATGCATCCTCTTCTACATATATATACCTATGCGTGCATGCAATCTATATGCATATACTTATATATACAGCAAAGCAATACATTCTCAGGTTCCAGGTCATGAGGTAACAAGAAAGTGGCTATTAAAATATTTCACTTTCCTATGTATAAATACCACACTATCTATTTATCTATCTATTTATCAATCTCTCTCTCTCTCTCTCTCTCTCTCTCTATATATATATATATATATATATATATATATATATATATATATATATATATATATATATACATATATATACATATATATATATATATATACATATATATATATATATATACATATATATATATATATATATATATATATATATATATATATATATATATATATATAAAGATACATACATACATACATATATATATATATATATATATATATATATATATATATATATATATATATATATATATATATATATATATATATATTGTGTTGTTTGTACATTAATGTGTATTGAAGTAAGGCACGTTTTTTGGGAGTTTATTTCTTTTATGGTAAGTGTTTCTATTTCATAGATAAATATAGGTTTTAGCGTGACTTTTATAAAATTTTGCCCCAACATCATAAAGAAGATAAAAAAGAAAGAATAAGAAAAAAAAGTGATTGTGTTGAAAGTGCCAAATTCTTAAAGTCAGTAAAATGGAATTTCAACAACAAGAAATAAAAAAGAATGGAAAATTGTAGCCCGGTACAAGTGACAGATTTTTTCTAAAATGTGTAAAATACCCCCAAATTAACACCAATGGCTTTGTAAACATTGACAAAAAATACAGTTTTTTATTTCTCTAAAAATAAAACACATTTGAATTAAAATATATATTTTCGATACAAAACAGTAACACACATATGCGCGCATGCGCGTGAACAAACACACAGAGTTGTTTTGAAGGTAACATGTATGTATGTGCGTATGTATGTTTATGTGTGCGTGCCTGTGCCTCTGTGTGTGTGTGTGTGTGTGTGTGTGTGTGTGTGTGTGTGTGTGTGTGTGTGTGTGTGTGTGTGTGTGTGTGTGTGTGTGCTGAAGGTATTAGTTAAATCCTACAAAGTGATTAAATTAGGCGGAAGTAGTTAAAATTTTTAAAGTTTGACATGTTTCGCTATTTATTTAGCTTCACCATTTTTTTTTAAATTAGAATAATGCGGATTTGTTTCAAAGTTCAAGTTCTTTATTCGCTTATTTTCATTGGCTGGATAGACACCAAGTTTTTATATTATATGACGTTACTACGCATACATCTATATATGCATCGGTTTTTGTGTGTATTACGTGTTTACCTAATGGAGTGTCCGTGTGTGTATGTGTGTGTCACTGAGCGGGTGTGTTTAATTCTTATATATATATATATATATATATATATATATATATATATATATATAGAGAGAGAGAGAGAGAGAGAGAGAGAGAGAGAGATAGATAGATATATAGATAGATAGATAGTTACTTTAAAGAGAAGATATATAATTATGTAAGCCTATAAACAAATACCTACTGCAACATCTACCACGCTTTCATTTTTGGTTGAACCATCCTCCTGATTCTCTATGAGTCTGATAAATGTCAAACTCACAACGGTTTTGTATTTTGCCTCTTTTCTTTTGCTCCGTGCATCTGATACTATTTACGGTATTTTTTTTATTTCACATATTACCTGTGGATTAGAGATTCACAAGGATTACTGCTCTCTTTTTTGTTCTTTAAACCGTCTGAGGATAACTCCATCGCAAGATACTTGTACATACTGCTTTAAAAAACACTTCATGATCAGAGGTAGATTGTAACTTATGTGATCACCTGCCCACCAGATGGTCGCTTAAGTTATGGAATTTTCAATCACCATGCAGACTTACTATGTATATGATCATTTCATAAATAACAGATCGTTCGGAATGTTATAACGCATTTTGTTTTTTTTAGAAAGGAATTCACTACAATTCCACGACTAACTCCAGTAATAAGGAAATATTTGATAATAATAAAATTAAATATCTAAAAGCTTTAGAACTAAGCAACGATAAGGTCAATTTAGAGTATTTATAAAAATATAAATAAATAAAAAAGTAAAAGAAACACCGTAGACGTAACATAATATAGTTTAATCCACCTTTTAAATGTAATTGAATTCATCTGTCCATTAAATGGTCAATGAATAAATGATAATATTGTATACTGATCAAGCATACATTCGGGTGACGATGACAAAATTTATTTTGGTTCCACTGAAAATTCTTGGAAATGTCCTTTCTAGAATCATAGGCAATGTAAAATACATAAACAGGAGTGCTCTCTCAAAATTTTCTATGAATGAAAGAATGATGGTAATACAAACATTATTACATGGGATATTATTGTTAAGGCCAAATTTTACAATGGGAAAGGCGATAGAACACTTTCAAACACTTTTAACCCTAGCATATTAGACAAGCGTAATGGATTGCTGGCTAGATATAGGCATAAAAATAAATATCTGCTGAATTACGCTGGTCCAATTAAATTTTAAATGTAAATTAAGGTTTGCTTTTTTTGTATTTTTAAAGAAGCAGTAATCTCCTTTTATGGTTAATATATAAAAATGAATATCCACAACAGTAAAATATATTTCACACACACACACACAAACATACGAACCCTCATATATATATATATATATATATATATATATATATATATATATATATATATATATATATATATATATATATATATATATATATATATATATGTATACTCAACACCTGAAGATTGCATGAGCATCAATCTCTGAGTCGTGCTACAGGTGAAGGATAATATGTATATTTATTAATATATATACATATATATATATATATATATATATATATATATATATATATATATATATATATATATATATATATATATATATATATATATATATAAGAACACTGATGGAAATAAAGATAAGAAATATAAGAAAATACGAAAAACATATCACCTAAAAATAGAAACTAGTCATTATAAATATATATATATATGTATTTTCTTATATTTCTTATCTTTATCTCCATCAGTGTTCTTATTTGTATATTTCGTTGTATCTATTTTCTGTCTTTTAATGGTTGGTGCTTCACATTCTTTAGTTATTATTACCATTCTGAAATGCCAAAATCAATGAAGTTTGATAACTGAAAATTTAAAAATAATTTTGTCTCTCATGTGTCTGACTCTGGATCAATGGTCAGTAAACATTCGAACTTGATTTGCGTACAAATTCATATTAAAAATTAGTAAATCCAATATTTGCGCTTTCAAATCAACATCCAATACTGCAACTACTTCTACTACTATGGCTTCTACTACTACTATTACTATTACTAATAATAATACAGATCTTGATATATTCAGACATTAACCTGGGGAAATTTCTAACAGAAATATACTTATTGCGTTTTCTTTTTAATTCTGCGATTACGAATGAGTTAAGCGTTATGCTAGTCCACGTGATTTGCTGCCATGACAATATATTTTTATAGGCGTTTTATCGCTTATCTACTGTTTTTCTTATTTTTTATTTTTTATTTTTTAGATGGATCGTTTATCATGAATTCTGTTTTTTTTCTTTTGACAATATGTAACATGTGGTGTACGCAAAACAACTCTTTCTTTTTGCTCAAACTGGCGACAATTGGAGTTAAAGCATGTAAAA
Source organism: Acanthosepion esculentum (assembly GCA_964036315.1). NCBI lineage: Eukaryota > Metazoa > Mollusca > Cephalopoda > Sepiida > Sepiidae > Acanthosepion > Acanthosepion esculentum. The sequence continues at coordinate 60,450,825 of OZ038478.1, forward strand.
ATATCAATTTAATATTTGGAGAAGGATCTACCGTGAAAAGAGCTGAAGTGCAGTCGCAATTTTAGAAATTTTGCAACAAGGATTAGAACATCCAAAATGAACCAGCATTTGGCTGCGATCTGCTTCTATATACTGTATCCCTTCAGAATGTGACCGATCATGGCTCTCCACAAACCCCTATCTTTTTGAGATCTTAATAAAATTTCCCTATTCTATCAATCATTTACACAAGCACGTTTGGCAGATTATTTGCTGTTTTCATCTGTCTTCCTTGCTTTCAGTAAGTCAAATTCTCCAATTAAATATTCCAATGACTTCCATTAAATATTACAATTAATTCTTTCTGATTCTAAGTATTACTGTGCTCTTTCTTTCCATTTTCCCTAAAACTTCCTTGTTACTCATATGTTCCAATCATGGTATTTTTAGTACCCGCCTGTAGAACATGATTACTGTTGCTTGAAGTCTCTTTCAATTTGTGAAGGGATTGTCCAGCATTCAGTTCCATATAGGAGGATCGATATTACATATTAGTTTAGTATTCTTTTCTTTGCTTCTAATGAAATGTTCCCGTTTCATAATCATTTACTTAGCTTTTGGCAGGAATGTTTCACGATTCAAACACGCCGTCGTATTTTAGTGTCACATTTTCCGTACTCATTTAAAACAGCTCCTAGATATTTAAATCTGCGTACTCACATGATTATGATATCTCAAATTAGGAGTTCGCATCTTGGCCTATAGATTATGTCTTCTTACGATTGTTGTTTCTTCCTTTCTTCAAATGTTCCTTTACTGCCTTCTGCAGAAGTTCGTGTTGTTTGCTGTCTGTGTTTGCCACCAACATTATGTCATCTGCATGTTTTATGTTAATACTATGACTGCCGATTTGAGTCTTGGCAAGATTTCTAATTAAATTTTATATAAACTGGCAGAAAAGCAGAAACTCTTTTTGATTTGAGATGGACTAATAAACACTTCCATGTTGTAATAACGACTTATGTTTGAAACCGTGAATCATTTGCTAATTTCGGCATAATTTAATTAAAAGAAAATTTATATTTGTTTGTTTAAAAAAGGGTTTTCATTTTTCCCCTCCCCAAATCTGACCATTTATTTGGTACAAATTAATAAACCGATTGCCTTCCAAATAATTCGTGGACTGGGTATGCTCTCTATTTCCTAGTGACACCGTTCAGGCCGAGATAAATATCTACGGTTTTGTATGCTAATTTTCCAGGAATGTCGACTCTGAAAACTTTAAAATTTCACACAAATCTATCCAATTATTCTTTTTCTCTCTAGTTGACCATATAAATTACAAAGCTAAGCGCAGTCAATAGCAAACTAATTTTAAACGCCTGGTCGAAGTAAAATGATTAGAAATCTAAAGTCACATAGAATTACTATTGTTGTTAATAATTCAGTACTTACAGAGCCACTTATGTTCATGGCCTTGTGACCAATCGATTATAAATTGTTTAATTTTGGACAAGATTCATTCTTTAGTTCTACCAATTCAGACATTTAAAGCTAAGCGCTGCCATGCTGCCATCGTGGATTCAAACCAACCAATTCGTAATTCAATTATAAGAAATTCCAATCAGACAGCTTTTTTCCAAGAACCGATAATTTGTGGAACAGGCTTCTGTGTAGATGCATAATCGAAAGATGCACTGTTAACCGGTTTATGACAAGAGTCAAGGGTTATTAGCTTTTGGATTCATATCACACATTTCTTTCTATAAGTCTCTACCTTAAGTGGCTCTTGATTTCTCTATTGGGTTAACACTAGTAAAAAAAAATGTACATTCTAAATATTTTTGTTGTTTGGAAGTAAATTTCTATATGGATGACCAATCTAAATATGTAACAAATATCTTTTTTTTTTTCGTTTGGTATAACGTCCCAAATGAACTATAAGCATACATTACAAATTGGTTAGTAAAGAAAATGTTAATGAAGTAAACTAAAGTACAACGGATTTGGTGTAAGTGAAACAAGCAGGCGATAAACCGTAGGCATCAAAATAGAAATAAAAGTATTTGCCTGGCAGAAAAACGACTATGCCATGAACAATGCCGACCGTAAGAAAATATGGATGAGTCCCTTAGAGAAAGAAAGGAAAGATATACAACATGGGGACATCAATCAGGGAAGCCCCGTCAACGCATAACAGTGCTACTCTCGCTCTCTCGACCAGAGTTCGATCTTCTTATCAGGTCAACTTCCGCCGCACACACAATGACATGGTAGACATCGTGGCAAGGCTAATCCGTTGGTGGACATTCGAGAATAACAGTTTATCGGTCCGGCACTTGTTGGCAAGCGGGCAGACTTTTAAATTGCTTTCATTTCCGTTCGTTAATAGGTTTGCTACTGAATACATGACCAGACGGGGCCATGGACGCGGCACAAGAAAGTTACGAAATGGGCTCGGTTTCCGACAGGTACTGATAACGTCCAACACCGACCAGGGCAGAAGTTTTCCACATTACAATGTGCATATATCTATGTATTTCCTACTACCGTGGATGCGCCATCGTTTCTTTTACGTTTGCTCTAACCCTTGACTCTACAGTCCACGCTCTTGTTTAATCGATCCAAGCATGTTTGATTAGCCAACTACCGCCGAAATATATAGTAGTTATTTTACAGAAAACTTCCGCAGTTGCTTTCAATAGAGACACAAATTCTGACAAATTCTTTCTCTTCCTTCATCCTTGTTAGACGGGATACTGGGATACAGAGATAAAGTGAGAGAGATAGAGAGAAAGAAAGTAACAGAGAGAGGTGAGTGAGGGAGAAACTGAGAGAGAAAAATAGCGAGAGAAAGAAAGTGAGAGAAAGGGAGAGAGAGAAAGTGAAAGCGCAAGAAAGAGAAAGTGAAAGAGGAATTAAAAGAGAGAGAAGGAGGGAGTCAGAGAAAAGAGAGTTGTTATTCCTTTTATTTCGTATATCACTACGTCCGGCAGTTGGACAAAACTGAAATAATTTTCTGATTTTGATAAGCAAGCATATGCTCGAAAAATACGTTTCGTGACTGGGAAGAGAAGATCTGATATAATTTTAATTACAGCTTTATACTATGAAGAAGCGAATATCAATGGAGCTTTGGCATTGGAGCTGTCAATCAAACTGAGGCTAGGCGTTGATTATGATGTAAACAGGTCAAGAGTTGACACTTCCGGAAATAGAAAGGAAAAGATCGAAATCATATCACTCACACACTACTTGGACAAGCAGTTCCCAAAACTCTCCTTCTCTCTCTTTCTCCCTACCTCTTTCTTTTTCTTCCCTGTTATCACCCCGGCTCTCTCTTTCTATAATGTATTTTCTTACATATAATTCCAATATATATAACTCTTATTTTGTGAGAGACATATTTTTTCAAGCATGACCTGGACCGAGCGATAATTTCAAGCAAAAATATTTAGCTTTCTCCGACATAAAAGTTGTAGTGAATGGTCTAACTATAATTTCCTATATATACACACACACACACACACACACACACATATATATATATATATATATATATATATATATATATATACAGTATTTACATTATTCGGACTATTGTCCTCATCTTTGTCGCCATATTTGTCACAACGTTTCGGCCGTTGTACGCTCCGGCCTTCTTCAGGTGGTTGGAATTTTGAACCGAACCCTTTATTTCGATCATTGGGGTAGACTGTTCTAGTTCCACGAGCCATGTTTGATGGATGTCAGTTATCAGTTATCTCCTGGTAATTTTTCCCTCTGAAAGTTCTCCACTGCCTGAACCGGGTATTGAACTCACACTCTTTGGGTCTGTTACTGGATCTAACCAACGCCTTTATCCACCGTACCGAAACGTTGTGACAAATATGGCGACAAAGATGAGGACAATAGTCCGAATAATGTAAATACTGTACATAATACCTCATCTCAGAAATATAGACATATATATATATATATATATATATATATATATATATATATATATATATATATATATATATATATATATATATATATATATATATATATATATATATATATATATATAATAGCTCGATTATAAGATTATCTTTGATACAAAACGATAATTATGAGATACCAAGTGAGAATTGGCCCCTAATGATGTACAAGATTAACTTGCGCTTCAGTTAAATTCTATTTATCATTCTCTCTCTCTCTCTCTCTATCTATCTATCTATCTATCTATTTGTCTGTCTGTCTGTGTAACGTAATTTCATCAATAAACGAGTGCGTGCTATTTTATATTAGTATAAGTGAACGCTCTTACGTGGGAAGGAATATGCAGTCAGACACATAGACAACGTGGACATAGGAACCAATACTACATGGTGGCTCACAGTTGTCACGTATAAATGCGATATTCAGACATTATGTGTAGTATATTCATAAATATTTCTATTGTCCTCAGAACGAAACGCACGATTTCATTTATGCAAGCAAGAAAAGCTAACATGCTTCTAAAAATAATTGTCAGTCGTTTATAATTAAACGTATCAAAGCTACACAGAAATCAGAAAGCACATTACAATTGCTAAATATGCCTTCCAAAAGCTAAGCAACGTATTAAGAAACAGAGGCATATCGTTAGAAACGAAGAAAAGAATGCTGAACAGCTATGTAATATATATCCTACTTTATCGCAGAGAATGCTGGACAATTTCCTCTACAAATGAAGAGGAGACTTGAGACAATAGATATGCGGTTTTACTGGATGATGCTGAGAATTCCACTGACGGAGCGTGTGAGTAACGAGGACGTTTTAAAGAAAACTGAATCAGTAGGTACATGTATACTTAAAATGAATAAGTGTTTACTGATTGTCAGCTAGCTTTCATCATTTTAGAATTAAAATTGCTAAATGTAACTGTACGTTTTATGCTAACAGTTTCTTCTCTTGCACTTCTCGCTTGTAGAACTTTCTTTCGACTTCTTGCTTTTCAGTCAATTTTGATTTTCAAAAATGTAAATGCAATGTTATTCGGCATCTCTTTTTCTCCTTGAATCATCTTTTATTGTTCTCTCGCCTTAATAATGATTTTTATCTATTTCCATTAATCATTTAGCCGCAATGAAGGCAATATATCCACTAAGATGCAAGGGGTTTCTGAGACCGAAAGAATCTAATAAAAAATCAATAATCATTACGTCTTAGTGGATTTATTGCCTTCATTGCGGTGAAATGATTAATGGAAATAGATGATTATACTTCATTTTTGAGCTTAAGAGAATCTAGAAAAAATGATAGACTTCGTTGCTTGAAAGATGAAGGTAAATAAAAATTAATTTACATTTTGATTAATGTCTTTATCTTTGTTGTTCTTACAATATTTCGACCGTTGTGTCCTCCGGCCTTCTTTAGATGCCTGACAGTCTGGATAATCTTCAAGGAATTTTGAAATGACTTGGAAAATTGTTCTCATTCCGCTATTCCTGCCTAGGGATGTTTCGTCTTGTTCTTTGTGCTTAGTGACTGTTCATTCAGATTTCGCTGGTTTTAAGTCCGTACTATCCGACACAGGGATTGAATTCTTTGGAAATTAAGACAATGCATAACTTAAGGAGAGTAGGTTGAATCATTTGTGTCGTAAGTAAAATACTTGTTGTCAGGAGTTTAAAAACCATGAAGAAAAGAAATTGTTAAACCTCTTCAACAGTATATGTCATGCATTTCTATGAAGACATTAAATGTACCTAATGTACCTTTTTCTTTTATATAATAAAAAATGCTGATGAATCTTTAGAGAAAGAACAAGACCAGTGATTATGTTCTCTTTCAAAAATGCCTGGTTACGGCGAATCACCGTACGAAGTAGAATAAAGTCATTTTAAAAGATAAATTCACTCTTCTATTCCTATTAGTATTGTATCGAGACATAATATAACTGAGTGAAATCAAACTATTTTTAACATAACTGAACCATATTTTGCCTGCCCGGAGTTTCAAAATTGTGAAAATTAGCGGAATTAATCAGTGAAAAATTTGTTTTTTTAAATTTTTATTAATGTTTCATTATGTTGCGTTTCGTTAATTATATTATGTAAATTATCGTCCTGATCTTCTTTTCCGGGCTGTAGCTTTAGAAATCTCAAATGCTTTTGACAGGGTTTGACATACAGGTCTTCTCGACAAACTGAAAAAGAAAAGTTGCCCCCCCCCCGGACATATTTAAATTGATCCAGTCTTTCCTATCAAATCATGAAATGAACGTTATCCTGAATGGCTAATCGTCTACATCCTTTCGTACTAAAGCGGGTGTCTCCCTGGACTCAATCCTTGGCCCTACTCTATTCTTAATTTTCATTAATGACTTCTCCGATGACATCAACTCTCAACTTGGTATCTACGCTGATGACACAACCATTTACTCCTGCCTCGATAGTAAAGCTGGTCAGTCCGACAAGGTCATAATGTCCGCTAAACGACATCAAGTTCGTTGTTAAATGAGGCAAAATTTATTTAAGTTAATTTTAACGCCACCGAAACTAAACTTCTCTCCATTAATCAATTGAGAGACACCTCTCTGCCTTCCCTCAGCATGGCTGATGCTAACCTCCAGGAAAGGGATTCATTGCACCTTCTCGAGCTAATATTCTCAGCTGATATGTAGTAGAACGACTATATTGAATCCATTACTAGGTTAGCTGTTAAGAAAATTGGTTCACTGTATCGTGCGAGACAATTTTTCCCTACAGAACTATCATACGCCTACCATTTTTCCATGCTTCGAATATTGCTGTCACATATTGTTCGGAGCCCCTGCTATTTACCTTAAGCTCCTTGATAAAATCCAAAGAAAAATCAGCAATATTATCAATATTTATCTGGCAGATCGGCTTCAGTCACTTTCCCACCGCCGTAAGATTGCCTCTCTGAGTCGGGTCTGCCGGTAGCCTTCTTCATGCAATATGGCCAAAATCTAGGTGCGACATCTGACTACCTGAACAGGAGATGCAGCTTTGACATTATTCTCAGTCGTCTGACCAGCAGAAGACCTACTTGTTGGAGACGTGGAGAGACTGGTTACCTCTCCTTCTCCTGTCCAGAGAAGAATGTCTCTGGACTTCCGGCCGCAAGCAACCCAAATCCCACTCTGGTCAATACTGTTAGTTCCACGGCATTGCAATGTGCCTACCAGCGACACGGACCAGTGCGCGGCCTCGGTTCTCTGAAGTTCTCAGGGCCAAGAACACCTGCAAACCCATTTCCTCTACCAACTCAAAGTCGTATGATACGACTACTTCGTAAGTCTAGAAGCTAAATAAACCCAGATGGGAGAAGATTGAAAAACTGAAAATACTAAAAGATCTCCAGACTAAGCTGGCTAAAAAATCCAAAGCCGCTGGTGGTGTCGGGCCCCACATCCTCTGCCCCATCTTCCCTATCATCGAAGAAAACATTCATACATCCACCTCTGCCTAAATCAGCGACACGCACACTATCCAAGCAAAAATAAGTTTTCAAAGACATTACGTTGCCGCGGCAATCACCATTCAAAAATACCCCTTTCCATACTCCCAGATCAACACTACAACCACATCTACTCCTAAACCTTCTCAATCAATTGGATGATATTAAGAAAAAAAGTACCAACGCCTCTGCTTTAACGGGCAAAAGAAAGATCAAACTGCCACACTTACCTATACAAGACGTCTACTGTGTATCCCGGGAGCAAGCAAAAAATATATTTGTAAAATCCGATTCCCTAAAGATCTTAAGTGTCTGTGGAACTTTCGTCAGGTTAATGGGAGGGACATAAAAATTCCAGAGAATTTCCAAACAGCCAAGAAGCTGCTGACGGTTGTGCGATCAGGACCAGGTACGCGGCAGATACAACATGTCACTTAAAATACTATCCCAGCGGCATACATGCACGATGCTCAGATGACAGAAATGAAACAGCTTTGTTCAGGGAGGCTCCTTGTTTTCATTCACCCATTCATTTATAGAACTTTAAATTTAACGTTTCTCGAGGACGTTGGTCCTCTGTTTCTTGATGGTACCATCAAGAATGAGATGGGCACAGGTTCAATGGAGCAAGTCGTCGGTGTTCCCACCCCAGCCATGTTCAATGCAGTAGAGTAACCTTATCATTCTTATAATGTCTCACTAGTTGGCTAACTTTAATGCCCGGTGCCTAAGGTTGGAGTTTCGCAGGGCAAGGCTCACTCGTGATCTTCAGCGTCTCGGGGCGAATATATATTGTGTATAAAAGACCCGTTTTTCAACTCGCTATTGTGAAGGCATCCTGACTAGGGATTATTCCCTCTATTCAGCATATTTTGATGGACGCTCGAGAGGAGTTTCCTGACATCACACGCCACGTCCAAAGATCTTCGCAGATCCGACGGGCAAGCTTTGTGTGTTGGATGTTACCATAAAGGAAAAAGGCTCTTCGTCTCATTGGGGTTTATACACCCAATGATCATTCTGAGCGGCCTGATACGGCGGATTGTGCCGTTTTTGACGACGTCATGTATGATCTTTTTATTGGGTGATTGGAATGCCGTCTTTGACTCCGATATAGATCAAACAGAGGCAAGATCGGGTACTAACAACTGGGATGTGAAACCATTTCGAGACTTTATCGACAAGTTTGATCTTGTCGATAAGTAGCGTAATGGACATCGCTGGGAGGTAGTGTGAACTTGGACGAATAGGGGCGGCTCTGATACGGCGGTGCGTTCCAGCTACCTCGACTGAGTCTTAGTTAAGTGAATCGATGTAGGGCTTTTGATGTGTCCAAGTTTTCCTTGTATAGTTTACTCGGTTTATAGGCACTACCGGGTTCGTGTAAACTTATTGAAGCCAACTGGCTACTGGAAATTAAACTCATCATCATCTGGTGAGCAAGGTTTCCTGGACCAGCTGCTACTAATGCCGCAGCGGGAATTGACGAGGGCTGTGGTTGAGAATTTGTGGTGGGACAAATTAAAATCCAAAATTAGGTCGTTTGCTGCTGATTATATTCGACTCAATCTCAATTGGCATGCGAGGGAAAAGTGAATCAGGCGATTAAATCCCGTGATAGTGGGAACGCAGCTTTATCTAAGGCAGAATTGGCCACCTTCCATATCAAGTAGGGCCCGGCTCTGGTTGTTAAGGCTTGGTTAAAAAGAATATCTTCTGAGGCAACAAATATGGCCGCTGAATTGCGTACAGAGGAAGTTAGGAATGCATTTCATCGACATGTCGCGTGCCTCACAATGCCGGATAATCGGACTGTGACTACAAACGCGGTCATATGTGAGACTTTTCGTGACTAGATTCAGGATCAGTCCACCAGGGAGTCCGATCTGAACACTGCTCAGTTCGACACCATTTTGGCCGACTTTTCTCACCTAGAGGACGCTGAAGCGGCTGGGTGCGATGGTTCCATCACAGAGTAGGAAATCTAGGAAGCAATGAATCTAGTTGGACGTGACAAATCACCGGTATTAGATGGTTTACCCTAAGTGTAGTTGAGGCAGTCGGCCTTCTTTGTGCCTTTGCTCGCACTGATTTACAACAGATGGATGAAGCAGGGGTCTATACGTTAACGCTTCACCAGTGATGTGATCAAGTTGCTACGCATGGACAAGAACTGTCGGGATGGGATATGTAACTTTCGGCCTTTAACCATGCTAAACACGGAATTAAAGATTTTAGCCCAAATCTTAGCAAGCCGTTTGCAGGCTGTCCTCTCTAGTCTGATTGTCTTCGAACAGATTTGCGCTGTGAAGGGCGGGGTTATTCAGGACAAACTTTACATGATACGCTTGATCAATGAGCATCGACAGTGAAGCGGGCCGCGTTGATCAATTTAGATCAGTCCAATGCATTCGATTGGGTGGACCATCGATTTCTGGAAGCTGTCTTTTCAGTGGCCCGTTTCGAGCCATACTCTCGTACCTCGATCCTATTTTGTATGCGTCTCCCGGTAATCCTAATTTTTGTTTGTAAAAACCATTATTAAATATTGGTAGGACTAGACGTGTGCACAACAGAAGTGTGCTAGGAATGATAGCCCTACCAACATAACATATTTAGTCCGATGAAGTTCTGAAAGACGAAACCCGTCACAAGTAATATATTTCTATATTGATGCATTTCCAATGAATTTCTATGGTAAAGTAACTAGCTAGGTCATTCGATGATACAAATTATTAGTCAACTTATATCAGTAACACAGTAGTATAAAGAATAGAGACACAGAATGAGAAATGGGAGAGCCGGTTTTTAAATACTAGTCGAGATCGGTACATTCATTTACACACAAATATCCTTAGGAAAGGTAAGAACCCATTACTTCTTTCCCCAGCCACGGATTAAATAGTAAAATTTATATCTGGAAAAATGGCAATTTTTCTCAAAGTATTGTATATACAATATTCACTTACCAATATACAAGGTCTATAAAAATACTTTGTATGCGGGTACTTCACAATAAAACAGGACAAATTTACATATTAACATATGTCCACAAATCCTTCGTTTTTGAGTTATTAAGTTTAAATTTTACGGTAGACGCTATTAAATGTACAATACAAAATACAATGCAAAAATCTTGTTTCAGCAATGTTACCATAAACAAGAGCAAAATTTGGATGAATCGGCTGCCTTCGGTCTGGAAACGCAATTTGATACAGCCGTGCAGCCTCAAGTCCATTTCGATTCGCGCGGCCGTATGTACAAATCATATCTGCTTGTTCACATTATGAACATCCTACTATTCTGAAACGGAATACTTCTCTGTTAACTCACGACTACATGTTATATGTTGTAGCCACATATGTAGACGAAAGACAAATGTCACCTAGTGTATATGGCAACACACCAAGATTAGCGGATACATGTTTATATGAACTTTGGCCCTTGTTTTGATGTGCGGAACCCGCCCCCAAATTTTGTAAAGGTATTTTTTATACACCATATATAAATATATATATATATATATATATATATATATATATATATATAATAAGAAATTGGATGACAACATGAAAAGAAGTTTACTTGGGATGCGTGTATTGAAATTCAAATAGATAGGTATTGTCGGTGGTCAGAAAATAAGGCAAATGTTTCTAACAGAATCGGTATGATTGTTGTAAACGTTTGAATGATAGATAATAACCGCAGCGGCAAATAATAGATAAAATGTATATCCATTTTCCAGACACCTTGTCTATACGCAAAAGGGCGCTGGAGATTTCATATTCAGAGAAAATTTTGTTTCTTTTGATATACTTCACTCAACATTATTTTTATGAATTTTTTATTTGGAGTTTTTTTTTTTTGTCATAATTTTTCCTGTTTTCTTTCCTTACAATTGGTTAGATCTTATATCGCTGTCTCTTCCCTTTCCTATTCCCCTCTACTTCATTCCAAACATTAGCTGCTTTTTATTTGTACATATAGGATGGAAAAGAAGAGGAAAATGACAGATTAACGGTGAATTTTCCCTATCCTTTGAAACGTCTCATATATTGAGCAGGACGCTAAAACCCTATTTTATGGCATAAAGTTGTCGACGAATTCTGCAATGATCAGCTTTTGTACAAGGCCCCACCGGCGAACGGCGCGCTGTATTCACGCCGCCAATACCAAGTCGATATTTGCTTTACTTTGCCAAGATTTCTACTGTTTTTTTTTTTCTTTCTCTTTCACATTTTTATTCCTTCATATATTATTCTACTACAACTATTAATCTTTTTTTTAGAAATGATTTCGTTGAACGTGACTCTAGTCGTATCCTGGGTGGACCCCCACGATGTCAGATTGCTTTCCCATCAAACCAAATCTTGTTGACTCGTCGTTAGTTCGGCATGGCTCAGCGAAAATATGTGAGGTTTTCAGACATGACTCGCAAGAATTTCGATTAAATAACAAAATAAATACAACATACATACAACACACAAACACACACGCACGCACACACAGACACATATATATATGGCGAGAGAGAGAGAGAGAGAGAGAGAGAGAAAGAGATTCTCTACTTCTTTGCTTGTCTTCATCTGAAGAATGACTCTGGGGAAAGAAAAAGATGGGATGTTCTGGTCATAAAAGACTAGAATGCCAAGTAAGTGAAAAACGTTTACATGGAACTGATTGTCACTTTGATAAAATACTTTTCTCGCCAATTGCATTTTTTGCTCCATGATGGCTCTCTATAAGAATTTGTTTTTTTTATATTTTAAGTTTGATAGACGAAGAAAGAAACCTGAATTACTGTCTATTAAACGTTGGAACGAAAAGAAAAAGAAACCTTTAAAAAATATATTCCTAAAAACAAAAAATGTTTTTTTTTCTGGGCAAATTTTGGAATTTTATTAATATTTAATCTAATACTGCAATAATTCTTCGTGTATTTCTTTTATTAAAAAAATATTTTAATAAGTTATTCGTTTTTAAATTATAAATTGTTGAAAAAATGAATCCCGAGTTTTCTAAGACTAAAACGACTAAAATGAGAACACACACACACACACACACACACACACACACACACATATATATATATATATATATATATATATATATATATATATATATAAGTAGACATTGAGGTTATACCAAGCGGCTATAATCTGAACGCAATCTTCAGGCCATCTAATTGTGGTCAGTAGCCTGATGATTTCATTCAAACATGAAACACACTGTCGCCTCGCGGTGTTGACCTCGGTGTCAATTATTTATTTACATACACTCTATCCCAGATATTGAGTACTTTTACCCATAAATATAGTATAACTTAAAATTATATTTTTATAATATGTGTGTGTGTTTTGATGAGTGTGTGTGTTTTGGTGAGTGTGTGTATGCGCGGCCGCTATATGCAGCCCTGTCTATTGAATAGTAAGCATTGTATTAAAAAATTACATTCTTTAAAATTTAATAAATGGAAGCTGCTCCTTATCAATTGAAGGACCCTTTGTATATATAACAATTTTGTCAGAGATAGAGAAGAGTGACAGATTAACGCTGGGTTTTTTTCATGCGTTCTAGAACCTCTCTTGTAACTGGCAAGTCGCTAAAATCCTATATTGTGGCATAAGTTGGTCTTTGAGTTTTTATACAGTAGGGTTTATTTTCTTGAAGGTTCTTCTGTAGAACGGTGTGCTCCATGCAAACAGCCAATACCACAAATCTAAACTAATATTTCAAAATATGTTCATTTCTTGCCTTTTTTTTTCTCAACAACAATTTGTGCATTTTGAAAACCTGTTAGATTTGGTGTACCTTTCCTCATTGTCTCTAATATCGAAAACAAAAGTAAACAATCAACATTTTCGGTTTCTTACGTTTGTTTGTTTTTTTTAATCAAGAATCGCAAAAAATTAACCAAATGCACAAAATAAAATATTTGTACGGGTAATGGAAAATATACTAGCAATAACTGAACGTCTCTTAATAGTAAATCTTTGCTGAAATAAGGATGGCCAATTTAGGTTGATAGAGTTTATGAAATGTCAGAAAGACGCCACCTCTAACGTTCATCCATTGTAACTCTCCACCCATAACTAATGCATGCGTTTCTTCGCCCAACGTCCATGTTTCTCTTCGTGTTGTTTACTTAAAGGTTTTATTTTTGTGCTTTCTCTCCATTTAGATTCACCGCACCAGATTCGTGAATTTTTTATTTACTTGTCAATGAATTTTCTTAGTTTTATTTTTCTTATATCCATTTTTGTAACTTTCTTAAAGGCATTTTTGTTATCTTGCCAATGTTTTTAATTACATTTTTGATTGTTTTTTTATTGTTCCCTGATCTCTTTCCAAAATCTTTTCGGAATTTACAACGTTGTATTTCCGTCATTCAATAACTTTAGAGTACTTTATTTCTATTTTGAGGCAATATCTTCCTTACGATCTATGTCAATTTTTATATATCTAAAATATTTTTAAAAAATAGATTTCAGGAAGTATTCTATTGAATGCAATTATTTAAATTCTTCGTTTTGCTTAATGAAATCACACTAAATCTTTTTGTACCGTATCATTTCAGCGCATGGGCGATCGTAGCTCTCCACAACATCCTTTTAGCGCTTAGCAATATTTCTTCTTTTTTTTTTACTATACTTTCACCCACCCCACTCTTCCACAATCCTTTTACATTTGTACATTAGATAGGTTGCTCACTGTTTCCCTCTGTGCATTCCTTATGGATTATCCAAGTCATTTTTCTTCATTATTTGTCTTTGCAATATCAACTTTGTCTTTCTGATTCTAACAATGTGACCTTTTTTACGTCCATTTTCCTTGAAACATCCTCGTTGGTCACATGTTCCGTCCATGATATCCTCAGCATCTTACTGTCGAATAACATCTCAGTTGCTTCAAGTATATTCTTAATCTCTGGAAAGACTATCCCGCAAATGTCATACAGGATGACTGACGTTGTGTAGCAGTTCAACACACTTTTCTTTGTTTCTAATTAAATTTTCCTGCTTCTTCATATTTTGCTTAGCTTTTGAAATGCATCTTTCCCTATTTCAAGACGCCTTCGGATTTCAGCGTCATACTTTCTGTCCTCTGTTTAAAAGGCTTCCCAGATGTTTAGATTCTTGTACTAGCTTGATTTTACCATTCGTAGCATATATTCTGGTGTGTTCCACTTGCTGACAACCATACATTCTCTCTTCATTCAATTTATATTCCCGCTTTCATTTACTACTTTTCAAGGAATTACTTCAGATTTCCTTCAGTGTGTGTTCTCAATACAGTGTCATCTGCATATCTTATGTTGTTAACATTGTGTCCACTAATAATAAATCCCGGTAGGACTTTTAGTTTTCTTCAGATTACCTCGCGGTAAAGACTAAATAAATCTGGTGAAAAGACATACCGGTGTCTTACTCCACATTCTATTTCTTTTTTTTACTTTCCTTCGTTTTCAATCTTTGTGCAAGCAGTTTGCCACATTATAAGTTCTGAATTATCTAATAGCTCTACCAAATAAATAAGTTTACCTAACAGTTCAAATACGTCTTTGTGTCGCACCTAATAAAATGTTTTGCATAGTCCATGAAACAAAGATATATGTCTTTCTGCATATTAGGTTATTGTAAATATTTCTAATAAAATCAGATATTTTAAGTTGAAACGAAAATGGTATATTTATTATAACGGAATAGATATATCAGGAAAGATTTACTAACATTAATAAGTAAATACTGACATTATAAAATTTGTATAATAAAATAAGATATAGTGAAGAATCTGGGAAGTGTTTTAAAATAGAATGTAACATACGATAGTGAACGCCGAACGGGCATTGGAACAGGAAAAGAGGAAACAGAAATGTGGCTCTACTGAAGGATATTGAGAATACCGTAGACGGAACGCGTAAGCAACGAAGAAGTTTTAAGGAAAATGGGGGAAAAAAAGAAAAAAAAACAGGACTTTTATCTTCAGAATGAGAAAGAGATAGCTAAAATTCTTTGGACATAATGAGTGTTTGGAGAATTTGATATCTTTATCTATATCCAAATGGCAGGGGTCGCGTATCTGACACGCTTGTGTGAATCATTGGGAGAAGGGAAACCGGATGAATGGCAAAAAACATACGTTACCATAAGTTACAAGGGATAGGAAGTTGGGAAGTGCCATGATCGTCAACATCCTGAAAGTACGACATATAGAAGAAGAAGGGTTTAATAGTAATTCGAAAAGGTTTAGAGAGCAAATTATTGTTTTACTAATGTTTACCCAATAAAAATCGCAAGAGTTTCTCAAGGTTGAGGTTTACTGAATTAGGTTGGTGTATGAGGTAAGAATTGCAATTTATGAGGATATATATGAAAGATAACACTTAAACCGAGACTTTCGGAGGCTAATGGAATACGAAAAGTATGGGGGAATTTTTTGTTCAAGTGTACGTAGTACGTCGGGTCTGAGCGGTGATGGTTATTGTTAGAGTTTTTGGGTACTCTGATATACTAGTTAGACAACCAAAATGAGCTGACTCATTTTATAGTCCACCAAGAGAAAGTTAACCAATCAGAAAGCTCAAAATATTCAATCCGACGTATATAAAGGCAGCCATTTTTATTCTCCGAATATTCACTGCCAACCTCTGATATTGAAGACCTGAAGAATTACAGAACAGCTGCTACTTTCTCCGAATATTCACTGCCAATCTCTGATATTGAAGAACTGAAGAATTACAGAACAGCTGCTACTTTCTCCGAATATCTTCACTGCCAACCTCTGATATTGAAGACCTGAAGAATTACTGAACAGGTGCTACTAGTGGTATTGGCGGTGTTCCATTGAACACATTACGTACTGCACTGGATTCTATATTCAAAGACTACGGTGAAGATGGTCAACAGTTATAACTGGTAGCTCATCAGAACATTTGCCATAGAAATAGTGATAGATTAGCAAGAGGCTTGCGAGGTTTCGCCAGTAGGAAAGTGATTGTATAGTGAAAATAATCCATCATCCGCGAGCCTCGTAGACGCGTTTGAACTTTATCTAGATTGGAAAGTGAGGATTTGGTAGCTCCATCGCTTACTTCCCTTTCCAAAGGAAAAGATCGTTACCCCTTTCAGGGCAGAAAATTGATATATTTCAACAACTAAGTAACTTCGTCTTTTTTAAAGATCGCAAAAGACCAGGTTAGAAATTAATAAGGATTTTGTTAAAAGTTATTTTGAAAGCTATATCCACAAAATTAAACAATGACCACTGAGTTGACCAATGTATAACACGCATGCGACTATCAAAAAACAACTAGTATCAATTAACTGACGTAAACGGCAGTTATCTGATAACACATCTGGCCTGTGGAACTCCCTTCCTTATTCCTGTTTCCCTGACAAATATAATCTCCAACTATTTAAGTGTAACGTCAATCGACATCTCCAGTTGCCTTGATCTATCCACTTCCCTTCTCCACATCCTTTCACCTTTCATTCCTATCTGCTCTCGCTCCAAATCTTCTGTAACCCCCTTGCCTTGATCGATCCACTATCTTTCTCCACATCCTCTCCTTTACCACTCCTATCTGCTCTTCCTCCAAACCTTCTGTAACCCCTTGCGTGCTAGTGGCTTCCAGCCTTGCTTGGGGTGATAAGCTTAAAAAAAAAACGTATTAGAATACCTAAGTGGAATTTACTTATAAACGATAAAGTATCTAAATATCCAGGGGGAAATTTTGTGATGTTAATTCCTCTTCGACTGCCATGAAGCTCTTTTAAAATGACTGCGCTTCTTGATACACACAGAAAGGAAAGAGCTAGCATATAATTTCAGTTTTCGGAAGGACAAAAGTAA
>OZ038478.1:60473108-60553108 GCA_964036315.1 Acanthosepion esculentum
ACTAACGCTATTGGATTTGGATTCCGAACGAACATATTTCCCCGTTTGCATCTTTTTACATTTACTTAGAATTATGTCAAATATTAGATATCAATATCGTAGATAACAAAAACAAGGAAAGACAAAGGGAGAAAACGAAATAACAATTCAAGGAAAGAGACGAAAGAAAGGACGGAAGGAACGTGTAATTTGTGAAAAGATTTCAAGTGAGGGGGACCTCAGTGTTGAGTCTTGACTCATTGTTGAATCTCGACTAATGCATGGAATAATAATGCAACACAAAATGTACTTAGAAAAAGAATGTATTATAACAAGAAAGTGTACACAATATTTACATATAGTATTTCTGTATATTTCTGGGAAGACGTTCCTGGAGAATGTGTTGACTAAGTCGCAGTCGGGCAGAGTCTCTAGCTGGATCTCTGTATTCGCTCCCCTGTCTTCCGGTACCAACCATTATTTATATAGTCGGTAGTCACCTATGCAGATTAGGTGGATCCTACCACAACACTCAGTAAGAGGCATAAGTAACTACGAAAAGGATAAACTATGACAATAATCTATTCTAATTTTCCGAAGAAAGGAAGATAAAAACGAAGAAACCATAGGAGGGACAAAAGGCAGAGCAAAGTAAAGAAAGGAGACACTAATACAAAAAGAGAAGGGAATAAGAAAGAAAGAAAGAAAATTGCAGAAAATAAAACGAAAAAGAAAGAAAGAAAGCAAGAAAGAGAAAAGAAAGCAAAACGAAAAATAGAAAGGAAGGAATGAAGCAAGAAATCAAAAATAACAAAAATCGTGTTAAAACAATCAAGGCAAAAATAAAACGAAAAAGAAAGAGAGAAAGCAAGAATAAGTGAAATAAATAAATAGATAAATAAATACAAACATTAAAAAAGGAGAAATAAAAGAAAAACAGAAAGCAAGAAACAAAGTAGAAACCGAAACAAATCCAAAAAGAAAGAAAGGATATGGAATAAAATTGAACAGATGAAGAAAGAAGGAAAACAAGGTATCAAGGAAAGAAGAAAAAGAAAAAAAGAAATTTACCAGAAAAGAATCAAATGATTTACGAATGATTCCATGGTTGCAGTGCCTCAAAATTTAACAAGGTCACCTGTCTTACGTGCGTCATTGTGGCGGCTATTAGTAACCAGCCCTTGCTGTCATTGAACTGCGGCCGGTTGTTGGAACCGATCCATGCCTAGAAGGAGGGAGACTTTTTGGTCCGTGCGCTCGGCTCCGTCACAAAGGCCACGCACGGGGTCTTGACCGACACTGGAAAATGAGCTTTGAAAGATCGACTTCGGTGAACGGACTATCTCAGCGGGCGCTTTCACGCACCCACACGATTTACTCTAAGCCGAAACTGCGCACGTACATAGGGAAACTCATATGCGCAATAATACGCTGGAATGATTACACGCGTCCTTGTATGTACGCTTGTACGTGGGCAAATGCCGCCATTTTGTCCCGTACTATCCGTTCATATTCAATAGCCGCTCTATTCTCGCCAGCACCATGAGAACTTGTTGCTTTCAAACAGTGGGGGTCAGACGGCGTGGCTTCTACCAGCAAGACGGCCTCACTCCCTTTCTGTGTAGCCGGAAGGAAGACTGAACCTTGGACCCTTCTCCTCACCGTACGCTTACGGGAGCCTTCTGTTATTCCGGTTGTTTGCGGTATAGGATAATACAGTAGTGAAACTGAGAAGGAAGCCAAGTCCGCCATAAGCACGCAGTATTTCGTAGAAGAAGACGGAAAGAAAACAACGAACGTGTTGAAAAAGAAAAGGGCGATGAGGACAAAGAAAGGTATAAGGATGAAGGGAAAGAAAACGAAGAACGTTTTGAAGAAGGTGAAAGAGAAATAATGAGGTAGAAGAGAAAAGGGGGAGGAAGAATGTGTGGAAGGGAAATGGAGAAGAATGTGAAACTGTTGAACGATGTGGAAGGAGAAATAAAAGAAACGACCTCAGTGTCATTCTCAACTTACTACTTAAGTTCACTCTGTTTTCTCTGCGTAGATTGAACTACGGACACTATGATAACCAAGACCGTATGTCATCGCTTCCTACGGTTTACAAAGACAAATCAACCAATCAACAAGCATCAAAAGTATGTCTTTTCGATACGAAGTAAAAGTGGCGATTTTATATCCCATTTTTACCTTATCAACATAATGAAAAATAAATGTCGATTTAAAGAGAAAAGAAAAGCTTTAGCTATTCTTTGATCTCTAGAATTCTATTTACCTACCATAAATCAATAAACATTTTCGCATATCATTGTTTCTCTGCCTTAAAAATAAGAATTCCAAACAACGCTATCTAAATTCGTTAGAGAACATGCAATTATTTTCAGCACCCCGCAAAACATTTTGACATTAGTGTGCCTGACATATAAATCGATATAAAAATATTAACGGGTTTAAATTGAAAGGTAAATAGATTGATTTCAACACTACTTGATTAATGCATAATTAGCATGTCTAAGTAAGTGGAGTGATGGATAACGGCTCGGATTGAAGAATCGGGAAGCCGAGTTCGAATTCCAGTAGAATCAATTATATTCATTTACTTTGGGAAACGTAAGCATCCTCTTCTTCTCCCCCCATAGCTATGGGTAAATAGAAGGACAGACCGAGTTCTATTGCTTTGGATGGCAACTGGACAACTGCAGAAAAAATGGCAACCTACTGCGGGAAAAATCTGCCTCGTCAGTCATGTATCTTTCGATACATGATTGACGAGGCATGTATCACGCATGGCACATAACTGACTGACTGAAATTGGTATGTATATGCGTAGATGTGCACAAGCAATGAAACATGATAGTTGCGACTCGGTTTCGAGCAATGTTATCGCTTGATCCAACCTCAAAAATCGGCAGCGTTTTTTTAGTTCCGCTATGGTCTGACATTACCTTGCGGAGATGTGGCCACATTAGGCGTCTTTTGTAATAGTTGTTATATAACTATTCTAGTCGTTTTAGTCCACCACTTAAGGTACATTCCGTATTACAATTTCTGCAAGTAAAAATACTAAATAACATGTACAGAATGATTTCTGCCTGCGTATAGCGTCTTTGAAAATATTTTTGGTTTAGTCAAGCTGGCGCAAATGCATTTATTACAGGTTAGATCAAATTCTGTGATGATCTTTGAAGGGAATTTAACATCAAATTTCCTAAGTCTCTCTTACCTTTGGTTTCTGTTTTCCTTCAGGTTGACCGACCTACAGCTAGAATTACTCGGTTATTTTGAATGCTATTGACCATTTGCAGTGAGTTCTTTTTGTAATCTTTATACCCCAATTTTAGCTTGTGTGCATTGAAATATTCATGTTTGCATACAAGTAAAAATAAGAAAATATAGAAAAGATTATTTGAATATGAATATTAGACTGAGTGACAGCAAGTCTTCTTAATTTTAAAAGATTTTCTCAGTATCCCCGCAAATGTCAGGAATGCTTCCTAGAATTCCAAATTTATTCACTTGATTTTCTGTGCATTTGGCAGTGTTCTAAGTGAGCCGACTATTAACGGAACAACATAAGCATTCACGTTCCACTTATCGTTTCATATATTTCCACTAGATGTTTATCGTTGGATTTTGAGAGATGAATTTCGAGAAATCTTCAGCACAATTCTCATTATCTAGTTCCGTAAATTTACAAATAAGCCAATCTCTACTCTTGGTCTCGATCATCCCTACCTGACTTTCCACTTAGAAGTGAATCTCCGTTGAGTGATATGCATCTAACTCCTTCCATGTTTTCTGCTATCATCTTAACATGTTAACCTGATGGCATCCCTGTAATAGTCCAGAAGAAATATACTCCCGAACTAGCTGCTGTTCTCTCTTGCTTTCGGGCTTGTTGGAAATCCTCCTCTGTTGTCCCAGTCTTTAAGAACGCAGGTGAACCGTCTGAAACGCTCGAACTACCGAGCTATTAGACGTCTACCTCTTTTTGGCAAACTGCTCGAGTTCATAATCAATTCCGAATTGTTTAAGCACCCCGACGCCGGCCCTTCTTTCATGCATGAAATATGACCTTCGCTTCTCTAGGTCATTTGCTGATGTACAAACGATTATTATTGAAAGAATCTATCAAGCTTTAGATAAGAATAGTGAAGCTCGGGCTGTTGCTTTGGATATCTCGAAAGCATTTGACAGAGTTTGGCATGCCTGTCTTCGCCACTGAACAGCTTTCCGGACGAATTTTTTAAACTAATTCAATCTTTTTTTTTATTCAATCGCGAAATGAAAATTGTTCTGAATGGCCAATCTTCTAGATCGTTTTATACTAATGTAGGTGTCCCCTAGAGCTTTATCCTTGGGCCTATTTTGTTCTTCATTTTCATCAACAACCTTCCTGGTGACATCAGGTCTCAACTTGATATCTATGCTGAGGACACAACCATTTACTCCTTTATCGATAAGCCTGATCACTTCCATAAGGAACATATGCAGGTGAGCTAAAAACATGACCTACCGTTTGTTGTTAACTGGAGCAAGGAGTGGCTTGTTAATTTTAAAGCCTCCAAACCAAAACGAAACTTTTCACTATTAATCAACTGAAATACCATTTCCTGCCTCCCCTTAGCATGGCTGATGCTAACCCCCGTCAGAGTAATTCATTGCGTCTTCTCAATCTAACATTCCCGGCAGATATGAAGTGGAAAGAATCCATTGCTAGATCTACTGTGTCATGTTAGACAATTTATCTTTCCAGAATCTGTCTTGTCTATCATTTTTTCATGCTTTGAATACTGTTGCCATATCTGGTCCAGTGCTCCCACTCGAAATTTATATATTCTTGATAAAATAAAAACAAACGTCTCGGCTTCGGTAACTTTCCCACGGTCGTAATGTAACTTCCTTGTGCCTCTTTTTCTTTTTTTTTTTTTTTGCAAATTCTTTAGTTGTAATTGTTCGGATGAATACTTCACTGTGATACCTAGACTTTATTAATTTAACCGCAGTACTAGAGTATCTGTGAGGTCTCATTAATTAACGGTTGAACTGGTTATATTTTACCGTAAGTCTATGCTAACAGTTTCTTTTTCTCGCACTTCTTGTTTCTGGAACTATTTTCCGGTTCATGCTTTCCAGCTAACTTTGAAGGGTGAATATTTGGGAATGCTACGTGCTGTAAGCTTGGATGTGCGGATGGTGTAATTGATAATGGATCGGAATTCTTAATCGGAGACCCGAGTTTAAATTCCCGTTGGGTTCGTTATATTCACTTACGCGCAATTACACTTGCGAAAAGATGTGAATCCACCTCTACTCTCCCAGCTATTAGTATGACTTCTATCACTAAACCTTTATTATCTCAAACATTTCTTACAACGAAAACAATTTTCTGGTTTTAAATAAGCTAAAAAAAAGGTTGATACACCGTAAACAATACGTTCAAAATCTTTTAGGTTTTTAATGTTCCTTACTTAAGTTTATCGGAACTGTTATACTCACTTAGATGGGATGTCCAATCTGGTCGTCAAAATCCCAAAGCATTCTGTGAATTCTGTTTTTTTTTTCAGAAGAGTTTTGCTATAACGTTTCATCCCGAAGGTAAAACCCAAATCATTTGCATGATTTCCAGCGTATGTCTGTTGCCACTCTGTCGAGCCATCTTTTGTATTTTTCCGGCTATCATTTGCAAAGAGTTCTAAAATTATTTCATCTTAATTACTGCAACACTTTGATTAGTAACTTTCATAATGTTGTAAATACAATCCAAATATAATCTTGACACAGAAGAACCTTTCAATATCCTGCCTTTCCAACCATGACACAGTTTAAATGCGTCTACGCGGTCTTGTGGGCAATAAACTATTGTCAACACAACATTTCCTTTGTCACAGACGAAAAGTCGAAAGCCTATTACTCCTCCATCTCTATTTCCAAGGCAAATGTTCTGATAACCGGCGTCCTTTAATCCTACCAGCTAGGAACCGCTATACAACTTGCACACAGAGGAATCAACAACATTCCCTTCGTATTCCATTGGTAAGGAAGAAGTTTCACTCAGACATATCCTTCCTTAGAACTTTCACTTTGTTGTACAAATGTTCGAAATGATGCTTCCTCGATTCCTAGTCTTAAACTATCCAGGTCTAAAGTTAACCGTTATCTCTTCTATATATACTCATAATAACTTTTTTTATCTTCTTGCATCCATACAGCACCCTAATTTTGTAATCCTCTACCGAGTAGCTCTCCGGCATTTTATGAGGTAGCCATTTAGTTAAAATAACAATTGATTGTTTATTATTACTGGAGTTGATTCGATTTTTCTATGCTGTTGAAAGCATTAGAGAAACTAAATTAAAAAGATGGAAATTCCTGAAAGTGAGACAAAGGAAACAGACACCTCATCTGTAAACTATCGGATATTTCTCTCAATCACTTTTTTCCGAAGTATTTTACTCGGCTTTAGAGTTTTCCTTTAGCTTCTTGTTAAAAAAAATTCTATTTTTTTTCTTCGCACCGGTCGCTTCTCTGAATTTATTCACATTTGTTTTCTTTTCTTTATTTTTCCTCATTCAATTTATCACCTTTGTTTTTCCTTCATGTCGTTTCTGTTATATTTTTTTTAATGATTCCGGCTTTATAAAAAAAAGGTAAAATAAACGGAGCGAGATTAAACGAAAGCAGAAAACATAGATGAAGAAAAGATTAAAAAGGCGAGTGGAGGAAAGAATGGTAAGAAATGTTGCTGAACGTTCGTGTGTTATGTATTGATCTATCGATTAGGTTCTGGCTGGGGCAGTAGGTCAGTAGCGAGCGTAAAAGAGAGAAATTAATAAGAAACGGAATGCGGTAAGTAAAAAGGTAGGTTAAAAACACTGACAGAAAGAGGAAGCTGATAGAACAGCAGAACTGGTGCTTGATAGTGAAGAGCTACGCATGAAAAAAATCAGAAAATCGAGACGAGTAAATCTGCGAGGGTTTTATACAAATTGGGAAAGGGAGTGAAAGAAATAAGAGAAAAATAGTCTTGTACAGACGCCAGATGGCGCGACAGCAGTCAAAACAATTTGGACACGAGCGTGGGTATTCACGTAATAGTAGACATAAGATATGGTTCAACTCAAACTATCTCAAATATACTATCGATGTATATATTAATCTCATTGTGCTTAGATTTATCTGTCAATCACGACCTATTCATGTGTTACCATGTCTCTTTTCAGCAGTTTGCAGAACTATGTATCTATAACTTTATAGGCTTGTTTATTTGTTTATTTCAAATAAAAACACAGTATGTCCATACTTATCGACGCTTTCCATTCTATTTGCATGTATGATGGCTGTCGAGTGTGGTTGTTGCTGGCGAGTTTTCCATCTTCCCTGTTTTTATGAATTCAGAGTTTTCCTTCTAGTAGACTGGTTACCAAACTAAAGACTCCAGTCTCCTACTATTTAAACCACACAAACACACACAAACAAACACACACAAACAAACACACACACACACACACACACACACACACACACACACATATATATATATATATATATATATATATATATATATATGATCGACTCTCCCGTCGAATTCGACGCATGAGGGTCAGGCAGATCAGTTCCTAGAAACTGAAAGCCCGACACCGACACATGAGATTTGATTATAGTGGTGAAGGCTTTGTGCAGGGCCATCCACACTTTTTGGAGGGACGAATACAGGGACCTGGTGCAGCGAATGCCGCAAGGTCCCCAAACGACCCTCCGCAGGTTTTGAATTCTGAGTTGTCCTTCTCCAAGACCAGTTGCCATCCAAGGCTACAGAACCCAGTCTGTCATATATATATATATATATATATATATATATATATATATATATATATATATATATATATATATAGCAGGATTCCTCATATTCGGAGTCCCTCATATTCGGAGTGCCTCATATCCGGAATCCCGCATATCCGGACATGATTATGATGTGTATATTTGAACTATTTGGGTGATAGATAACTGATTAGAAATTTCTGTTTTTCAGGAAATTTATTTCGGATAATTGCTTATGATTATTTCACACTAATGGCTTGCATTGGTGCAAAAGATGATGGGAATAAGAGTAAAAGAATGACTTTGGAATTATCGCAAAAAGTGGAAATTTTAAACAGACTAGACGCTGATGAAAGTTCATTGAAACTAATGGCTGAGTTCAACATAGGAAAGTCAATATTGTATGATATAAAATCTTTCAAAGAAACTATTCTCCAGCGTTCACACTGTCACAATGAACAAGGAAATAAAAAAAAGATGACTGTGATGAAACCAGCACTGAAATTGAAAAAGCTATTGAAAAGGTTGTCGGTTTTATGGAAAGAAAGCCAGTATCAAACTATGACAATTGCAATAATGCAAGCAGAGTTAAAAAGTGTCTTTAAAAATTTCAAGAACAAAACCAAAACGAAATGGGGGAAAAGTTGAGAATAACATTAGACGAGAAAAATCATCATGCAACAGCGATTAAAAAATCCTCGTTACATTATTTGTTTTGCAGACGTGGTATACTTAATTTGATGAATTTTCATTAATATTACGTAATTTATTTCTTTTTCCTTAAAATCAATTCCGTTTTATTTCACTTACCATTATATTATATTATTTATTAAAAAAACACTGAAAATAAATGTTAAACCTGATTTCAGTTCTTTTATTTCAATCTAAATATAACCCCTTATATCCAGACTTTGTAAACGATTCCTCATATCCAGAAAGCCTTCTTAGTCCGGTTGTCAGGGATTCTACTGTATGCATACAAATATGAAATGTGCCTGTTACTGTCTGTTGACCGGCAATCACAAGCTATTCAGAAGAAACTTTACCTTTTTCTATATCTTTCTCTTGGCTAGTCTTTATTTCACACCCAGTAAATGTTATTCTTTTAATAACCCATTCTCTTTATCAGTTTTCTTCTTTTTTGTTACATATATGAACATTCACAAACTCGTTATATGAACACAAGTGTATAAACACGCACTCACGCATTCATATAGCGTCTTTCTTCTGCTCCCTTTTGGATATATACATGATATACACTGACCTGTATATATCAATATTAAATCTTATATAAATATTTGTATTATATATATATATCCTGTATCTGTCTCATTTGCAACGTGTACAGGTTCTTTAGCCCTCTGATCACTCACTACGGGGGGACTTTTGCCGATGGTTTCTGGCACAAAATGCCGATCCGTTGTTTGTCTCTTAAGTTTTGTTTACGGATGAGGCAATATTTGGAAGAGATGAAATAACAAATTTAAACAACCAACATTTGTTGGTGGATAGGAATCCCCATTGTATGATGCAAGGTAGACACCAGATTCAGTTTACGATTAATGTATGTGCTGGAATTGTAACTGACTGTCTTGTAAGACCATATGTTCGCCCAGCACGTCTTACATGAGCTGTCTACAGGACTTCGAACACACTTCCAGACTAGTATATTCTGTATATTATCCTTCGAAATCAAGAGGGTGAGGTAAAAATTTTAAACTTATATATATATATATATATATATATATATATATATATATATATATCAGCTCATCCCATAAGTTCCGTCCAAATTTTGAATAAAGAAAACAAGTGACCAAATGTTACATTTAATTACAGATTCAATCAACAATGTATTTTCCCTGATTATCTATGACTTCCTTCCATCTATTAACAAGCTTACTAATTCTATTACAGTAAAATTCTTTTTGGTTTGATTCGAAGAACTCACAAATGTTTTAACCTTTTCCTGTGTTACAAAAGCTGTTTCTTCCAAATGATTCTGTAAACTACGAAACAAATGGTAGTCTGAAGGAACAAGGTCGGGAGAATAAGGTGGATGAGGAATTTTCTCCCAAGTTCTTCAATCATTTGTGACGTGATTCTTGCTGTGTGTGGTCGCGCATTGTCCTGATGAAACATCACCCGTTTTCGAGTCACTAGAGCAAGTTTTCTTTTCCTCAAAGCTTGGTTCAAACGCTCTAATTGCTCACAGTATATTTGAGCATTAATTGTTGCATTAGGTCGTAAGAATTCAAAGTGGATTATTCCTTGGCAATCCTACCAGATTGAAAGAAGAATCTTTTGCCCATGAAGTTCCCTTCTCGGCTGTAGCTGGGGTCCTTCCCCTTTACCAAGCCACTGTCTATGACGCTTAACATTCCGATAAAAGATCCATTGTTCGTCGCCAGTCACAAGTCTATCCAAAAAAGGGGAAACAAGTTGGCGAGAATGGAGAGAAGAGTAGATGTCAACTCGGGATTTGAGGTTGTTTTCAGACAATTCATGACGCACCCATTTTCGAAGCTTAGGAACTTTTCCAAATTGTTGAAGATGATGATGAACAGTTGTATGGTTAGAACTGAGAACCACTGCCAATTCCTCAACTGATAAAGCAAGATTTTCTTCAAGGGCTGCTTCAAGAAGCTTTTCATCAAACTCAACTTCGATCTTCATTTACAAGGGTGAAATCTTCACCTCTGAATTTTTCAAACCATCTTCTGCAAGTTCTTTCATTCACACATTCCTCTCCATAAACTGAGTGAATGTTTGTAGCCACTTCAGCTGCTGAGTTTCCTTTCTTGAACTCATAAAGCATTATGTGCCTCAAATGATTCTTGGGTACCTCCATGTTAGCAGGGTTTTAATCAAACAAAATTTTATTTTATTGTTCTCTGAAATAAAATTTGATCAGTTTAAATGCATCTAAACATAAAAATAAGGTTCAGCTCCATTCTACATTATAAAATACTCTTTAAATTTTGTTCATTTTAACAAAATGTTAAAATTCGGACAGAACTTATGGGATTACCTAATATATATATATATATATATATAATGTGTATATAATGTGTATATAATATATTCATCATGTATATATGTAAGTAGTACATATATATAAATATGTATTAATTTTTATTGCTTCGAACATTATTATAGTGGATACTCTTACTTGGAATAAATGACCCATTTATATTTTATTTTATTTTTATTTTATATATTATATCCATTATAATAACTTTTGAAGTAATAAAAATATCGTATTAAAAATAAAACTATTCATTCTTTAGAAATTTATTTTAATATAAATAGCATTCACTGTCATATATATATATATATATATATATATATATATATATATATATATATATATATATATATATATATATATATATATATTCAACCACATATATGTATTGACTTATATTCCTAATCAACGCCCATTCACAAAAACAGTGTATTTGCGCGTTTAAAAATGCATGTAACTAATTCATACAACTCTTGTTTTTAACGAAATAAATAGGAAATAACATTTTAAATTGTTGGAAAGAAACATTAACTTTGGGGGCGTCGTTCTGAATAAATGAATAATTACATAGAACATGTGATTGACAAAAATCTTGAGCAGGTTTCATTTATTGCAGATGTTCATTTATCCTTAATGAATGCCCGCCGAGAATAATATATAACCGTTACCACCCACCCCAAAAGCCGTTAGGATAATACATTCGGTCCTACACCCCATAATGCACCATTGACCATCACGTACAAATAGTTGAAGAAAAACAGGACACATATGACCTAAAGATTGTGCTGAAGCGTGAAGCAGACTATCGCCGCTTGTCGTCGAGCTCAATATTTACTTTTATACTTACATTTGCTCTGTGTATGACTACTTTACCCGTAAATTTAGCATAGATTAAATCTATATTTTTTACTATATCTAGCTCGTGATGAACAGTAGAGCTTTCGATATTGAAATATTCGGTGTCGACTACGCCCTAAGAACTTATCCATCTCACTATCATACACCTACAAACCAAAATTAATATAAGAAAAAGAAAAATGAGAAAGATTCATAAAAAGAATGAGATGGAAAGCGCATTAACCAAGAACTTAACACAAATATCAAAATCAAAGAAAAATGTCGTTGCATCAAAAATACATTTACAAAATTTGGGGATGGCTTCCTTACGCTAAACTAGGACAAATGTCCATATAAATAAAATCTTTCGTTACTGAGTTATTACATTTAAAGAAAGTATACGGTAGATGGCGTTGTATTGCTATTTAGACTAGGTTACATTTCTCATTTGTATACATGCGTGACTATTTCGTCTTCAACGTTTAACGTGTCTAGTAGTGAGTTAACTGGGAAGTGTTCCGTTTATAATGGCAAGATATTCATATCATGAGCAGACAGGTATGATTTTTACATACGGCCAAACAAATGGTTATGGACGCGAGGCTGTACGGCTGTATGAGATTGCGTTTCCAGACCGAAGTCAGCCGCGTTATCAAAACTTTGCTGCTGTTTATTGCGCCGTTGCTGAGACAGGGCCCGTAGCACCACAAACTATGGTAATAATTATTTTTGGATTGTATCTCAGATTGTACTTTTAATAGCGTCTACCGTTAATCTTTAACTCAATAACTCAAAAACGAAGGATTTGCCGACATATATTTATATCGACTTTTGTCTTTGTTTCGTGTGAAAAACCGGCCTCCAAAGTCTGCAAAAGTATTTTTGATCCACTCTGTATCTGTGTGCATTTGTGTGCACAATGCTAGTGTTATTTGTTTAGTACCTTACAGCATAGATCTGCCTATATTAAAAACGTTTGTTTAATTCTCAACAAACTCGACCGATAAAAGAAGCGTCAGTCAATACGAAAAAATATTAATGTTGAGGATCAATTTCGATTCATTCAGTTTCCGATGAAACGCCATGGTTTTATGTCTGGTGAGGCATAAGTAAAAATAAATAAAAATTCTTCTTCTTCTGTATACTTTCTTATATACTACAGACTTGCATCGAACATATTTTTTTATTATATTTTTCTGGTTTTTTTTGGGTTTTTTTTTCATATTGTTTCAACCAGTTTTTTAGTAGTGTTTTGGCAAAATTATCAAACAATCACTTTTCGGAGATGAAAAGAAAAACCGAAAAAAATATCCATTCTTTATTTCATTCATTTCTTTTTTCCTATATTGACCAACTCAGGCATTTCTGTGCTGCATTATCCCGTTGAATCGCTTAGTTGCTAATTCGTTTTTGCACTGACAAATCTTTAACGGTGTAAATGTATAATTTTTCAATTTTTTATTTCTCTATTATATCAAAACAGGAAATATATTTTTGTTACCGGCAAGTACACTTAAATGTGTAGCTATTAATTTCCGCATATTCAGCAACTATTCCATATCTATCTATCTATCTATCTATCTATCTATCTATCTATCTATCTATCTATCTATCTATCTATTCAGCAACTATTCCATATCTATCTATCTATCTATCTATATATATATATATATATATATATATATATATATATATATATATATATATATATATATATATATACATAAATAAAAAGGAAAGAACAGTAAGATATAAAATCCGGTGTTCTCATAGATATTTTTATTTTTACACAATAGTGCTCTATGTAAATTTAAATTTACAGAGCATTAATATTATAAATTAATAGATTTAAAATATGGTTTTACCGCTACACAGTGATAACCATGTTTCAGAAATGGAAGCTAAAGCCCCTGAATTTAATTTTGTTATTAAACCAAAGACATTAGTTCCATTTCCTCATCAAGCGAATTTTGGAGTATCTTACTTTTTTAGTTACTCCAAAATTCGCTTGATGAGAAAATGGAACTAATGTCTTTGGTTTAATAACAAAATTAAATTCAGGGGCTTTAGCTTCCATTTCTAAAACATGGTTATCACTGTGTAGCGGTAAAACCATATTTTAAATCTATTAATTTATAATAAATATATATATGTATGTATGTATGTATGCATGAATGTATGTGTGTGCGTGTGTAATAAATGACTTTTTTTTGCGTGTGGTGTCTTTGATGATTTTTGTTAATCGAGGGACAAATGTCAGCATCCTCTTTTATCTCTCTCTCTCTCTCTCTCTCGATATATATATATATATATATATATATATATATATATATATATATATATATAAAAAGAGAGAGAGAGAGAGAGACAGAGAGACAGAGAGACAGAGAGACAGAGACAGAGAGAAAGACGGTCTATCAAAACATATTTACAAACATTGGAGGCGGGTTCTTTACACCAAAACATAAAACCATATATGCAAATTCTTCGTTTTTGAGCTATTAAGTTTTAAAAAGTTTACAGTGGATGGCGGTGTGTTGCCTTGTAGACTAAGTTACATTTGTCACTCGTGTACATTTGTGGCTGGTCTGTCTTCAATATTTGACGTGTGTAGTAGTGTGTTAACTGAGAAGTTTTCCGTTTAACAATGGAAGGATATTCATTTCGTGAGCAGGCAGATATGATTTTTACATAGGATTGTGTCAATGGTAATCGACGCGTGGCTGCACGGCTGTATCATGCTGCATTTCTAGACCGAAAGCAGCCGATTAATTCAAACTTTGCTGCTGTTAATTGTCGCGTTGCTGAGACAGAATCAGTGGCACCACAGTCTATGAATCGTGGAAGACAGAGATCCGCTTGTAAGCCTGGCAACGAATAACACATTCTAAAACCTGTCGAAAACGATCCAGGTATCAGAAAACGTCAAGTGGCCTAGTATATCGTATATCTCATAGTATAGTTCAAGAGCAGCTCCTGTATCTGTCTCATTTGCAACGTGTACAGGTTCTGTCGCCCTCTGATCACTCACTACGGGGGAACTTTTGCCGTTGGTTTATGGCACAAAATGCCGATCAGTTGTTTGTCTCTTCAGTTTTGTTTACGGATGAGGCAATATTTGGAAGAGATAAAGTAACAAATTTAAACAACCAACATTTGTGGTTGGATAGGAATCCCAATTGTATAATGCAAGGTAAACAGCAGATTCATTTTACGATTAAATTGCTGGAATTATAGCTGACTGTCTTGTAAGAGCATATGTTCGTGCAGCACGTCTTCCATGAGCTGTCTACAGAACTTCGAACACACTTATAGACTAGTATATTCTGTATATTATCCTCCGAAATCAAGACGGTGAGGTAAAATTTTTAGACTTTTGTCCGTCTATCTATCTATCTATCAATCTATCTATCTATCTATCTATCTATCTATCTATATATATATATATATGTATGTATGTATGAATGTATATGACTCAAAAATTACGAGAATTTAACGTATTTTACGTCAATGTTCATTTATTTATATATATATATATATATATATATATATATATATATATATATATATATATATATATATATAAAAGTGAACATAGAAGTCAACACTTAGAGGCGACAGTCCGTTTCATGCTAGATGTAATTGTCAGGCCACGAGTTCTGTTATTTTTCTCGGCTATTTATATATACGCATCAGTGGTGCATTGTTCACTTTTATATTTACACACGCTCTATCTCTGATATTGAGCACTTTATCCCATAAATATAGCACATCTTAAAACTATATTGCTTCATATATATATATATATATAAATATATATATATATATATAAAGACATTTTATATATATATATATATATATATATAAATATATATATATATATATAAAGACATTTTTATGTTTATACGTTCTTTTTATAGATACAAATATTTAAGTAAATGCTCTGTTTATAATAAACAGTATTAACGACATTTACCGGCCTGAATGTCCGAGAAATTTTCATATAAAATATGCGTCCGTCCTCTCACAGGAATCTATATTTATATTTATATCTATAAAAAGAACGTATAAACATAAAAATGTCTTAAAATAGTTGACGGACATTGACCACTTCATATATATATATATATGTATATACATATATATATATATATATATATATATATATATATATATATATATATATATATATATATGTGTGTGTGTGTGTGTGTGTGTGTGTGTATGTGCCTGTCTGTGTGTGTGTGTGAAATATTGCACATTGATTACTGCTGCTAATGACATATTAATTGATGTATAATGACAGAGTTATAATATATATTTTTTACTCACGGAAATAGTCGGAAAGTTTTCGGACCATCCTCTTCATTTCGAAGAATCGCCTAATAATTCAATTTTATGTCTAAGACAAACCTGCACAAATACGGCCCACGTGGCTGCATGAGATCCGCAAGACTACCATGACTAGACAAGTTTTTGAGGTCATCAGAATAATTACAGAAACGGCTAATATTACCATTATTTACACCGGATTGTAATATTCACAGATTAAGAAATAGTTCTACCGACAATATCCTGTAAAAATTGTCTTATGGAAAGAATATCTAGTGCCAGATAAATAGGAACAAATTTGAATCACGTATTTTTCTCGTCCTAACATTTTCATGTCTGATTCTAGGTCTTTCCAGATCTTGAACATTTTAATGTCTAAGCATGACCATCCAGATTTTCGACATTAACTATGAGAGAGCGGTTATAGCCGAACAAAATCGATATTCTGGAAAATGCAGCCTTGAGACCGGATTTGAGGCCAATAGAAAGACGATCGATAAACAAAACTCTTCAAATCTAAACCAATTGGAACGTTAAACAATGGCACATTTCCAACTGGACAAGTGTCAAAACTTAATAGAAGCTTCTAGAGAGAATTTGGTTGGAAAGCAGTCAAGGCGCCATTGACAACGTATCAACAAATCGGAGTTTTAAAGTAGGTGAGTAAATTAAGATTTTCATTTCAGAAAACTTGAAGGAATTTAATGCAAAATATGTTGGTGCTACTTCGCTTTTAATCAGCTTAAAAAATAAAACTTAAATGGTCTCTCATCAAGTATATTTTTAGAAAATTGTATTTCTTGGCTTAAAACAAAATATAGACAGAAGGCTCTTTCGCACTGTATAAAAACAAAGATTCAGTCGAACAAAGCAACAGCGTATTTACAAAGCCAATGCTGTATTAGAGAATGCAAAACATCCTTGCATATTCTCATTGACTTGGAGATCCAAACAGATTATCCAGTTTACGTCAAACGACTAGATATAATTGTGGCGAAAAGACGGGTCAAATAATTGATTAAACAACAGGCTCAAATCTGAAGCCCTATTAGAGACTAAAAGTAACTGCAAATTAAGACGGATCCCCCATCCAACCTGCACAAAAAGTTTTGGATATTATAAAAAATGAAAGTAGTTGTTAGTATATATCCTACTACAACCGATATTGAAAGTGAAAGTGAAATTATAAGTCAAGTACATTGGGTATATCATATATCAAGTTGCATGCACATAGTTGATGTTGTGGTTCTATGAACTGATCTTGCCTCTGTGTGTATACACACTTATTACCATGATTGACTGACTGACTTAATCGTATTTGATTTTAAATTTTCACTTATCCAACCACTATCAATTGCAATCAGATAAACTCGTCGGTTTTCATCTACCGACAACAAATTTATTGTCATAAATCTTTTTTCCTAGTTGATCAACTAATTATTAGGGGATCAACTAGTATACAAAATAGACCGTAAATGGTTACTGAGTTAAGAGGAAGTTGTAAGAAGTCCAGATTATTCGGATATGTAGTAAAGATAATGGTTGACTCTAGACGTTAAAAAGTCAAGATTGCAGGAACCAGGGTGAGCGTTCTATCCGGTGTCTCTCCCACAAGTAGTGGTTCTCGGGAAGAAGCTTCCTGAATGGAACATCCTTTTATTAATATAATAGATGGGGAATGGCGATGATTTATGGCTGTGTACGTGACATAGTGAGTTTTAGATATGAAGGGCTTAAATAGTGGAAGAAATGAGTGTAGCTAGTCTGAATATTTACAATGGAAATAGTGACATCGTTGCAATAGACTTGAGACGTTTTGCTTGTGAGAATGGGATTTTAGAGTGGAAAATAAATCATCCCCTACAAAACCGCGTAGACGCTTTTGAATGATAGAAAAGTGAGGACTGAGCAAAAAGTAGGTTTTACGGGGTGGATTTGTTAGTCCCATAGTCAACAAGTTTCAGATTCAATGTTGTTCTTATTCTAGACTGGTTGCCATTCTGTCCTGCTATTAAGTACTGAGGAGAATAAATAGAGCCATGCCTTTCCAAATGTATTTGTGTTGAAACGAAAGTTGCAACGGCCTTAGTTGTAATTTGAACTCGACACGAGAATTCCACTTTCAGCGCCGAACAAAGGAACATGACGTCAAGTACAGTTATTACTACAAGTGTGTTCGTTATCGACACTGCTTTTCTTGAAAGAAATTGTATTAGCGAAGACAAGAAAGAAAGAATAAGCATTAATAATAATCATGACAATAATAATAATCATAATCATAATTGTAACAATAAGGAGGTGGAGAAGAGTGGTGGTTCATTATATTTAAGTTAACTATTCATTATCTGGTCACAATGTTCGCTGTATCCTCCCACTACTACCATACCTACAGGGACAACCCTCCCTTATAATTGTATCAATAGCACATACACTTACTTCCCTCCTTTCTTTTTCATTCTTTATTTTTCTTGACAATTTCTCTCTTCAGCTTTCCAATATCACTTTTCTTCTCAATTCTTGGCTTCCATTCTTTCTTGTTCGTCACATGTACTTAATAATCACAGCGTTCCTTTTCACTTTCATCCAAATATTAGAAGTCAGTTCCGTTCTTATCTCGTGGACTTTGTCTTCATTTTTTTTTTTTTTTTTGCTGCCTTCTCTCGGAAACGTAACCTTTTTTTAGTGGTGCTAAATAATCGTACAGATTTTGGAGTAGGTTGTTTAAAACGGAATATTGCCAAGAAATCGTGGCCACCCGAGCCAGTCTCATCGACGTCACTTTCCCGGCACCATTGTCTGCTCGAATCAAAACGTGTCAGACAATAACAATACAGGAATGCAAGAAAATAGGGAAACTTATTCGCAGATTTTACCTCTGTCCTAACAGCTATTCCGGCACGAAAGGAAGTGAGCGAGAAAACACGCAGCAAATATAATTCTTATTCTTTTACGTTACGTTTTTCCGGCCCAATGACAACTCGTGATGGACAATTCTGTGACACTCATTGTAATTTTGCCCACTATCATTCTGTGCAACGACTACGGCAGCAACTTTAACTATAAATATTAATAATCCTTATACTACTACTACTACTACGAATAATTATATAAGAAGACAATGATAATCGTGAACAGGAAGAATACAAATATATCAAGAGGGTCAGATCTTACAATATTACCGACCCTCTTCTTACAGCACAATGCTTACCATTTCTTTACTTAGCTAAATTAACAATGATAATATGTTCCCTGGCGCCATGTCAGGCTTGACTCTGATAGCTTATGATCTTAAATGACGAAGGTGTTAATATGGATATGATTTCAATTAGTGAACAAAGATGGACTACACTAAGTATCCCGTTTATTACAACATCTGACCTTAACCACTGGGGTATATTATCTAGGTGCAGATGCACTGAACATCTCTAGTCATGCGTTGGAGTAGGGAGGGAGCATCATGACCTGATGTTCAGAGGCTTTTATCTCTAATTTTCAAGGACACACACCTAGACACTTGGGAAGACACTCAATCGAAGTCCGTCTGGATTACCCAACCCGAATACATTTCTAACTAGACCCCACGCTAATTTATCAAAATGTCACACCTTATTTGACATATGTCTGTGATGCATGTGCCTAGTATTACCTTGTCAGCCTTAGTGTCAGGATTTGGATATTGGGCATGTTATAATCATATATTTGTAAATCAGTATCACTTTGTTGGCGTACAGGTCACTTATTCAATAATAATAGTAATAATAATAATAGTTTCAAGAAGAAGAAGAAGAAGAAGAAGAAGAAGAAGAAGAAGAAGAAGAAGAAGAAGAAGAAGAAGAAGAACGATTCACTCCTGTTGAAGAGGAAGATTAGGGATATATTAAGTGGAACGGGCTTACGGTCAGATTAGGTTGAAACACCGGTTCTCGCCCTTTCACCGAAGTTAAGAAAGGCTGACCCTGGTCGGTACCAAGATCGGTGATTACTTGCTATTATCAGATGGTTGGATGTGTTCGTGGTGTAATGGATAAGGGTTTGAAATGTGAAATCGAAAAACCGAATTCGAAATATCCTTGCGAGATCAGGAAACATAAAATGAGACATGATCGCTCAAGACTGTCGCATCAGACCCTATAAACACGCATTGGGACATCGCGATAGGATAATGGCCCATTCCGCCCCATAGATTTGGGGAAGTCCTATGTCTAACAAAGTATCTTCACTGTTTGAGAAGAATAAGGAGAACAGATCTTGCAAAATTATAG
This sequence comes from Acanthosepion esculentum, assembly GCA_964036315.1. Taxonomy (NCBI): domain Eukaryota; kingdom Metazoa; phylum Mollusca; class Cephalopoda; order Sepiida; family Sepiidae; genus Acanthosepion; species Acanthosepion esculentum. The sequence goes on from OZ038478.1 coordinate 60,493,368, forward strand.
TCACTATTACTACAGTACATAATGGCTTTTCGTTTACTTCAATAAATGAATAATATTAATAATCGTGAGAAAGGTTATATTTATAATCTGTAAAAGTCGAATAAGTATAGGCTTTATGAGAAGAAGATAGTGACTGTCACACATCATAAGTGCCAACGACATTCTTACGCAGAGGGAATACAAGTAGTGACTTTACAAAGTGTGTTTTCATCTCTGTTGGTGTTTGTGAATTGATTCAAAACTTCCGGCAAACATAAGCCGAAGAAGGAATTGGAAAATGAGCGTATGAGACTCTAGTGGGGTTTCGGAATTCAAACAGACAGTGATACTGAACACTTCAGAATATATATAACGTTGGTCATACAAAAGTTCTGATGAGTAGTATTTGTTGATAGACGTTACATGGCATGAAGATCGCTCCATTGCAGGTAAATAATGTTAAGAAATTGCACAGAGTTGAAGGGTAGATGTTGCAAGAATGTGAAATGTGCATGCAATGGTTGTGGTAATTGTTATCGGAGACTATGGGTCGATTCCGAACGACCCCCCAGAAACACCATGACAGCATCGAAAGCGCACCAACGTAACAACATTGTACAAGACAACCATCGTAGCTTCAGCAAATATGCCGCGGAAAGAATGTTCTGTCTGAGGTATTGAAATATGACAGAGAGTCACTGATATTTATTCCGGTCTTTGAAACCATTATGTGAAGATTTTAATAAGTTAAAAGTTATTCCTGTTTTTATTTTTATTTTTATTTTTAACCGAGATCAACCCAAGCCAGGCAGTAAAGTCACTAAGACACAAGGGGTGACTGGGTGCGGAAAAATTAGAACACAAAACATTACTAAGGAGCGAGAACAATAGAAGAGTAGCAGGAAGACTGTAGATAAGGGTTGACATCGAATTTAAATTTTTGAAGATTAAAGTTGACTGGAAAACACTGACATTGAAGAGAGTTCCACAAGCAAGAAGTGCAAGAAACTGTTAGCATAGAACTTAGGGTTACATCTATCTAATTTGACTGTAAATTGATCAGAACTTGTTGCCACTTTAGTACTGCACTTACATTCATGAAGTCTAGATACCATAGCCACGAGATCACCCCAACAATTATCATGAAAGTATTTATAGAAAAAGGCACAGTGAAGCAACCTTATGACAGTGGGAAGGTGACTGAAGCAGAGACGCTAGGTCAGGAACAATAATATTGCCGATCCTTTTTTGGATTTGATCAGGAATCTCTAAATATACAGCAGTTAGCATCGAACCATATGTGGCAGCAATATTCTAAGCCTGGAAAAATACTAGACATATAGATATGTAACATAGATTCTGGAGAGAAAAATTCTCTATCACAACACGGTGAATCAACTTTCTTATTAGCTGACCTTGTAATGGATTCAATATAATTTTTCCACTTCATATCAGCCTGAAATGTAAGCTTGAGAAGGCACAAGGAGTCACTTTCCTGAAGGTTAGCGTTAGCTATGTTGATAGAAGGCAAAAAGGGGTCTCTCCGACGATTTATACAGAGCGGTTTTCTTTTAGAGGCGGTAAAATTAACAGGACATTCTTTGGCTCAGTTAACAACAAATGTTGTTAACTGGGCCTAATGTCGTTTATGAAATTAGCTCTCAACACGACCTTATCGAACAGGTCAGACTTAGTATCGAGACAGAAATAAAGGATTGCGTCATCAGCATAGATATCAAGATGGGAGTTGATAACAACCGGGAAAAATTAATGAAAATTTAAAACAAAGTAGGACCGAGTCTGAGACTTGGTAGACACCCGCGTTAGTGCAAAAAGATGTAGAAGAGTCGCCGTTCAGGATAATCTTCATTTCCAGATTTAATAAGCAGAAAACTTGTCCGGAGATACCGTAACTTTTCAACTTATGAAGATCTGTATGCCAAACCCTGTCGAACGCTTTCCAGATGGCCATATCTAAATCTTAATAGACTCTTTCCGCTATAATTGTCAATACATCGGCATTTCACCTAGAGAAATGTAAGCCAGATTGCTTGGCTGAAAGGAGGTCCTCTGATATGAGATGCTTAACCTATTCTACATTGATTTTAGCCTCTAGTAGAAGTAAGAATACGCCGATAGTTTGAAGAGTCGGACTGTTCAGATGGGTTCTGAAAAAGTGGAACAACAGATGAGAATTTCCAAAGTAAGGAAAGCAAGAGGCAGCGAGGCATGTATTCTACTGTTTGGAGAAAACATTCCAACCATCTGAAGAAGGCCGGAGCGTACAACGGCCGAAACGTTGTAATAAATATGGCGACAAAGATGAGGACAATAGTCCGAATAATGTAAATAGTGATTGTTTTATATTCTTTGTTGTACGCTCCGGCCTTCTTCAGGTGGTTAGAATGTCGAACTGAACTCTTTATTTCGCTCACTGGTGTAGACTGTTCTAGTTCTACGTGCCATATATTTTTATTAATCCTAATATATTACGGAAACTACTATTAGCTTCTACTACTGAAGTCTCTTTCTTAGATCATCATCATCATCATCATCATAATAATAATAATAATAATAATATATATATATATATATATATATATATATATATATATATATATATATAGATGGTGATGGTGTCTCCATGGGTTCAGTACTGGGTCCGACATTTAATAATTTCTACATGTCGAACCTCGAAAATAAGATATTTACAGATTAAAAAAAACATCCATCTAATATATGTTGATGATATCCTTATGTTAGTTAAAAATACAGATGAAATACTTCAAAAGCGTTTCCAAAATAATTCTGTCCTTAAATTCACGTAAGAACTCAATACTACGAATAAGATTCCCTTCCTTGACATATTGATAAACACAAATAATAACAAATTTACTATTTCGCCATAAAAAAACCTACCAGCATAAATTCATGTACACTTAGATATAAGAGAGAATGCCCATATTACTACAAAATAACAATTACAAAAAAAATCTAATACATCGTGCAGAAACTAATTCATCCACAAAACAGTTTTTTTTACTGTGAACTAAAGAATATAAAACAAACATTTATTAATAGTAGCTTTCCAAACTATATAGTTGATGAACAAATAAAATGCTTTCTTAGAAGTCTCAATACTAAGCAAATAGAACATAATACTGCTTCAACTAATCCCAAACATATTAATCTCTTATATCATAGTCAAATGCATACTAATTATAAACAAGATGAAAATATACTAAAAAATTAGTAAATACTAATATATCTACAACAAATCCTAGCAAAAAAATTAAGTTAATCATATACTACACTACATCTAGTATATACAACTCAATTATTCGCAATGATTCTTCTCCCCCGGTTAGCGAATTGCAAAAAAAAAAAAAGTTTACAAATTCAAGTTCCCTTTGGAAGATTGTATCTCCAACGGATTAAATATTATTTATGTTGGTCATACCACAAACTCGCTTTCACGACGCTTGACACTACATTTAAATGATAACTCTAACATTTTTAGGCATTTAAAACAACATGCCTGGCCGCATCCACAATTCCGGAAAGTCCTCGTTGAAAACACAATTATACTTAAACATGAAAACAATAAACAAAAACTAAAAATTCTTGAAGCTATATACATAAAACAGTTGAAACCTAACCTGAACAAAATAAACTATGAAATCTCCACAAATATTCTTAAATACCTATAATTGATAGCAGAAGCCATTGGTTTATACCGATGGATTCCTATACTTAATACTTCTCGTTTTCACTCTCGTGCGGTCAAGTGTAACGTCATGAGCTGCGGTACGATTTTCGTTTCCAGCGTCTCATATGCACGATTTTTGCCGTTGTTTGGAAATCTTCCGTATAAACAAAAACATACTATCATTATTGTTTTGTCCGTGTATTGTTTAATATATTGTAATGTAATTGTCACCTTTGATAATGGTTTATGTAAGCCGAAAGCTTAGATAGGATTAAAAAATATGTATCAATATTGTGATTTTCTTTCTTCTTTTAATGATAATGCTATTAAGCTTATGAGACGATATGAAAATAATTTACATAAAATAAATAGACAAAACTTTTCTATATTATTTAATGAAACATGCATTCATATATACATACACACACACACACACACACACACACACACACATATATATATATATATATATATATATATATATATATATATATATATATATATATATATATCACTCAACAGAGATTCAGTTCTCAGTGGAAAATTAAGCATACTCATTATTTTTTTCTTTCATTTACAGTACACAACTCTTGTAATTCGTGAATTATCCTGGAGATCAAACGACACCAAATCACCCCTAAATTCCAGTTTTCTCTTCTGTTTTCAGTAGTATTGTCGTCTGGAATCTTCAAAATCATCTTAGGATCTTCAATTCTTTCATTGTTTTTATGGAGCTCCTTGGCACCATTCAAAACCCTCCTCTAACGATGGACATGACTGCTAACATTATGATACACTGTTTTTCCAGTTCCTTTTGAAGATCAAGATGTTTGCCGAGATTCCCACTTGTAAATCGATACTCTGATATTGTATCTTCTCTATGTTGACGCAATCTAAATCTTTGTATTTGAATCTCAAAGTCGAAAGCGAATTTTATATATATATTTTAAAATTCTCATTCTAATACCATTGCTATCTATATTCTTATCAAAATTATATATAGAATAATAACAATGGTAATATAAGAACGAAATATGTTTTTTATTTGTATACGTGCTTCTGAGAAACGATATCGTTTCTTCATAAACATGCAATGATTATTACCTTGTCCAGCTGTTTTCATCATACTTGATTTTAGATTACCAATAGCCCAAAGCGTTAGTTTCAATCAATGAACAATAATCAACCGTCAACAAATGTAGAGTTATAAGTGATAAACTCTCTCAGCAAATGGATGTTAGAACCACAAAAGTGGAAGTGAAAGTGAAAGACTAAAAAAAGCGCAAATAAACAAAATAATATTTTAAATTTATCAGAGAGGTGAAACAAAAATATCTGGGAGCAATGAATGTAACAGGCGTCGCCATAATTACTTGAGTATTTGGAAATGTCACGAACATGTTTGCAAAAAGAATCGGAGGGTCTGTAATTTCGAAGATTTGAAACTTTCTTAACGAAAACGTAACTAATATCCTTAGCCAATATGGAAGACGCTGCTGGAGTCTTGATAAGTCTTGCTTCCACTTAATATCCAATGAAAGCTACCACTAAATGTTGGCGTCAAATTGAATGCATAAATAATAATAGATTTCCGGATATTTATTAGACGATATAAGTTTAGTTAATATTAGACATTTCAAATACGTTGGTGAATAGATCATTTATAACAAATTTATATATGAAATATGGAAACTGAACACAGAATAGACTGCGCCAAAATTATTAGGTTGGTGCAAAAATAATGTCGTTTTTCTCACATAAGTTGAACGTCAAAAAACGACATTATTTTTGCACCAACCTAATAGTTTCAGCCAACATCGTAAGTTGCAGTAAATCCAAAACATTAACCTGAAAACTCGAATCATGTTCTTAAATAGCCTCGTCAGAATTTGTTAATTCCTCCGTAAATAGATTAAAGATGTTAGTCTTCTCCCGACTGTTAACGCGTTCTAATAAACAGTCATATGTTATTACTAAATATTCTTAAACCAATAGTTGTTTGGTACGTTTACTGATGTCCGAAAGAACCATTTTTCTAACAAAATAAAAACGTCCGACGTTTATCTGACCTGAAGTTGTATCCAGCTAGGACCCACCCGCAAGGTTATACGCTGCTTTTAGAAAAAGAAACTTGACACCATATCGTACCTATTTGGAAGTGATGCATATGTTTAGTATAATCATATCAGTCTAGGTGTCAGAATGGATATATTCGCTTGTGTATATTTGTTCCTCTGTGCCCATTTGTTGGCATTCTGCTCTTGCACTTAATAATAATAATAATAATAATAATAATAACAATAATAATAATAATAATAACAATAATAAAACAGAAAGTACTTTCTTATTGGTATGATAGTCCATTTAAGAGTGTAATGCAGCTTTGAAGATTTTCAAGAACCTATCGAAATACAAGGATCCTGAAATGGAAATCTAAAAAATGTGGCACATGAAGACATCAATAATTCCAGTTGTGGTTGGGTCACAAGGTTGGATTCGAAAATGTTCTGATAAATGCATTGAAGGGAGTCCAGGCCTTAATGAAATACCAAATATTGTTCTCACAAGCACTGTTCACATCTTACGAAGGTCTTTATTATGTAAAATGTGTTTTTTAGGTTGTTTTATTTTGTTTTAGTTTTTCCTTTATTTTTCCAAAATGTTCAGTAGAAAATATCATGATACCATTTCCGACCTTAAGTCTCTGGTTGTGATCCAAAACGAATTTTGAATTCAAACTCACCCACTATTACAATTAGATGTTCTTTGTTCTTTTGATGTCGTAAAAAGACTTTTCCTTTTCTCTTTTTTTAAATCGGAGTTACTTCATTTTAGATGTTTACTACTGCCTTCCACATTGCAGATTAATTTCTCCAAAATATGTGAATTAAATTCATTTTATTTATTCTTTGATTTATTTTTTCTAAAAGAAGAAAAACGTTTGTTTACTTTCACCACCGTTCTGAAATATTTCAAAATAACAGCGAAATCTATTATTGGGTTGGTGCATAAATATCAGGCGTTTTTGTAGGCGAGTTATTTGTTAATAAAAATTGCTGCTTTGTTTACTTTTTTAATAAAAATATTATTTTATTTTCAGGTTATAAAAATGCGTGTCGTTAATAATACGCTCAAGAATAATCATTTGAAAATGTTATTGTTGAATTGTTGTTTCTTTTTTCATAATAAATATTGTTTAAAAACGCCTGATAATTATGCACCAACCCAATATTATGTTCAATAAATTTTGCTATCTTTATTAAACGAATATTCTTTCTATCTATCCATTCTTCGATTTACCAATACATATTAACCTTTCTTTTATCCTTTCCAATGGCTCAATTCCTAACGCTATTTTTTTACTTTAAAACATATATTATTTTATTCATATTATAAAATATATATTTCCCTTTCTATGATAAACTATATAAGAAATGATTTGACTTTTACTCTTTATTCTTTTATTCATTATAGACCATTTTATCACGGCCTTCTTCACCGCCAAATATAGTCAAATCGAACGAGTCACATTCCATTGACAAATATACAGTCTCTCCGTCTGTGATCATTTCAAAAGGGCATAAGTCATCAGCTTTTGCTAAAGACTATTTCGTTATTAAGAGAAAAGTAGAAAGTGATTTGAAGGTGTGTGAAGTCTCCTTTCACAGGTCAGACTCTAACAGAAGAGAATGCCGTTAAGTAAATACATCTTTCAACTGAAAACGGAAAATACTCTTCACACGATTCCCCCGACGCATTAAGTTTCATGTTGGGCATACAGAGAAGCCTGAAAGTCTTCACAGCATTACAAAGTAATTGTATCGTTATTCTGACCAATGGCAAATAAAACAGCCTTTCCCGGATCTATAACTCGGAGCGGAAGTGCTTCCATTAACGGATGCATTGTGGGTGTTGGCTAAAGAGGTATTTACGCGACCATTAACACGTCGTGTTGCTGAAAGAGGAACAAAGGACTGTCAGGGACAAGACGTGTGCTATCAACACTCAATAAAATCTGCACACAAGCATAAATTTCGTCGGCTACCCACTTTAGTTATGTCTATCGTATTTTTGTTCTTCTTCTTCTTCCTCCTCTGCGAAATCATCGTCAGATTAGAAGCTGAGTGTGTTTGGGTATTGTTTATTGAGGAAAATTTATCTACAGAAGAGGATATAGCCCGCCTCTTAAAAAAATGAGAGTATACTGTGGTCTAAATGTTAACTACGAATTAACATAACTTCTTGCGAAAACTAATACAGTAGGTTTCTATTTACCTTCTCCACGATTTTGAGGTTAGACTTCTCCTTCTTTTTTAGTGGCTGTCATACAAGAGAATCTTCCGTTTTATTTAACCCATAGTTAGAGTTAGAAATAGATTTGTGTCTTTACCGAATTAATTGGAAGTTAACTTTATTTGGAAATCATTATTTGCTTCAAAATACTAAAAAAATTACTAAAGTAATTAATGTGTTTAAAATAGTTGTCTTATCGTGTCGAATTTACGTAGATAGATTGGAATTCAGGAAAAACCTCACAAATCCGTAGTCGAGGAGAATTCTATGAAATCAAGTATGACTTCTCACATGTACAGTGGAATTGGTTAAGATAGTATCTAGAATGATAAAAGAATGATAGATAAAGAACAAACTGGACAATAAGGTATTTGAATAAATCAAATCACATGTTAGGCAGTAATAAGCTCATCAGTAGACTTAGCATAGAAGTGAACACCATAAAAAAAAAGAAAGTTTAGGTTTTTAATCCACAACATTCTATCAAGTAATTAGATTACAAGTACTGTAAAATCGTATATTCTAGTTCACTTGACAATATAGCGAAGCGACTTTAATTTTAAGGCTTCAAATTTCAATTTTCGAACGGGACACATAACCTGGTAAATAAAAGAGTTGATAAAACGAATCACGTTACTTGGCAGGGTGATGTTGAATTCAATTCCTGGATCAGGTATATACACTTATTCAGTGGAGGGAGAAAAACGTCATCGCAAGAACGAATTAAATAAATATAATTAAGTGATAAACTTACCTCGGCTAGAAAGAACAATTGAGTGAGAGCAATCTAAATTCCAGGAAGTTTGTAAACTACGACCAACTCCTGAAAACTGGAGTGTACAATAATCGAAACGTTCGGACGATAACAACTACAGTACCGTTCGATAAAAGTGACTCACCTGATTTTTTTTACTAAAAATATTTTTTGTCTATTGTTTTTGGGGTTAAAATAATTTGTAATCTTACTAATATAAAGACACCTTCCCGACCAACTAGGAAAAATTTTTATTCACCCTAAGGTATTCTATTGAAAACTTTGTGCAAAAAAAGTGACTCAGATATCGCATTCTAATGATTAAACTGGTAAATTTAAAGAGCTTTTGACAAAATATTAAAACTATTTTAAAATACACCCAGAACAATATTCTAGATAATTCTAGAACAGCTTAAATTAAATCTAGAGTATTCCAGAATATTCCAGAAAGCCTCATACAGTATAAAAACAGCTTGAAATAGCCATTCAAGTCACTAACCAGATAAAAGGGTAAAAACACGCATCAGAACCACTTAAAGCATCTATTATTGGCCTCTCAAAAGCAGGCAAATCTACGAGAGAAATAGCTATAACCTCGCAATTAACTGTCTCTCGAGTGCTTAGGGCACATAATGATGCCACTCCTGCTCCAAGGAAGGAAACAGGGGGACGAAAGAAAAAGATTAATGATAGAACTGGCAGGGTAATCAAGAGAGAAGTTATGAGGAATAGGACTATAACTAGCCAAGAAAATGCAGCCAGTCTAAGCGAAGATCAATGTGTTAGACTTGCCTCTTCAATAGTCCGTCGGTGGCTGTTAGAATAAGGCTACAAATCTTGTACACGAAGGTTTAAGCCGCTAATAAGCAACGCGGACAAAGCCAAGAGACTTGAATGGGCTCACTATTACAAAAGTTTTACCGTAGAAAACTGGAAGAATGTTCTCTTCTCCGATGAAACGAAAGTTGGGCTAAATTCAAAGGATAAGGTGAGTCACTTTTATCGAACAGCACCGTAAAATGAGATCACAGAAAAACAATCTCTGATAAATCCCTTTCAGTTTAGTTAAACGTATTATTATCGCTTGGAAAATATAAACATAAACGGCTAAGAGAAATAATTAACGGCGTTAAAATTTAAAAAAAAAATCTAATCATTCGGAAGATAAATTTAAGCAGATATTACGACAATGATTTACCGGAATATCGTTTAATAAATGTACATATCAAGCCAAAAAGGAGAGGGTATAAAAAGACAAGAAAAACGACAAAAAGAAGAAATAATCACGACATACTACATGGATGCACATAGACAGATGCGCTAGGGTAGGCGCATGCACATACGCATTCCTATAGGCACGCATGCAAACACGCGCACGCACACATAATGAAAGAAGAGACAATCAATCTTTCACCAATGAGAAGGGAATAAATTATTTTTAGCAATATATAACGAGACAATAAACATTCAATTTGGGGTATCTCCTGAAGAGTGGACGGAGAGATTGCTGGCTGGTCCGTCTACTAAACTCGTGAGTCGAGATTTTGCATTTGTATTAATACCATATATATATATATATATATATATATATATATATATATATATATATATATATATATATATATAAAGAGAGAGAGAGAGAGTATTAATACAATTTTGATTCCACTCATCAGGGTATATCAGATGGTAACAAAACGAACAAAAGTGACATTAGGCATTTATATAATGAGATAATGTGTTTAAGATATCATTTCCAGTTCGAAAAGATATGCTTTTACTGAAGAATTGTTTTCCAGGAAAATACTTTCAAAAAAATTAGTAACTAGAATATTTTGTATCAAAATATTTTTGTTTTGATAAAGTTAATACAAATGGCTTAATTGTGCGGAATTTTTTTTCTGTTGTTGCTGTGATTTGACTAAAGCTGCATCTTTATTTTCACCGAAATTTGCAATTAACTTTATTTGGAAATAATCATTTCTATCAGAAGACTAAAGTAATACTGTCCTTGAAACAGTTTGGTCTTGTTGTGTAAAACCTTTGAGATACATCAGTACTAATATAGGCAAGTCGAAAAGCCAAAAATTGATAGGGTGAGAAAAGATGAGAATATTTATGAAAGGAAAGTGTGTGCGTGAGTAATCTACGGCTTAAGGTATATATATATATATATATATATATATATATATGTGTGTGTGTGTGTGTGTGTGTAAGTGTGTGTGTGTGTGTGTGTGTGTATTGTCATCGACAGACAGACTACTTCGCTGTATCATAGCTCATCAGAGACGTCCGGTTACCTCTAGCTATTATCGAAACCCGGTTGAATTGGCGTCAGTCAGAGAATCTATATCTAAGCCGTTGGCGCACGGCAGGGATGAAGGTGAATTTAAGCGTATTTATTTTTAGATAAACACGCCAGTGACTGGAAGAATTTGATTCGTTTTATCGAAGAGTATTGCATTAGTAACAATAATAGTCACTGTTTACAAACTCATACTTTCTCCACAGAGAGCTCAACTGAAATAATTTTTCATGAGCATATATATTGTCATCCACAGACTGTTTCGCTATATTACAACTGATTAGTGTGGTTAGACGTCTGGTTGTCTCTAGCTAGGATCGAAACCTGGCCGAATTGCCGTCAATCGGAGAATCTACTCCTAAGCCGTTGGCGCACGGCTGGGATGAAGGTGAATGTAAGCGTATTTGTTTTTAGATAAATACGCCAGTGATTGAGAGAACTAAATTCATTTTGTCGAAGAGTATTGCATTAGTTGCAGTAATAGTCACTGCTTATAAACTCACACTTTCTCCCCAGAAAGCTCAACCGAAATATATATATATATATATATATATATATATATATATATATATATATATATATATATATCTTTGTAGCGTAAGAATGGACGTCAAACTGAACGTTTGGTGTTTGGTAGTTGTCCATACACCACCTTTTTTAGTAGTCTATGCTCATCCATTCTCACAACATGACCAGCCCACCTAAGTTGCATCTTTGCTAGAATGGTTACAATGCCTGTGATGTTGTTACACTTCTTGAGTAAGCCTGGGAAGCCAAGCATCAAACCGAAAGGAGTGGCGTAAGACATGTTTCATTAAGTTAAAGGGTTTTGAAGACAGTAGACTGAAGCACCGGTGATCAGCTTCGTTAAGCTTTGAAGCAGAGACGCCATCAAAATCCTGCTGTAACAAATATCATCTGTCAGATTTTCTCAACAATAGCCCCTGCTACCATGCATAAGTGTAAAACGAAAGGTACCATCCACTGCTGACGCTCATTTATCGTTTACGATAGGAGAGTCCACCATATACATATATATATATATATATATATATATATATATATATATATATATATATATATATATGTATTTCTTTCCAGAATTTATCTTACATATCTATAAGTTTACCGTTCCTCCATGATTACAATATTGAAATAGTGATGCTCCTGTTATTTGTTTAGAGATTCTTGACAAAATCCAAAGGAAATCAGCCATATTATTAGCCCTGACTTGGCGTCTCAGCTTCAGTCACTTTCCTCTCGCCGTAAAGTTGCTTCCCTGTGCCTTTTCTATAAATACTCTCATGTTAATTGTTCGGACGAGCTCTTCTCTGTGAAATCAAAAATTTATGAATTTAAGCGCAGTAGTAGATTAGCAACAAGGTCTCATCAATTTACAATTGAATTGGGTAGATATAATAGTAAGTTTTACGATAACAGGTTATTTTCTCGCACTTCTCGCTTGTGGGACTCGCTTCCGGCTCCATGCTTTCCGGTTAACTTTGATCTTCAAAGATGTAAATGCAATGTCAATAGTTACTGCCTTCCTCATTACTGTTCCATTGTTCTTGCTCATTCTAATTCATGTTTTCTAATTATTTGACAACCCAGTAACCGCTTGTCTTACTGGTTTTTGCGTTGATTAATTTTACTGATCAACTTTATCCTGATTATGAATATTTCTTCTCAGACGAGGAGGACATTCCGTCAGTAATCGTCAAAAGAACGTTTTGGAATAAAAAAAATACGAGAAATATGATTAACTTTCTTAAGTCATCTTCAGGATAGTCAGAGATAAATACGGAATTTCATGGAACTAATGAGTGTTAGGATGTCGGCAAAGGAGATGAGGTGTGTGTGTTTGTGTGTGTGTGTGTGTGTGTGTGTGTGTGTGTGTGTGTGTGTGTTTGTGTGTCTCTGTGTGTGTGTGTTTGTGTGTGTGTGTGTGTGTGTGTGTGTGTTTTTACATACATTTGATGACGCGGACTGTTATAATGTTTTTAATTTATTGATATTTTTGTTGTATGAGTATTGCTTCCTCAGATGTATATAAATATAAAATAAAATATGACAAATGCAATATATATATATATATATATATATATATATATATATATATATATATGTGTGTGTGTGTGTGTGTGTGTGTGTGTGTGTGTGTGTGTATGTGTGTGTGGGGGGGTTGCGTGCATATGCATATATGTGGTGTGTTTTTGCGCGTATATGCATGTCTGTGGCTGTTTTGTGTCTAATATAGTTGCCTCTTTCCCAACCGTATCAGATGGAAAACACGAAATGTTCTAATATTGATATGAACCTATCTATCTATCCATATATCTATCTATCTATTTATCTATCTATCTATCTATCATAGTCTTTTCATATCGATTTGTCTGTGTGTCTATCTCAGTCTGTACTTTCCTGTCTCTCTATCATCTAATCTATTAGTGCTACTTGAATATGAATTTACAGATTTAAACTACAAAGCAATTGTTTGCTTTTTAAATTGTTACTTATTTTAACATTAATGATTTAAAACCATTATCAAAAATCTTCTATCATTTTCATAAAGTAAAAAGCGAAAAATTAAAGCTAATCAATTGCTTATAGGGGAATAGATTTCGACGACAATTTATCCATTGCACCCTTTATATTAAGAAAAAATCGGACCTTCCGAATTATTAATGCCATTTCCTGTATTAAGTATCTAAATTGTTTACGTGGGCATCTTTTTTACAATGATGTCCACCAAGTAGAGGCTTTGAGAGTAAGAAACGAAATATTTGTGGGTGTGTTGGGGTAGATAACGGTTAACCCTAGACTTGAACAGGTTAAGATTGTAGTGATAAGGAAAACATCCTGTTGGGAATCGATTCCACAACACAGCGACTCGTGGGGAAAAAAGCTGCTCGAGTGGAAATTATATTTCACCAGTAGAATATGAATGCAGTGACTATGGGTCGAGCAATGTGCGTTACATGGCGGGTCTAAACCATGAAGGTTAGAACTGGTGGAACTAAGGAGTGTAGTTCGTCTGAACACCTTCCATGAGAATAGCGATCGCGCAGCGAGAGGATTGTAACGTTTCGTCTGTGAGAAAGGGGTGGCAGGGTGGGAAATAATTCATCGCCAGCAAGGACTTGAACACTGAACTGACACTTTAATCGCCAGGCAGATATTAGAGAAACAATATGTATTTACTGAATTTATCTTAGCCTAGCATGAAGTGAGAAATATAGAGCTCTGTGTGAGAAACGAAATCACAAGATTAGCCTTACTAGTTTACTCTGCAACGTGCCTCTAAGTTATTGCAAAAGTAATCGTCTGCGAGTTTTGATTGTTCCTTTGTGAGTCGAAAAGTGAATATTTTCTTAAATATAATTTGATTATGCCCAATTTTAGAACGAAAACACCGTTTACAATTCCGAGCCTCGAGACTTTTGTTTAAAATTAAACTTCTCTTTTTGTCCCTTTAAGTTCACTGTAAATTTGTTTAATCGTTTTGTATTGTGGTAATTCATTTTAATAAATAAATACATAAAAACGTATAAATTAAAGAATAAAAAAGGAAAAACAGTAACAACTTTAGCTCTTGGAAAATGCAATTGTATATAATACGAAATCAATAGTAAAGTTCAGTTTGACCCTTGATACCGTTTTTTGACTTTTAACTTTGACTTTAAGATTTTAATTTAACCTATTCATTCTTTAGTATTGTGGCAAACAGAAGCTTAATTTGGAAACAATGTGGTTGCTAAAGAGTTGTTGTTCAGCAAGAGATGGAAGAACTTCCGCCTCCATGTCGCGTTATCAATGGCAATTTTACTGAGAAAACGCGTTGACAATTCCCAGAAGATGACACGTTATAATAAGACGAATTGAAAAGAGCGGAAGCACAGCGTAGCTCGGAAGAAAGATCCATTTGTTGTGTAGAACAGTAGCGAGGCTCGATGAAAAGGTCATTGCACTGGAAGTATCAATAAAGACTCCACCTCCTTTCTCTACAACAAACTGTCTTTTGTGTCTCCTTGGCACTGGAATTAGTCGAGTTATCTCACCATTTCCTTTGAGCTCGATTCGTGACTTGTAGCGGTTAGTTCGACTCGTCTCGAACCGATGCTGCTCAGAGTCATTCACTACGGTAGCTGAGCCTGCTCGCTGTTGTCCATTTATCTAAATATGAATTCCACTCTGTGATCGGTGCATTCGCGGGTGGCCGGTACACGTTCTCTTCTAAATGGTTCTTTACATGCACGAACTAAGAATAGACGGCAGATTGCAGTGACACTTGGATGAAATAATTAAACATGAATAATTTTTGTCTTTTTTTTTTTTAATTAATTATCGAAAAGGTCATCATTGTTTTTATCGCATTTTTTAAATTACCATTTCATAATCACTTTCGAATTAATAAATTCTAAATTCAAAGGTATTATATGAAAAAAAGGGAGATACATTTATTCTTTAAGAAAGTATTCAATCTTTTGAAAAATTTTAAGTGCTTGCTCAAACAAGTCAAATACAATTAAATGCCTTCAGAAAATTAATAGAAATACGTTTCTCAATAAGAGTTTGTGAAGTCATTTATCTAATGGGCGTCGAGAAGCTCACCGAGGAGCAATGGTTAACGAACGTCACTAGTAGACAATTACAGTGTAACCCGGATATAAGATAAACCCGGATATAAGAGAGATTTTCTCTGGTCCCAAATTAGAGCCTGTGTTAAAACAAAATAGACCAAACCCGGATATAAGAGAAACGCGGATATAAGAGACTTCTCCGGTCCCGACAACTCTCTTATATCCGGGTTACACTGTACTTCTGTATAGTGTTTTCAATTCACATTGAGTAACACACACGCGTCCTTAAGCTGAGTAGATGTCTTGTTGTGGTGTAGTGGTTAACAATCTGGTATCTCAGGCTCTCACTACTGCGTAATCTGCTGTATATTTAAGTGGCCCTCCATACTTACGGTTTTATAACAAAACTAAGTTACGTTAAACATTTAACACACGTGCATCATCGCACTTTAAGAATATGTGAGCGATTTTCGCATCTGATTACTAATTCTGCCCTTGCTAGGTGCTCTGCATTTTGTCCTTCTACCACCTCTTCGAGTTAAACATAGTTTAAATATTTGTAATTGTAGCTATAAACATTTCATTTTAAAGCCATGAATATAGAAGGATTCCGGAGATCGAAAATAATCGTCATTCAAAAAAAAGATAATGCTAAACACAATAGTAATATCATATTTAATAGCATCTTAAGACATCTGACTTATTTGCAGTTAATTTTACATTATTATGTAGTTAGTCAAGGTACTGGCATCTCGAGGTGTTCTCGTAAATCCCAACATCGTATATAAAATCAGGGAATATCTTTTAGCTATTTTTCGGTTGAGTTGATGAGGTATGACATTTCATCAAATTTGGCCACCTTTTAATAATTATGATATAATATTACTAATTTCCAGTATGAATATAGAGGGCCGACTGTAATTGTTAAATATATCGAAACGTTCTATCATATATTAGGATATTAGAAAAGTAATCACGTATTTCAGCTCTGTGAAATATGGGCCAAGTAACCAAGGGGGAACAAAGGCTGAATGGTAGAAAACTGTTTAGAATTATGTTATATACCGTACCTATGAATACTAATGGCTATATCCCAATCCTCATAAATACGTTTGAAACTATTGTGACTGTGTGTGTGCGTGTGGGCGGGTAATACGCTGTCGAAGTGGTCCACCACTATCAGTGGTTCACCTACTTCACGCTGTTGATGTTATAAAGATTAACATTTCATTTCCAACCTCCGTTGTGGTTATTCCTCATTCAGTGACCCTTCCTATGTTACAACAAATTCGTTCATCATCTCCTTTATCCGACAGTGTCATTTATCTCGCAGTTCAATATTAAATGGAAAGAAAAACTTATAAAAAACGGAAATTTGCTTTCTCTTGAACTGTCACTTCAGAACAGAAATCAAAGTCCCACCTGCATTAGTTTTATAATATGAACAACGGCAATATCTGCCGGTGACTTGAGGAGTAAACTAAATATTTCTTGGAAAGTGTCGTGCTTTGGTAAATATAAAAGAAAGTTGTTATTCTCACGCGTGACAGTGCACGAGAGTTCACATCACAAAACAAACCTAATATCGTTAGCTTCAATATACTCACCGCATTTAGCATCTCCGTAGTTTCATTTGTTTGATCAGTAGGACATTTCATAAGTAACCGAGTATTCAGAAAAAAATGAAATAGGTGAAAATAGTTTTTGAAACTTTTTTTCAGATTTCTTTAAAGGTGCAATTGAAAAGTTGCCTTTTCGTTGAAGATGAAAGCAATTAATGTTTTATAAATAATATCTAAATAAGTATATCTTACATTTGTTTTTTTTATAATTTCTGGTAAAATGTAATATTTAGACCACAAAATGTGATCTCGGAAAAACATCAGGCGAAGATAGTATAATAACAGATCTTTTGAGAGATGCAAGAGATGAATTTCACAAAGAATTATCATAGACGTTTAGCCAACCGATGCTGAAAAAAAAACCTCGTAACTTCACTAGAGAAAGAGTAACTCTACTTTATAAAAAAGAACAATAATAATGCTTGGCAACTATCATACTACTAAATCATTACTGAATATATAAAAACAGTTTTCAGAAACTTTTATAAGCAGACTATGAAACTGCCGAGATGAAAATCCGCGACGCAAAACAGGCAGGTTTGAGTAGTTATTACTCAACAATAGATCACCTACAATCAATAGACTGACTGATCAGAAAGCAAAAGATTATAATAAATAAACCACTCTGTTTGACTTTAATCGTCTATGAAAATCTGTTGACACAGTAGAAGATTCGGCAATCTTTAACTCACTGCGAGATCAGGGTATTAAAGGAAATCTTATAAATTGATAACCTATTCATTACTGCAATAATTTGACTGCAAAAAGTCAAAGGAAATAAATATTGGGAAAGAAATGAGATAAAGCGATAAGATTTCACTTAAATTATTTGCAGTATGCTTTCAAAATATATTCTAGAAATGAAACTGGGAACGAAATGAGGTCAAAGATAATTTGTATCACGATTTGCTGGCGACATTTTTTTAATATCAGAATCCTCAAAGGATTTACAAGAAAAACTAAATTACCTAAATGGGGGAAAGTTTCAGGGTAGATTTAAAAATGAGCTTAAATAAAAGAATCGATATATTCAATGATAACATTCTAGCAAAAGTAATAACAACATAAGATACAGAACTGGAATATTTCCTGGAATACCACTGAGGGCAAGTGATATCTGTTCTCTAATCTATGTTGAATACTTTTATTTCGCAAAATTATCTTACACGAGAAAAAACATTAACATGATATAAAATGCCCTATAACGATTGGTTAGGAAGCAGAAATATGATAGTCAACAGTTTGCCAATATCTCTTAAATTGTAAAGCATATAATGAATTATAGCGATGACATACGAGTGTGATCGTAAATATTTAAACTTTTACGTAAAATCAAGTTTCAAAGTGCCAAAAAATCAAGGACAGGACTAATATGACGAGAGAATAGATCAAATCGAGAGCTATAGAAATGATTATGCGAAAAAAAAAAATGGAGGTGAGCTTGACAATAATAATTAGTCGTTTCCTTATAAAGAAAAACTCGGTATTCATTGGCTGAGCAGCAATTACTACACTCAGTGAAATATATAAAATCTTTCTCTTAAAATAATTTTTAAAGAAAATATTTTTTCATTAGCTGTTATTGCTTTTTACAGTATTTAAGGGGATTTCCTTCCTAACCTTTTATTTGAAGTAGTGTAGATTATCAATATCTTGATCATGTCATTATTTTTTCTTCGAGTTATGTGATAAAAAAGAAAGGATAACCTTCTTTTTCTTCTTCTTCTTTATGCCGTGTCCCTTTCATGGATGATACCTTCCGTGGATGATCATAGCTCTCCAAAATTTCCTGTCCTTTGTAGCCCTTAGTAAACTGTGTCATTTTGTTATCTCTCCTAATCCCTGTTCTGCCAGCCATTAGCTCGTTAGGTAAATTATGCGCTGTTTTCTTCTGTCCTTCTTGCCTTCAGTATGCCCTGTGAGTATCAAATTCTCTAAGTTCTCTTTCCTCATTATGTGCCCTATAAATGTCAACTGCCTCTATCTGATTCTAAGTATAAGTGTGTTTTTTGTTTCTATTTTCTCTAAAACGTCATCGGTGCTCACACTTTCAGCCCATGATATTCTCAGCATTCTAACTATAAGGTATAACTACATTTCTGTTGCCTAAAGTCGCTTCTCCATCTGTGATGTGATTATCCAGTATTCACTGCTATATAGTAGGCCGATATTACATAACAGTTCAGTACTCTTCTGTTTGTTTCTAACGAATTTTGTCTGATTCTTAATACTTTCCTTAGCTTTTGGAAGGCATTTTTTTACTATCCCAATAAACCTTCGGATTTCGGTGTCACATTTTGCGTCCTCTATAAAAACACTAAATGGCTAAGAAGAAAGGGTAGATTGAGAAAAACGTTAGTTGACTTGCGTCCAGTTGGTAGCAACGTAGTAAATGCAGTAAAAAAAACAGACAGAAGATGTAATGATTAGAGATGGAGGGGTTGTCATAAAAAGATTTTGGGTAAGGTCTATGTTCAGCAGTGAGAGAAAAAAAACTGATAATGACGATGATTTTCATTTTGATTGGTGCAGCTGCACAGGAGAGGATCGACCTTAGTGGCACTGTAAGATTAGATTGCTAACTGGTTTAAGACGAATGATATTATCCCATATTTGCGTTAACAGAAGAATATATCGTGTTTGACAACCTGTCCTGTTCGAGAGTTGCTGCATAAAAGATTGCATTTGTTTAAAGATAAGAGATCAGTGAGGTTAAGAAAATATCAGCCCGTTTATTTAGTTGAAGTTACACTCAGCATACTTGGCATGTACTCTCAATACTAAATATTGCGCCAGTATAAGGCTTATTCTTTTTATTTAATTAACTTTTATTTTCTTAGCTTGGTCAGTGAAAAGCCCACAATCATCATTTGCGTTATGATAATCAAAAGGGTTACAAGAGTAACATTGTAACCAATGCGCCACGCTAGGCCCACTTATATCATTTGCTGTGTCCAAGATATTTTTTATTTTTGCTAACATTTAATAAAATTTTTCTAAACCTATCATAATTTTGCCGTTTATTTTCTCTTATCAACTATCTCTTCCAGTTTGTCTATCTATCTATCTATCTATCTATCTATCTATCTATCTATCTATCTGTCTATCTGTTTGGATCTATCAATTTTTCGAATTTTCATATCTACCCTGTTTTGTTTATTTCTGTTTTTGCAGTAAACTTAGTTGGGCAAATTATCACAAAAAAGACACTTTTATTCGAACTGTTTAATGATCTTTAAGAATAGATTACCTAACAACTTCTTCAGCTCATCGCCCACTTTGTTATTTAAAATATCATAGATTAGGCAGGCAAATGAAGACAAATACCAATGCGTTACAGCAGGTACAATTACATACATTAGTGTGTACTTCCAATATTTAATAATCTTAGAGGCTTGAAGAATGTCATGTTTCCTCATTTTGTTACTACATTTTTTATTTCTAACTTGCTTTTTTCTTTCTTTATTTTTAATTATATCTTCTTTATTAATTCTTTTTTCTTACGTTTAATTCTTTCCTCTTTATTTTTCTATTCAGTTTTTATTTCACATTCTTTCATTGTTTTCCTGATTTTCCTTTACTTTTTGTTTACTTTTTAATTCTTTTTCACTTCACATTTTTCTTTCTTTCTTTACGTTGTTTATTTATCTTCATTTTTTAATTCTTCCTTCACTTCCTTATTACTTTCTTTATTTGTTCTTTGTTTTTTGTTTTCCTACTTTCTTTCATTTTTATTTTATTTACTTTTCTTTTCTTTCTTCCTTTAATTTCTTTATCCTTCCTCCTATTAGTTTGTTGATTCTTTCTTTGTGTTAAGTAGTTATTATTTCTTTTTGCGTCATTCTTTTCCTTTCTTTTTTCTTTGTTCCTTCTTTCTTACTTTTTATGTTCTTTCTTTACATTCTACATTCTGTACATTTTTTCTTTACCATTTTTATTTTTTATTTATTTATTCTTTCTTTACTGTATTTATTCTTTTTCTATATTTTTAATTCTTTCTTTTCTTCTTTTCCTTTCCTTCGTTGTTTTTAGTTCTTTCTTCAATTTTTTCTTTCTCTTCTATTTCGTTTGTTATTTCGTTCTCTTTTTTAATTTTTTATCCGTTCTTTCTTTTTTCTAAATTGTTAGTTTTCTTTATTCGTTCTTTCTTTCTTTCTTTCTTTCTTTCATTCTTTCTTTCTTTACCCTATCTATTATTTCTTGCGTTTTCTTTCTATTTTGCTCCGTTTATCCTTTAATGGTTTTATTCATTCTTTCTTTCTTTCTTTCTTTCTTTCTTCCTTTCTTTCTCTCTTTCTTTCTTTCTTTCTTTCTCTACCCTATCTATTATTTCTTCCATTTTTTTCCCATTTTTACTCTGTTTATACTTTACTGGGTTTATTCATACTTTCTTTTTTTCTTTCTTTCTCTACCCTATCTATTATTTCTTGCGTTTTCTTTCTATTTTTACTCTGTTTATCCTTTAATGGGTTTATTCTTTATTTCTTTCTTTCTTTCTTTCTTTCTTTCTTTCTTACTCTACCCTATCTATTATTTCTTCCGTTTTCTTTCTATTTTTACCCTTTTTATTCTTTACTGGGTTTATTCATACTTTCTTTCTTTCTCTACCCTATCTATTATTTCTTGCGTTTTCTTTCTATTTTTGCTCTGTTTATCCTTTAATGGGTTTATTCATACTTTCTTTCTTTCTTTCTTTCTTTCTTTCTTTACCCTATCTATTATTTCTTGCGTTTTCTTTCTATTTTTGCTCTGTTTATCCTTTAATGGGTTTATTCATTCTTTCTTTCTTTCTTTCTTCCTTTCTTTCATTCTTTCTTCCTTTACCCTATCTATTATTTCTTGCGTTTTCTTTCTATTTTTGCTCTGTTTATCCTTTAATGGGTTTTTTCATTCTTTCTTTCTTTCTTTCTTTCTTCCTTTCTTTCTTTCTTTCTGTCTTTCTTTCTCTAGCCTATCTATTATTTCTTCCGTTTTCTTTCTATTCTTACCCTGTTTATCCTTTACTGGATTTATTCATACTTTCTTTCTTTCTTTCTCTACCATTTTATTTTTTTTTCTTTGATTATTCTTTCTTTCTTTGTTTCATTTATCTACTTCGTTTGTTTCGTTCCACTTTTTCTTTCTTCTTCATTCCAGTTTCTCGGCCACATTATCACTGTCTTCCTCCTGTTTGTTTGGTCCCTCCCCGCTTTGCTTTTCCAATTGAGTTGTCGCCTTTCAACACTTCCTCCCTTTCAGTTCGCTTTATTTAATCCCTCTTTTGCGTGCCACATAGTTTTCCTCACCATATTCTCTCTTCCTGTTTTTCTCCGATAACCCTCTTTCCTGGCATGTTTCTTACAAACACAATTTCCTTCCTTTACCGTTTCTTTCCCGCCTATGCACACACATCCAGCCATTTTTAAGCATATAAAACTTCACATACGGTAAAATATCCTTAAACATTAGCATTCAATAATTCACTAGACGATTTCCCCTGATTTCAATCCAAATCTTTTCACTACAAAAAAACTTCCATTTCTTTCAATACATGCCTCCTTAACTTTATTAAGTTCTGAATGTTTTAAAGAGAGCTTTGCAGGTGAGTTGTGCCCCCTACTTATAGCGGGTGGGGCTGTGTTTTATAGATTTCTAAACGCATTTGTAGTCTCGTCTCAAAGCAAAAAAATCGTGATCAGCGGAGAGCGTCTCCATAGAATCAATTAGGAGTATGGGACAAAAGTTTGCAGAAATTAATTATTTGTTTTTTCCTTAGCTATGGGACATGAGCGTTATGTGAGCCACGGGCTGTAACAGGCATGAGAAAGAATAAGGACATCCGTGGCGGAATCTTGAGTCTGTATTCTAATATATGTCTCAAGGGTAACATTTTCATGTTGTCAGATAGAGACCTTTTTGGTTGATTTTATTGAGAAAACAAAGAGAAAATGTCTTACCTAATTACCGCCTGATAATGACGGATTCTGCCAGACAACACCCAGCACTGCTTGATAGCTCTTACAGCTAGTCGTACTGTATAAAAAAATATTTCTAACACTGAACTGAATAAAAAAACCATATCCTGATTTTAGGAATATAATTTATCTAGAGTTAATTTGCACAATGACGTACCGATTTTGTTTTAAATACAAGAAATCACACAAGATAGAGGGTTACTGCTAAAATGCATGAGTTGTGTGATATGGAAGTAGTAAGAAGAGAAAATGATGAGAAAAAGTAGGATAGATAATCATTGATCCTTTATTTGAAGTGGTTAAGATTTTATAGTTTTGGGAAGCAACCACACGGAATTATGTTCCACAAATTAGCACATCTTGGAAAAAAGATGTTTGAATGTAATTTTCTTCTTAGCTGGAGAGCACGTAGTGTCAGGTCTAAAAGGTCGACACATATACACTTTGTTTGAAGTTATTAAACACTTAATATAAACTTCACTAATTCAAATTTGGTTTGAAAAAATTGTCTAATTTTGAACAATCAATTTAGATGTAAAAAAAAAACTGATTTAAGATTTTAGGTAGTATCAATATGTTTGATTGAATTTATTGAATTTATTGAATTTACTGTATGTATTTAAAAAAAATGCTGTCTGAAGTTATTAGGTAAAACCAAATAATCACATTTTACTTTAATAAAACTGTAATAAAACCATGAAAAATTGACCCACATCTATAATAGAACAAATAACAAACACATATGATAAGTCTTTGAATCCTTTACATCTTAATATAGTGCCCCTTATTCTCGATAACCGCCAGTAACCTATTATCCATTGATTTTGTTCTTTTTTTTACTTCAGCAGGTTCAGTTTAAAACATGGTAGTTTTAATTGCTTCCCATAGGCCTGCTTTGCTGTTATATTGCTGTTATATTGTTTACCACCTGCGTATAATTTCATATTCACAATTGACCATAGATTATTCAGATCAGGAATTGATGGTGGCCATTCCATTATCTCCTCTCCTGTAAATCTTTTATGTCAAAGAATTCACGGGTAAGCTTGGATACAGGAAAAGAAGCCTTGTCGAGCATAAATACACACTTCACTTTGAAACTGCGAAACTGGGACTTGAAACCATGCAAAGAATGTCATAAAATCGCAATCGTTAGCACTGTTCAGTTTAACTCTTCATTGACTTTGAATAGTCCAGTAATGGTTTGGTCAACAATTCCAGCTCGTAACACTACCATCTCCTTGTTTCCTTCGTTTAGCCACAGACACGTCTGAGTTGGATAAAATCCTTCTTTTGGACCATCTATCAGGTGCACCAAATGTCACTCAAGATTCTTCTGTGAAAATTACTTTAGAAAATCCAATTTTCATGTATTTCTTGGCCCAAGTTTGACGCTTTAAAATATTTGCTTCAGAGAGAGGAGGCTGCCTAGGAGATTCTTTTACAGATCCCAATTCAGAAAATATTCTACACCTTTTGCCCTTCTTCTGGGAGGCACTGTGGAGTAATGAAGAGCGTCTAGGAATAGAGGGGCTGAGATGAAAATTCAGTCAAGTTCATTGCATTCAATTACATACTAATACCCTTAGGAAAGGTATGAATCCATCTCTTCTTCTCAGTTATGTGTAAATTAGCAGGGCAGATTGGGCCATATAGTCTTCGTTGGCAACCAGTGTAGGAGAAGGAAAACGCTGAATTCAAACCACCTTGAAGTTCTGCTTCTCTAACTTCTGAGAGGAGGGACGGGTTAACCTCAGCATTTTTTCGGTGCTAAAGGAACCGGCAAGCCATTGTACAATTCTACTTTGAATGTCACCATGAACCACAACTGTAAGAGGGAGGGGAGTAGTGACCACAGCGGTACAAAAGTCTTCTAACTGAATAAATAATGATGATGATTAGAATTTGGCTTCGGATGAAACAATTATTATAGTATGTCGGTGACGAAACATTTTTATTTTTCAGATGTCCGCTCTTCTGTGGCCGAAACGGTTGAAGCACGTCAGACTATATGATGGTTCCGTATGGGATACAGTTTCGATTCTTGTCGGAGGACGAAAGTTTTCTATGAAAATTTCTCGGACATTCAGGCTGGTAAATGTTGTTTCATACTGTTTATTATAAAACAGAGCATTTACTTAAATATTTGTATCTATAAAAAGAATGTATAAACATAAAAATGTCTTTAAAATAATTCTCGAACTTTGTCCATTTCATAATATACATACATATATATATATATATATATATATATATATATATATCGGTCAGTAATAGACATTTCTCTGATTTTTTTTCCTTGCACCTTTGATGAAAGACAGGCGTTCCCGAGAATTGCGGACTTAAACACTTTATTTCCGTGTTTCATTTCTGTTATATTGTTAATAATTAATATTTAATAATTTTTTCTTACTTACTGTCTATATTGGTACCCATTCATTTGCCCTTGTTTTATTAACCAACCTATCGATTTTACATACAAACACAGACACACACACACACACAGATATATATATATATATATATATATATATATATATATATATATATATATATATATATATATATATATATATAATAAAATATAGTTTTAATGTATGCTATATTTATGGATTAAAGTGGTCAATATCAAGAATAAAACTATGTAAATATAAATGTGGATATTGAAGTCAACGCCCAGGGGCGACAGTCCGTTTCATGTCAGACGCAATCGTCAGGATATCAACTATTGTGTTTAGCATCAAACAGACTGTTATTTCTGGACGTCGAATTCAATGTCTGCCTTCATATATATATATATATATATATATATATATATATATATATATATATATATATATATATATATATATATTTCGATGAATATAAGCACATTCATCTCATCAGATCGACTACATTTTATGAAATGGATATATATATATATATATATATATATATATATATATATATATATACATACATATATATCCATTTCATAAAATGTAGTCGATCTGATGAGATGAATGTGCTTATATTCATCGAAATAAATTTATAACAGACTATGGATTTTAAGCTTTTTTCCTAATTATTCCTATAATTTGGTTTGTATCATACATTGATCTCATATATGGAATGAAAAGTCCTATTTGGACTAATCCCAACCAATTACATTTTGATATTATATATATATATATATATATATATATATATATATATATATATATATATATATAAACACAAATTTATTATTATCATCATTATTATTATTATTATTATTATTATTATTATTATCATTATTATTATTATTATTATTATCATTATTTAACAAATACTGAGAATATCGAAAATGTACACTGTGGATTTATTGACATATCTATGTATAAGTAATAAATCCTTATAATGTATGTGAAAACAATGTACCCCTATTTCCAATAGTAAATCACACACACACACACACACATATATATATATATGTACACTTCTTTCGCTTTCTCCACACATATTTACATACATATGCATTCCACACACACATACTACATTACTATATGATGAAAATGTTGGTAATACATGTAATTTTAGTTGAATGAAGAAATAGACGTGTGTGTGTGTGTGTGTCTGTGTGTGTGTAAGGACTACAGGAGAATGGTTCACAATTAGGGTTGGTCTATTTGACGGTACTTGCAACACTGACAAGATTCTGTGGACAGAAGAATAGTTAAAATCCTCTTCTTCTTCATTTTCTTTGTATGAACTATGTTGGCTTCGAATATTAGCGAATAGGAATTAATGGAGGCTTGTTCAGGATGTCGTTATAGTCTTACCTCACAGGGGCATATTTTGTAATTTCCGTTGATAAAGAGAAGGATGAACAGTGAGAAATGGGGAGGAAAACAACAATAAGAATGCCATTAATAAAATGAAGGTAATAATAATAATAATAATAATAATAATAATAATAATAATAATAATAATAATAATATGTCGAAGAAGAAGAAGAAAAAATGAAAAAAGAACAAAAATAAATTATAACTAACCGTAAAATAAAAATTGAATGCTGATGACAACCTTAGATATGTAAAGGAGAATAGTAAAAACATATGATCCAAATAAAGTTGGCAAACGTTCTTTAATACATAACGTAAACGTCAATTATTCATGCAAATAAAAATTCATCTAAGTGATAGTAAGAGTATTAACAGCTATATTTTCATAACAAAGCAATAACAAACAACAGCAATAATAATAATTATACCTAAATCACTGCCAATTGCTTGAATATTCGACGAGGAATCCTTCAAGTAGACTCTTTGTCGTCCTTTCTGTTCTGTCTGTCCATAATCCCCCTTTCGCGTGACCTAAGCAGCAATAACTATGGATACAAAGTGAAAAAGAAAGTGTTTATTCACCAATTCTATATGAATGATATGAAACTCTTTTCCAAAGACGACAATGAGTTGAAGTGTATCCTCAACACTGTAAAATTACACCGGATTTCGGAACATATCAATGTGCAAAAGTAACATTCAAGAAAGGGAGAATTACAGAAACACACACAATAGATCTAAATTTTGTCGCAAAGATTATAGAACTGGAACAAGGTGAAGCCTATAAATGTAAGGAGCTTGAAATGAAAATCTCAAAAATGTGGCATATGAGGACAACAATAATCCCAGTTGAAGCCGGAGCACTTGGATTGATTGGGAAATGTTCCGATAGACTCAATTAAGGCATTCCTGGCAGTCCATTGCTTAAAGAAATAAAAAAGATTGTACCCACAAGTCCATCTCAGACTTAACGAAGATCTATATTTGTATAATATGTATGTGCTAATAATTATTTATTTTTTTACAAAAATATTCTGTAGAAAATGGCATAGTGCCATTTCTGGCTGCTGGATGGGGTCCGGAAGGAAATGGGCATACAATAGAAATCAAAGGAAATACTACTACGACTACTACTACTACTACTACTACTACTAGAAAGAAGAAGAACAATAACAACAACCCTGATGCCAGAGTGAATGGACGTTTTTGTATTTTCTTCAGAAACTAAGAGATGTATTTTAAAAGGGAAGAATCATTTATTTTTTTATTCATTTATTCTTATATTTTTTCTTTGTTTATTATATTAAAAATTTATTAAATTATTATGCATTTTTATAATCTTTAATTATTAGAATTTTAAATACATATTTTTGTTTTTGTTTTTTTTAGATAACACTTTGTATACACGGATTATTTTATTTTTTTAAATAAGTCTTACTTAGCAAGTTTAATTTATTAAGAAGATTGTCTCACTAAGAAAACATTTAACATTGTATTTGTTAAATTAATTAGAAATTGACACGAATAAATCTACTCTTTAAGCGTAATATTACACTTTTTTATGAAACAGGACGTAAATTTCGAAATTGTAAGGAAAGCATTTTGAGTAATGTTTTTTTTTTGTTTATCCTGATATTTTTTAAATATAGTTGACTTATTTTTCTTTCATTTATCATTCAAACATTTTGACAACTTCTGCTTATAATTTTATTCATTTATCCTTTTCTTAGTCATTGATTATAATGTAATGTAAACTAAGGTAACATTTTTATGGACGAAGACATATTTTCAAATTTGTAGGAAAAGTCGTAAACGTTATTTTCTTTACTCTACTACTTTTAATACTGATTCAGGAGGGTACTTTTCTTCTATTATTTATCTTTCAAATATTTTTAACAAAAAAAAAAACAGAAAAAAAACATTCTCATAAGTATACAGTCGCAAGAACTGAATAGTAGAAAGTGGAGGTAAAAATAATTACGGAACACGACTAAAATGGACATTGGATTTACATATTTTTTAAAATATTTTTCATAGAAAACAACAAAAATGTTGGTTTCTCCCCGTTTAGATAATCCTGACTGATTACACCAGTATGCAGATGATTATTTTACCATATTGCATAGAGCTTGTTCTGCTCATCGTTTGAAAATGTTACATGTAGTGTACATTAAAAGATACCCGCCAAGCGGATGCATGCAAAAAAACAATTTTCCAACTCACTTAAATTATTTGGAGAGCGTGAGTAATATTTTTACTCTTTTATACTCACTGGAACTGTTATATTTTATTCGGTAATTATTTTTATAATAAATTGTTTTATTATATATATAGTTTATTAACTTCTATTATTATCATTAAAGTAATAATAATAATAATAATAATAATTCTTAAAGAAGTGGTACATCTGATAACGAGATGTTTACTCCGGCATCCAGTATAAAAACATATGTGTGTGTTTATGCGATTATATATATATATATATATATATATATATATATATATATATATATATATATATATATATATATATGGATAGATAGATAGATAGATAGATAGAGGGTGACCTCCAAAAAACGGGAATTTTTGAAGTGCGTATTGCCAAACATGAGCAAGTGGCAACACTGTGAGACAATGACCTTGAGTAAGTAAACATTTCGCCATTTTAGTAACGAGAATGAAATTCAAAGTATCCCAGCTGAGATGTTGCAGCAGTCAATGAGGAATCTCAACACCAGATTTCAAGAATGCATTCGTACAGGAGGACGCCATCTATAGGACGTAATTTAAAAAAAATGAAAATTCCATCATTGTTTCTTAAATGGCATGTTTTAAGGTTTCAATTGCTATGAATTAAATTTTCCTTCCATCATTCTTGGTTTTATTGGATTGTTAAAAAGTTCCTGTTTTTTGGGGTCACCCTATATATACTTCGGGTAGATAAAACTCGTCAACATGGGAGGGTAGTCCATCTAAGAGAAGGATAAATCTGATTTTAAAGCTCTGATGTCTTGCGGCAAAATACACGGTCATGGAAATGGTTTCAAGAGTGAACCCTGAGGACAAATCTGTATCCGGAATCGCTAAGACAGCCTGAATCAATTTAGTTCTAGCAACTCATGGGAGACTGTCACTCTCAAGTGGGCCTGTACAGCCATAACAGATTTGCATCGCCACCTACAGCTGATGCATAC
The DNA here is from genome assembly GCA_964036315.1 of Acanthosepion esculentum. NCBI lineage: Eukaryota > Metazoa > Mollusca > Cephalopoda > Sepiida > Sepiidae > Acanthosepion > Acanthosepion esculentum. The sequence continues at coordinate 60,523,558 of OZ038478.1, forward strand.
CTTTTTGGTGGCAGGTCCATATTTTCTGGAGACCAACGGATGCCACACATTATATACGTATAAACAATTAATTATACCTGTCTATATTCCTGGGATGACGTATTATATACACCGTTTATATTATTCGGACTATTGTCTTCATCTTTCTTAACATATTTATCACAAAGTTTCGGCCGTTGTAAGCTCCGGCCTTAAAGACACATGGCACAGTGCATAAAGGCGTTGGTTAGATCCAATGACAGGACCCAAATAGTGTGAGTTCAATACCTGGTTAAGGCAGCGGAGAACTTGGAGAGGTGAATTAACAGGTGATAACTGATAACTGACATCCATTAGACATGGCACGTGGAACTAGAACAGTCTACCTCAGCGATCGAAATAAAGGGTGCAGTTCGACATTCCAACCACCTGAAGAAGGCCGAAGCGTACAACGTTGTGATAAATATAGCAAGATGAGGACAATAATCTGAATAATGTAAATAGTGTAAATTAAATATATAACAACCATAATGACAACGTTGACAGGAATAATAATGATAATAATAATAATTGCATAAATAAAATTTCTCCGTGTCGTAGAAATATCGGGGTAATGAGTGGCGGGAAATAACAGTGTTTCATGGGCAGGAAGAGCTCTTTAGTTTTGGTCAAAAGTCATCCTAGATGTGGCATCTTGACAAAATTACTCCTTGGTGATTAATGATTAAATGCAAAAAAATACAAATCTCAATGTTTGCAAATAAAACTCATACCGGATCGTTTGTCACCCGGAAAAAAACTAGGGCTGTGACCCTCAGAGAGGAACTAGTCTGGGGTCGAAAAAGCTGTCATTGGAACAAACTCTTCCACCATCAATGAGACACCTGGTCACCAAAACCGGGTTAACTCCAACATTGGACTTGGTGTCTTAATGTCCAAATCAATTACTACAAGAGAAAGCAAGTGAAATGAAATCGTGAAGAATATAAAGTCATGGCATCTTTTTCAGTGCACTCGAAACTCCAGAAAAGAACATCATCGATCAGACATACCAAATATGGAGAGATATGATAGGAACTTATATAAGACCCAAATATGCTTGCCAATGTCAGCAGGGATATCACGCAAATAAAATATAGACATAGATAAGATAAAATTAAATATAAGGAAAAGGACAATCAGACATAACCCAAACAGAAATGAGGCAAGAGTGGAAATAGTTAATATGACAGAGGATGAGATAAAAACTAAAATAAATAAGAAATAATGATCTCTCAGGAAATAACACTTAAGTATCTAGCTGCGACATTGCCCTAATTCAGATTCAGTCACCGATGAAGATGAATCAAGCAACATTAAAGCTGAATTTCTTGAAAACAACACAGATGACATCACTGAATCGAAAAACCACAACATTCAAATAATCAACAAAATAACTCGCACACAAATGTCAGAATGAATTCGGCCACCAAAATGTCTTATGACAAAGCCCAATAAACATATTGTGCAAACATAACGCTGCGTTGCAAATATTGTTAACGGACAGACCACAAAAATATCACAGAAGTAAATAATATCATATTATGCAACATAACTGGTTCGCCATTTTAGTAACGAGATGATCGAAAATGAAAAACTACTGAAAAACGTCATATCAAGATAAATAAATGATTAAACAACAGGCAACAAGGAAAAGCAAGAAAATGAAAGAAAATCAAGCAGAGATATAAAATTAAAGCATTAAATGAATTTCTACCAATCAATGAAATACTTAAACAGAAACTGCAATTCAAGGAAACAATTATAGGTTCTATCGATAAAATAAGTTATTCCCAGTGGACTTTAAGAAGTTATTCAGGTGAAGTGAAATAGCAGTTAGAGAAGTCAAAAAGCCACCATCTATTGAATGAATAAGTTCAAACCTTTTGGGAGAATATTTGGAGCAACCCAAAGGAATACAATACCAATGAAGAATGGATCAAAAGAAAATAAGAATGAAGAATAGACATGCGCAAGATTGGTAAAATATAAACGAAAATGACGTTACGCAAGCTCTAACAAAATTCCCAAAATGGAAATCCCCGGTAAATGAGAAATTATCCAACTTTTGATTATATCATCTGTCATCAATTCATAAAACTTTTGCAGAGACTTTACCAATGCTAATTAATAAATCCAGTGAAATTCTAGAAAGCAACACTGAAGGTATTATATATCTCCCAACACAAACGGGTAAAACAGATGATCCAAAGAATTATAGGACAATAACATGTCTGTCTATCACATATGAATTAGTCACCTATGTCCTGATGAACTGTACTTACTCTTTTCTCGATGGAATCAATATTCTTCCTCTGAAACAAAAGACATGGGGAAGAGGTTCATATGGATCAACTACTAATAAATAAAATGATCGTGGAAAATTGCAGGAAAAAAGGTAGAAATATCAGCACAATTTGGATAGATTACCGTAAAGCCTTTCATAGTGTGCCAGACTCTTGGATACTTAAGGTTTGAAATTGTACAAAGTATCCTCGGTGATAGTAAATTACCGTTAATATAGCAAAGTGTTTAATCACCTATTCTATATTGATGATATCAAACTCTTGCCAAAAATGACAATGAGTTGAAAGGTATCCTCAATACTCTAAATTATTTCCGCGATGACATCGATATGCATTTCGGATTGGATAAATGTGCAAAAGTAACATTGACGAAAGGGAGAATTTCAGAAAAAACAAACATTCAATAGATCTAGATTGTGTCATAAAGATTATAGAGTTGGAACAAGAAGAAACCTATAAATAACAATGATTCAGCTAAGATGGAATACAGTGTACCGAAATGAAGAAGAAAGAAAAAAGAATAATACAGAATATCAGCCATATACATTTTGGCTGTCCATATGGTGCAGTACAGTTTCAACATCCTTAATTGGGCTATAGCTGCCATAAAGCGAATGGTTTTCAAAACGAGAAAGCTTCTCCCTTGCCCCTGCATGCACCATCCTAAGGCTGATGTCGATCGTCTGTATGTAACCAGATCCGGAGGAGTCAGAGGATTAGTTCAACTAGAACAGTTTTACAAAGCTACAACAGACTGTATTCAAATATACCTGGAAACTACTGGAGACTGGGTGATAATCTGTGTCAAAAATCCTGAAAAAGATAAGAAACTTTAGTCAGAAATAAAGAAAGACAACAAATTCAAAATGGAATTTCAAGCGGGTGAAGAAGTGCAAATAAACCATAATGCAACTACTGCAACGGCAAAGAACCTAAAAAAGAAAGCAAAAGCAAATGCAATTTATCAAATTAAGGAACGATGGCAAGATAAACCTCTTCATGGTCAGTACTCTGCCCGTACCAAACAAGGTGATTTGGACAAACCCCGTACCCATCATTTGGTTACATAGTATAGGGTTAAAAGCTGAAGCCAAATTATTTATTCTTGCTGCACAGGACCGATGCTTGCTAACTAGAAACTACCAAACACACATTCTGAAAAACTGTGTTGATTCCGAATGCAGATTCTGTGATAAATATCTAGAAACAATTGACTATGTTGTATCAGGTTGCACAATGTTCGCACACACTGAATATAAAACCAAAGGGGGGCTAATATCTGCACTGAAAAACATACCACTTTTATTGGAAAGGATCTACTGGTGTGAACATCACCCAAACCCAGTTACAGAGATAGGACCTGTAATAATTTTATTGGATTTTACAATACACCCAGACAGAAAAATTAAGCATAATCGCCCTGACATCGTGATCAAAGACCACAATCATAAAATGTGCTTTCTTATTCACATGGCCGTCCCTGCAGATTGTAATGTATCTTTGAAGATCTTCAAAAAAAAAAAAGAAAAAACTATCCAATTTTAACGATCTTAAAATGGAAACCTCAAAATTTTGGTAGATGAGGACATCAATAAATGTAGTTGTAGTTAGAGGCCTCGAATTAATGGAAAAGGTTCTGATAGACCCATTGAAGGTATTCCTGGTAACCCATGTCTTAAAGAAATACAAAAACTTGTACTCACAAGTATAGCTCACGCATAACGAAGAGCTTTATCTATGCAAAATGAGGGTGATCTGAGTTTGTTATTTTTGTCTTTTTTTGTTTGTTATTCTTTGTAAAAATGATCAGTGGAAAATGCCATGAAGCCATTTCTGACCTTAGGTCTCTGGTTAGGACCCGGAAGGAAATGTGTATACAACAGAAATCAAAGGAAACAACAACAACAACAACAACAATAATAATAATAATAAAAATAATAATTATTATTATTATTATTATTATTAAGAAAATATAAACAGTGTATATGTTCAGTATCACTTATTATAATTGTTTCAAACGGAATGCAAATGCATTATCGCAGGTTTCAGGTATTTACCTGGTATAGCACTGTACTGAACAGAATACAAAATATGATGATAATAAAATTAAAATCTTAACGAATGAAGTAACAAACTAAATTAAAATCATGAAAGACAAGATATAGCAGAATAGTAATAACCCCTGCCGTTATAAATAATATAACTATTCATTATATGAACAGTAAATAATAGCAAATTAACTGCAGTGGCGTATAAAATTGACTTGAGTACATATGAAAGCTTATCTAGTGCAAACAACTTAAATTTTGTTATGCAAACCCATGGTTAAAAAGCACCAACCTGAAAGATGTTACTGACAAAAGAAAATATAAAATGCTTTGAGACTTTGAACGGGATCACCCAACCCAAGCCCAGAACCAAGATCTCGATATTAGAAAGGAATGGTTTATCAGTTCCGACACTGAAATGGAAAAAGAATAAAAAGTTGGATGAATATCATATAATACTAGAGAAACGATTAAATGTAGAATTTAATATTGGCAATTGGACTCATAATTAATGAAAAACTTGAATTAGGCCCGGAGATTTATACAAAATGATTAGAAAATCTGAAAAGCCGAAAAAACCATCGTCACAACAGCATAACTGAAATCAGTAAAAACACCGAGAAAAGGTAAGACTATTGATGATACTTGATGTCACTTTATCTGTAGCAGAATTCATGAGATATGACAGCGACTATAGAAATATCTTGGTTTCAACTTTTCAGACAAATGGTATCAGCAGAGGCCAAAGATTATTCTTGGAAATAAAAATCATATAATAATCTGATATTTGGATATTTAGACGATCGTTTCCACCCAGGCAATCATAATGGATCAAATCACCCTCATGACGAATATACACGAGTAGGATCATCTTCAATCCATTCGTATCCCACTAGTGAGAAGGAAATTCCATTCGGATAGTTGTTCCCAAGGACCAAAACTTTACGGAAGAGACCCCCGAGTGTTGGCTCCTGAATTTGTTGATATAAGCGTGAAATATCAAAGGAGGTAGAGCTCTCTAGCTTCGTGTGGAAGCCAGATTAGAAGGACTAATCTGAAGTCAAAAGAGTGGAGAAGGTAACAGGATATTAACTCTATTACATTTCTTAAGAAGTCATGATATTTCTCAGATTATAAAGAAAAGGAAATTGTGGAGAACCATGATCACCGATATCCTGAAGTAACATGACATTAAAGAATAACTTATGAAATGCCTTATATATACCGCAAAACAGCAAAATGGTCCAAATTGTGTAACAGCAAAATTATCCTTCTCACAAAATGTTTAATATCTAAAAAAAAAAAAACGCTAAATTAAATGTGTTTCTTCTTTCCAAATTTTCAGATAAGACGTTTAACCATCTTGCCACCATTTTTGCAAGCATCACTGAGAAACTCTTTGAGTTATTCAAATAGAAATGAGCATATAAATATTGTTTTGTGTCAGATTCACTGTCTTCCCAGATGAGCAATTGTGAGAGGAAAAAGATCATTCAGACCTTCAGTAATGGTACCAACATTCATACTCTGGCTTTTATCTTCAAAGTCCATTCAAGAACCCTCAAGGGAAAGGTGAATAAGTTTTAAAAAGAGGAAACAGTAGAGGGGAAAACTGGATCAGGAGGTCACAGCAGGAAGTGGGATCATCATTTCAACAGAGAGCGAAAGACATCATATATATATGGACTTTATTTCAATACATTATGATCTTCCAATCCTTAGCTATGATTAATTAATGATGAAGATATCATTTTCGTTTATGATCGATTTCATCACGATACATCTGTTATGCTTGCTGCGTAATTATATATTCTTATTGATCAAAGTAGTGTCCATTAGTGTTATAAAAACCACGGAGAATTTCAGTAAGATATCTTTAATCATTTCTAAGATACAACGGTCTCAAATCTTCTTCCAACAATTGGACAATTTTATTGTTATACGATTTGGACAATTTTATTGTTACACGATTTGGACAATTTTGCTCTTAAACCCCGCATATATATATATATATATATATATATATATATATATATATATATATATTTGTATAATTTATCCTCTGAAAAGAAAACCTTTATTAGATTGCACGAGAAATTATATAAAAAACTAAATAAAAGCACCTTGTCAGTCGTTTTTAATGAAATGTGCTTGAAAGAAGGATTGCTGCCTAAATACACAAATATATATATATATATATATATATATATATATATATATATATATATATATATATATATATATATATATATATATATATATATATATAATGATATACCCTTTCAGGATGCAGGCAGTCACAGTTTCCTTTTCTTTATTATTTGTGAAGTTTCAGGAAAAGGCAGTAAATTTCTTTCCCGATGACTTCACTGTTTTTGAATTCAAAGTTGCTGTTCATCTTTTTTGGTATCCACGCAATTTAACAAATATAAGTTTAAACTATTAATTAAACAATACCTTGTGAAGTATAGTAGGAATAATGCCCGTACCCAATATCATTAGTGGGAAACTGAATGCATTCGACTAGGTCAGAGGTACTCAACCAGGAGTAAATTTACCCCTAGGGGGTAAAAAATCATATAGTCGAGGGTAAATAATTGAAGTACCTGATAATTTAAAAAATAATTCATCAATGCTTTATGATGGCTATGAATTTTTTGTATGGGAGTAGGGGGTAAATGGAGAAATACATAAAGCCGAGGGGGTCAATGATGGAGGAAAGGTTGAGAATGGCTGGACGAGGTCAACATTTGAATTTGATTCACCGATTCCACTTTGCGAGCCGATAACCCTTATAGTACCCGACCATCCTTCACTAGTTATATTCATCATTAAAAATAGACGATTAAATACATTATAATATTAATCAAATATATACTGAATAATATGAACAGCTATAGTAAAATCCACAATAGAATACCTAAAATTATCATACGATAACAAAGAAACATCTACGCTTTTCCATATAAAAATACAAAACTGAAAAATACAAATATCAATATTAAAAAGCTAAACATGTGAAGCAAAAGAAAAAGGGAAAGAGAATAACATTGTTAGCAAAGGTTTTGAAATGTCCGTCTTTTCATCTTCAATTTACAATATATTCTCCCCCCCTCCTCTCTCTCTCTCTCTCTCTCTCTCTCTCTCTCTCTCTCTCTCTCTCTCTCTCTCTTTTACTTTCATTTTTTTTTTTTTTACTTTCTCCCACCGCCACTGCCCTTTTGTATGTTTGCTTCTCCGGCTCTCTAACACCGCGTCTCTCCCATTTCATTCGCGTTGCATCATCCTCCACATCTCGCTAGTGAATGAGACTTCCGCGAGACCTGTATCCGTTCCATTGTCCTCCACTGTCTTCAGGAATACGTCGTTACATGAAAGGAAGTGTTCGCACTAATCAATAGCCAAAGAAAGAGTTAGCTCCGTATTAATATTGCTCGGTGTCGAATTATGATTCCTATGAGTTCTCGCTTTTGGCTTCCTCTTATCCAATCTACGGAATCTTTTCCTTATTCGCACGTACACATGCATAAGCATACATATGCACATATATACACATTCGCATCAATACAGACATATATACATGTGTCTTCACATAGGCAAACACATTCACACATTTATATACATGTAAACGGATATAATTTTATACATGAAATAAGACCATTTTTACACACTGAAAACATGATTTTCCCTTTTCCTTTATTTATTTTCTCCAGTCCCTTCACTTTCCTTCGTCCCATGTATGCATTTGTTTTCTATCTTTCTATTTCTTCTTTCTTTCTTATTTCTTTGTCTTTCTTCTTTCTTCCTTTTTTTCTGTTTCTTTCTTTCTTCTGTCCTTTTCTTTTTTTCTCGCTCTCTCATGTTCTTTCAATATCAGCCTTTGTTTTCAATCTTTCTTTCCATCTTGCTATATTTTTTCTTCCTTCCTTCCTTTCTTTTTTGCATTACTTACATTTTGCTTCATTTCATGTACGCCTTTGTATTCTTTTCATTCTTCTGTCCCTTTCATTCATCTCGCTTTCTCATATTTTAAATTCCTTGTGAGACTTTTTTCTTACTTTTTTCTTTCTATCTTTCTTCTGTCTCTTTCTTTCTCTCATTTGTTCCCTTCTTTTCTTTCGCTCTCTCATTTTCTTTCATTCCTTGTAGGACTTTTTTCTTACTTTTTTCTTTCTATCTTTCTTCTGTCTCTTTCTTTCTCTCATTTGTTCCCTTCTTTTCTTTCGCTCTCTCATTTTCTTTCATTCCTTGTAGGACTTTTTTCTTACTTTTTTCTTTCTATCTTTCTTCTGTCTCTTTCTTTCTCTCATTTGTTCCCTTCTTTTCTTTCGCTCTCTCATTTTCTTTCATTCCTTGTAGGACTTTTTTCTTACTTTTTTCTTTCTATCTTTCTTCTGTCTCTTTCTTTCTCTCATTTGTTCCCTTCTTTTCTTTCGCTCTCTCATTTTCTTTCATTCCTTGTAGGACTTTTTTCTTACTTTTTTCTTTCTATCTTTCTTCTGTCTCTTTCTTTCTCTCATTTGTTCCCTTCTTTTCTTTCGCTCTCTCATTTTCTTTCATTCCTTGTAGGACTTTTTTCTTACTTTTTTCTTTCTATCTTTCTTCTGTCTCTTTCTTTCTCTCATTTGTTCCCTTCTTTTCTTTCGCTCTCTCATTTTCTTTCATTCCTTGTAGGACTTTTTTCTTACTTTTTTCTTTCTATCTTTCTTCTGTCTCTTTCTTTCTCTCATTTGTTCCCTTCTTTTCTTTCGCTCTCTCATTTTCTTTCATTCCTTGTAGGACTTTTTTCTTACTTTTTTCTTTCTATCTTTCTTCTGTCTCTTTCTTTCTCTCATTTGTTCCCTTCTTTTCTTTCGCTCTCTCATTTTCTTTCATTCCTTGTAGGACTTTTTTCTCACATTTTTCTTTGTATCTTTCTTCTGTCTCTTTCTTTCTGTCATTTGTTACCTTCTTTTCTTTCGCTCTCTCATTTTCTTTCATTCCTTGTAGGACTTTTTTCTTACTTTTTTCTTTCTATCTTTCTTCTGTCTCTTTCTTTCTCTCATTTGTTCCCTTCTTTTCTTTCGCTCTCTCATTTTCTTTCATTCCTTGTAGGACTTTTTTCTTACTTTTTTCTTTCTATCTTTCTTCTGTCTCTTTCTTTCTCTCATTTGTTCCCTTCTTTTCTTTCGCTCTCTCATTTTCTTTCATTCCTTGTAGGACTTTTTTCTTACTTTTTTCTTTCTATCTTTCTTCTGTCTCTTTCTTTCTCTCATTTGTTCCCTTCTTTTCTTTCGCTCTCTCATTTTCTTTCATTCCTTGTAGGACTTTTTTCTTACTTTTTTCTTTCTATCTTTCTTCTGTCTCTTTCTTTCTCTCATTTGTTCCCTTCTTTTCTTTCGCTCTCTCATTTTCTTTCATTCCTTGTAGGACTTTTTTCTTACTTTTTTCTTTCTATCTTTCTTCTGTCTCTTTCTTTCTCTCATTTGTTCCCTTCTTTTCTTTCGCTCTCTCATTTTCTTTCATTCCTTGTAGGACTTTTTTCTTACTTTTTTCTTTCTATCTTTCTTCTGTCTCTTTCTTTCTCTCATTTGTTCCCTTCTTTTCTTTCGCTCTCTCATTTTCTTTCATTCCTTGTAGGACTTTTTTCTTACTTTTTTCTTTCTATCTTTCTTCTGTCTCTTTCTTTCTCTCATTTGTTCCCTTCTTTTCTTTCGCTCTCTCATTTTCTTTCATTCCTTGTAGGACTTTTTTCTTACTTTTTTCTTTCTATCTTTCTTCTGTCTCTTTCTTTCTCTCATTTGTTCCCTTCTTTTCTTTCGCTCTCTCATTTTCTTTCATTCCTTGTAGGACTTTTTTCTCACATTTTTCTTTGTATCTTTCTTCTGTCTCTTTCTTTCTGTCATTTGTTACCTTCTTTTCTTTCGCTCTCTCATTTTCTTTCATTCCTTGTAGGACTTTTTTCTTACTTTTTTCTTTCTATCTTTCTTCTGTCTCTTTCTTTCTCTCATTTGTTCCCTTCTTTTCTTTCGCTCTCTCATTTTCTTTCATTCCTTGTAGGACTTTTTTCTCACCTTTTTCTTTCTATCTTTCTTCTGTCTCTTTCTTTCTCTCATTTGTTCCCTTCTTTTCTTTCGCTCTCTCATTTTCTTTCATTCCTTGTAGGACTTTTTCTCACTTTTTTCTTTCTATCTTTCTTCTGTCTCTTTCTTTCTCTCATTTGTTCCCTTCTTTTCTTTCGCTCTCTCATTTTCTTTCATTCCTTGTAGGACTTTTTTCTCACTTTTTTCTTTCTATCTTTCTTCTGTCTCTTTCTTTCTCTCATTTGTTCCCTTCTTTTCTTTCGCTCTCTCATTTTCTTTCATTCCTTGTAGGACTTTTTTCTCACTTTTTTCTTTCTATCTTTCTTCTGTCTCTTTCTTTCTCTCATTTGTTCCCTTCTTTTCTTTCGCTCTCTCATTTTCTTTCATTCCTTGTAGGACTTTTTCTCACTTTTTTCTTTCTATCTTTCTTCTGTCTCTTTCTTTCTCTCATTTGTTCCCTTCTTTTCTTTCGCTCTCTCATTTTCTTTCATTCCTTGTAGGACTTTTTTCTCACTTTTTTCTTTCTATCTTTCTTCTGTCTCTTTCTTTCTCTCATTTGTTCCCTTCTTTTCTTTCGCTCTCTCATTTTCTTTCATTCCTTGTAGGACTTTTTTCTCACTTTTTTCTTTCTATCTTTCTTCTGTCTCTTTCTTTCTCTCATTTGTTCCCTTCTTTTCTTTCGCTCTCTCATTTTCTTTCATTCCTTGTAGGACTTTTTTCTCACTTTTTTCTTTCTATCTTTCTTCTGTCTCTTTCTTTCTCTCATTTGTTCCCTTCTTTTCTTTCGCTCTCTCATTTTCTTTCATTCCTTGTAGGACTTTTTTCTCACTTTTTTCTTTCTATCTTTCTTCTGTCTCTTTCTTTCTCTCATTTGTTCCCTTCTTTTCTTTCGCTCTCTCATTTTCTTTCATTCCTTGTAGGACTTTTTTCTTACATTTTTCTTTCTATCTTTCTTCTGTCTCTTTCTTTCTCTCATTTGTTCCCTTCTTTTCTTTCGCTCTCTCATTTTCTTTCATTCCTTGTAGGACTTTTTTCTTACTTTTTTCTTTCTATCTTTTTTCTGTCTCTTTCTTTCTCTCATTTGTTCCCTTCTTTTCTTTCGCTCTCTCATTTTCTTTCATTCCTTGTAGGACTTTTTTCTTACTTTTTTCTTTCTATCTTTCTTCTGTCTCTTTCTTTCTCTCATTTGTTCCCTTCTTTTCTTTCGCTCTCTCATTTTCTTTCATTCCTTGTAGGACTTTTTTCTTACTTTTTCTTTCTATCTTTCTTCTGTCTCTTTCTTTCTCTCATTTGTTCCCTTCTTTTCTTTCGCTCTCTCATTTTCTTTCATTCCTTGTAGGACTTTTTCTTACATTTTTCTTTCTATCTTTCTTCTCTCTCTTTCTTTCTCTCATTTGTTCCCTTCTTTTCTTTCGCTCTCTCATTTTCTTTCATTCCTTGTAGGACTTTTTTCTCACTTTTTTCTTTCTATCTTTCTTCTGTCTCTCTCTTTCTCTCATTTGTTCCCTTCTTTTCTTTCGCTCTCTCATTTTCTTTCATTCCTTGTAGGACTTTTTTCTCACTTTTTTCTTTCTATCTTTCTTCTGTCTCTTTCTTTCTCTCATTTGTTCCCTTCTTTTCTTTCGCTCTCTCATTTTCTTTCATTCCTTGTAGGACTTTTTTCTCACTTTTTTCTTTCTATCTTTCTTCTGTCTCTTTCTTTCTCTCATTTGTTCCCTTCTTTTCTTTCGCTCTCTCATTTTCTTTCATTCCTTGTAGGACTTTTTTCTTACTTTTTCTTTCTATCTTTTTTCTGTCTCTTTCTTTCTCTCATTTGTTCCCTTCTTTTCTTTCGCTCTCTTATTTTCTTTCATTCCATGCAAGACTTTGCATTTCTTTCATTTATTCATTCATTCATTCATTCTTCTGTCTCTTTCTTTATTTTTTCTTTCGTTATTTATTTTGCCCCTTTTTTTCTCTCACTCATTCTTTTTCTTTTATTCCACATCAGCCTTTGCTTTTTTTCTTTCTTTCTTTCGTTCTTTTTTTCGTTCTTTCTTTCTTTTGTCCGCATCTTTTCTCTCATCCTAGGATTTCCTTTCATTTCATCTACAGTTTTGTCTTTCTTATCTTTCTTCTGTCTATTCCTTTTCATCCGCTTGTTCATTTTCTTTCATTCTATGGACGATTTTGGTTTCTTCCTATTCTCCCCAATTTTTCTTTCTTTCTCTCGCTCTTTATTCCTCTTTCTTTTCTCTCGTCTTAATATTTTCTTCCATTACATGTACGCTATTTTCTCTGCCTATTTATTTTTCTGTCTCTTCCTTTTCTCTCGATCATACATTTTCCATAATATTATTTACGCCTTTCTTTCTTTCTTTCTTTCTTTATTTCTTTATTTCTTTCTTTATTTCTTTATTTCTTTCTTTCTTTATTTCTTTCTGTCTAGATCTATTTATATGTTTTCTTTTCCCTTTTCCATTACTTTCTTTTATTCTATCTTTTTGTTTCTTTATTTTTTTCTGTTACTTTCCCACTTTTCTTCATTTTTTCTTTCTCTTATTTTCCACACTTTTATTTTGTTCATTCATCTTCCCTTCCTTTCTTTCTTTATTCTGTTTCTTTTTCTTTCATTCTGTCAGTCTTTCATTTGATTCTTTTTGCCTTTATCTCTTCTCTTTCTCTCGCTTTCACTCTCTCTTATTTATTCGTTCTATTCTTTCTACTTTTTTATCATACTATATCACTTTATTATCATTCATCAGATTTCGTTTTATGTGCCTCCATTCTTGAATATGGCTTTAACGTTTTCGCTTTTGCTTACTATTTTTCTGTTCACAATTCAATATTTCTTCCATTCTTTTCGTCACCTTTTCTCTCTGTTTCTTTTTGTCTTCGTTTTACAGTTTCAAATCTACTCTGTTTGTTACGTCTAATTAAGCCTGGTATAAGGCAACAGTAGAGAGACAATTATAGATTATTGCTTTTTATATAACTGCCATAACAAGATCAGAAGGAACACTTTGCATTTTTTTTCTGAGGCCCATGAGAGTATTGCATCGAAAATGACTGCTGAACAAATAATTAATACGAATATCATAAAAAAATAAGAACTTCGCAATTTTATTATAGAATAAGTAAACCTACATGCTGTAAGGCTAGTTAAGCTTCGGTATATGTCAGAATTAAAGAAAAGATCAAACACAAATCTCACGACTTGTAAAACTAGCACCTTAATCACCGTTTCAAGAGATGCTTTCGAAAGGCAAATTCGAATGGCAAGCATGTTTGGTTTCAAAAGTAAATTCGCCATGCCTGACATTCTTAATAAACTCTTGTGGTAATTCTTCACTTAAGCGGCGTAAAATAAACTGTTACTCTCTGAACGGTGTAAAATCAATAAGACCCAGCTATATACGTTTATTAGACTTAAATATTATTACAACTGGTAATGGTGGACGACACAGAAAACGAATGCTGAAAACATGGGGCTATTCTTGTACAGCGGGATTCACAACATGCTGCTGATGAATAAAGACACAATGAGAGCATATCCGGTGGTTGTGTCCTCGATTCCAGCATAAGCAACCCAGATGTCTGAAATAATATGGCTTCCAGGCTGAATATATCGTACAATTCTCTTTTTCTTTGTCTCTGCTCGCCGATCCGGAACCTCAACTAAGAGACACGTTCCCGAACACCGCTCGATACGACCGAATACCCAATGGTCAGACCGCCATTGTCCACGGTGATATTTACGATGAAAAAACATCTAAAGATATAAAATTGTTTTTTTGCCGTTTAATTGAAGTAGAAATTTGACAAACTATTATACGTCGCTTATCTGAAGGATTACCCTTATTGTTTTCCTTTCGCATTCTGCTCACTGGGAAAGGTCTGAGGTTCCAATTTATTAAACTTCAAACCTATTTACTCAACAGTCATGGTCAATAAAATTGCGCCAACTGGTTAACCATAACTACGCCTTACTCGGGCGCCTCGACGTGGTGTAATGGTTAGAAAGCTTGTCTTGCTAGATCAATTACGACTGAGTAGTGAGTTCGGTCCTCACTGACCCTTACTTTCGGCCTTGTGCCACATCTAAGCCGGGCTTAGAAAATCACTTTATGGGCACCTCGAGGCGGTGTAATGGTTAGCAAGCTTGACTCGCTAAAACGATTACGACTGAGTAGTGAGTTCGATCCTCACTGGGTACCCCCTACTTTCGGCCTTGTGCCGCATCTAAGCTACGCTTGGAAAATCACTATAGCTACGCCTTACTCTTATACGATGTAACTGTTATGCGCTAAACATAGCCTAGTTTTCCACAGTACCTCAAATATGGGGCACCCAGTGAAGTTCCAACTCGAGAGTAATGGACAATCAGTCTAGATGAGCTGGCTAACCGTTATTCCCAGCCGATTCTGATGCACTCTGTCATTTAATAATCATATCCTTATTTAGCACAAGTCCAGAACGAAGCGCCTATATAGAAGAGCCTTTTGTTAATGATAACGTCAAACGGTTTCGAACTTGGAGATCATTTATCAGTGTTATTGGAAAATATTTAAACCAATCAATAAATACGTAGCCTAATGATGAAAGAAGCATTTATTTTGCAAAATATATTTTTATATTCTAATAAAATCTACTTCTATATAAATGCATTTAATCCAACTCTTCTCCATTGATCATATACATTAAACATTATGTCGTAAAAATCTTAATAACTGCATTATGCTACAAACTTATTGATTCGCTTTGGTATACTTGGATGAAACTTGCTCCATCTCGTAGTTATCTTTATATGGATATTGTTAATGAATTACCACTATGAAATATGCAATTGTGAAATAGTAATTAAGAGTGATGTTGCGCATCTGACTTTTAATTTATTCAGAGGTTATATTTCGAATTAACCAAATGATTTCAATATCTGATTTTATTTTACTCGTATTAGGAATTTTTCTTAACTTTTTAATGTTTTTATAGTACCTTCTTTTTCTTGTTTCAGTTATTTTATTTTTGTTTTCTTTCTTTTTTCTTTGTTCTTATTCCTTTCATTTTTTGTACTTTTTATTCATTTCTGATTTTTCTTCCATATTCATCCTTCTTTTTGTCTTTCTTTCTAATTTTGTCACTTCTCCATTTTTCTTTTTTCTTCCACCTCTTTTTCTTTTAATTTCTTCCTTTTTTCTCTCTTTTTTCATTCCCTTTAATTACTATTTCTTTCTTTCAATTTTGCTCTTCCACTTCATCTTGTTGTTAATTCGGTCGTAATAATTCCACGTATAGTTCTTCTTTCTGTTCGACCCGTGTTACCCTCTCCTCCTACGTTCTCTCGTTTCTCTCTTTCAGATTTTAAAATAGGCATCTATCATTTTCTATGTCTTCTTAATGGAAGACATTACGTAGTGCCTTTCTTTCTCACATTCTCCACTATAACGCATTTCCTTTCAGACGTTTTCCTCCATAATCATTTACCCAGTATTTACTTTTATATTTTACAGAGGTTTTTTTCTTAAATATCCCGTTACTTTTTTTCATTTTCTCATTTAGTTTCTACGACTTTTTATTTTCAATCAATTATTTTCTGCTCCCACATCATCATCATGAAAATATGTTTCTTCATCTTTTCTTTATTTATCGACAACTTTACTTGAATTTTTCCTTAGCCGTCCTTCATCAGATAGCAATAATCACTTATTTTCATAATCGTCATCGTATAACGTGCTACTGTCTTCCTGACTACCGTTTATTCTTTCCGTTGTCTTTCAGTCATTATGCGAAATTCTTATTCTTCATTTTTTTATTCTTCTTCCTTCCTTTCCTTTCCTTATCTCTTCTTATTCTTCTTCTCATCTTTTTGCTTTCTCCTCCTCTTCTTTTTGTTTCTCTTCTTGCGTAACGATCTTTTCTTTTCTCTTCTTCCTTTCCAATCTTCTTCTTCTTCTTCTTCTTCTTCTTCTTCTTCTTCTTCTTCTTCTTCTTCTTCTTCTTCTTCTTCTTCTTCTCTTCTCATCTTTTTGCTTTCTCCTCCTCTTCTTTTTGTTTCTCTTCTTGCGTAACAATCTTTTCTTTTCCCTTCTTCCTTCCCAATCTTCTTCTTCTTCTTCTTCTTCTTCTTCTTCTTCTTCTTCTTCTTCTTCTTCTTCTTCTTCTTCTTCTTCTTCTTCTCATCTTTTTGCTTTCTCCTCCTCTTCTTTTTGTTTCTCTTCTTGCGTAACGATCTTTTCTTTTCTCTTCTTCCTTTCCAATCTTCTTCTTCTTCTTCTTCTTCTTCTTCTTCTTCTTCTTCTTCTTCTTCTTCTTCTTCTTCTTCTTCTTCTCATCTTTTTGATTTCTCCTCCTCTTCTTTTTGTTTCTCTTCTTGCGTAACAATCTTTTCTTTTCCCTTCTTCCTTCCCAATCTTCTTCTTCTTCTTCTTCTTCTTCTTCTTCTTCTTCTTCTTCTTCTTCTTCTTCTTCTTCTTCTTCTTCTCATCTTTTTGCTTTCTCCTCCTCTTCTTTTTGTTTCTCTTCTTGCGTAACGATCTTTTCTTTTCTCTTCTTCCTTTCCAATCTTCTTCTTCTTCTTCTTCTTCTTCTTCTTCTTCTTCTTCTTCTTCTTCTTCTTCTTCTTCTTCTTCTTCTTCTCATCTTTTTGCTTTCTCCTCCTCTTCTTTTTGTTTCTCTTCTTGCGTAACAATCTTTTCTTTTCCCTTCTTCCTTTCCAATCTTCTTTTTTTTTTTTTCTTCTTTTGTTTCTCCTTTTTCGCGAAACTTCCCTAACGACCACCGAAATCCCACAAATGTAGATCTGAAATCAGATTCAGTTTTGCATTCCTCGGACGTCGTTTCTTCCATTTCCGGTGTTCTTTAACAAAACCATCTTCAGAAACAAAATATAAAAATGCTTTCATTACTTCCGTCTCTTGCGTCTGATTTCTATGTTGTCCCCAAGTGTTTAATTTTTTGTTTCCATTTTTCTTTTTATGTTTGCATCATTTTCCTTTCTTTTATTCCACGATTCTTGCCTGTCTTTCCATTTTGAAAGTCAAAATTTCGAGTTCCATTTGCTCCCGTGGAAAAAAAAATTTAAGCCATTAGTAAACTGATATTAACCATAACCCGTTTAGTAGAGATGCTTAATTACCATATCTCTTCAGAACTCTTTATTACACGCACTGCACGAAACATCTAAAGGTTAATGAGAAGTATTAAATGAATTTACTATTTACTTTACTAACACTTGCAAATGACTGATAATTATGGAATATTGTTAAGAAACAATGGCTTTTTTATTAACTGAGTGTTAACACAAAAATATTATCGCGATAATTTTACTGCAAATACAATAAATTATCAGGTATGAATATTTGAGATGAAGGATTTCTTAATTACATATTTACGCAGAATTGTTATCTTCTTTTATATCAATTTGGCCACTATTTTCTCCAAGAAATTTTCATGTTTATTTTACATTCTTCAGAATTCTATATGTCATTTCTTCATACCACCAGTTAAAAAAATGACAAGTCTCAAGAATTTTCTTTAAAATATCGTTAGAAAAAAAATAAATAAAATACCAAAAAAAAAAAAAAAAAAAAAGAAATTGGTCAAAATAGTTTGCCAATATTGATTTTTGTTTTTATGGCTTATCAACCCTTTGTCAGTTATTTAAATCAGAATCATATTTTGGGTTGTAAGAATAGTTATATTATTGTAAGTGAATAATGCATTAACAATTTTTTGAAGATAACGATGATTTTTCTCCAGATGTAAATACTACTATTTAACCCACACCTGGTAGGAGGAGAGGGATTCATACCTTTCGCAAAGATATTTAGGCGTTAGAACTCGACGGGTATTTAATCTCGGTCCATCGATTTCTCATTCCGATCCGCTATACCTATCACCACCCGCACATCTACACGGTTTAATAACAACAAGAATGAAGATAACCGTCTAAAGTGTGCGGATGAACGCTATATGTTAATATTATCTGATCTATATTAAAGACGATAAAGTAAGAAATTATATTTTGCGTCGGTACTTCCACTTGCGCGCAGATTAAACTCAACTTCTTTATTCTTGCTATTTTTACACATACCTGAGGTAGAAGTGGATTCATGCCTTTCCTAAGAGCATTATTATGCAAAGATCATGAACTGTTGCTGCTGGAATTTCAACTTGGCTTGCCTTTTCCATTTCTTCTTCCCTTGACCGTTATATAATCCATCTCCTATATAGAAAATAAGAAATGTATTTTCTTTTAGTCATTATACATTAGAGAAAATTGTTTTAGTGACTAAACAAGCAGACCACTAATTTTGTTTTCTTATAGAAAAAAAATAGTTCTAGGCACATGTAGCCAGGTAAAGAAACAGGGAAAACTGTGTGAATGTTGAACAATCTCTTTAAAAATGAAGAAGAGATATGAGTTAACAGAAATGTGGTTATACAGAAGGATGTTGGGAATAGTGTGAACTGAAAATGTGAGTGACGACGAAGTTTCTAACAGAATGGAAACAACAATTTCAAAAATGGAAGGTCCGAATTGGCGATCCCAGCATGCCCTCCCCAATACCATTTGGCATCAGAGTTAATTGTACCCACTCCCAGCTC
Source organism: Acanthosepion esculentum (assembly GCA_964036315.1). Taxonomy (NCBI): domain Eukaryota; kingdom Metazoa; phylum Mollusca; class Cephalopoda; order Sepiida; family Sepiidae; genus Acanthosepion; species Acanthosepion esculentum. The sequence continues at coordinate 60,542,578 of OZ038478.1, forward strand.
CAATGTTGGCTTCATCAAATCTTCCTTGATTTAATATGCATTAAAGAACCAACTAGATGACTTCGCCAGTCTTAATGTGTATCGTTGGTATATGCTGGTATCGTTGAAATGAATACTTTTGATTGTTAATTTCTTTTGTAATTTTCTCGTTTTTAACTTGTTTTTTTGTTTGTTTGTTTTTTGTACTTTTCACTTTTCCTATGCTATCCTAATTCCGAATTTTATTTGATCCTTTCTTCATTCATTATTTTCATTTTCTCTTAATACTTGGCTCACCGCGTGTACACGTATGTAAGTATATATATGTATATGTTTGAGGACATAGAAATTGATCGCAATGAATGGAGGACTACTTGCTACAATGGCATCAAGAACAATGCAGCATCAAACATCACCAAGCTTCGTCACACTAGGGAAAGGACTCACATATCTGCTGCTGTACCGGCCACACACTCCAACAATCCACACTCTTGCACAATCTGTAGACTTCTTTGCAAATCACTAGCAGGACTGAAATGTCACTTGCGACTTACACACAGGGTTGAATAAGCACAGTTGTCGGAACCTCATACGTTGAAACCGACGGGAGAGTCCATCATATATATATATATAAAGAAGGAGAGACTTCATGCTTGGTGAATTTGATACGCATAGGACATATTGAAAGTAAGACAGACAGAGAGAAACAGTGAGTAACTTACCTAACTTGTTTGTGTAAATGGATGAGAGAACAAGGACTGGGATACATGGTAAAAAAAGACATACTAAGAGCTAAAAAGCATAGGAAGATTTCGAAAACCACGATTGACAACATCTTGAAGGGACATATCACATGAAAGAAGATTTTAATTATAATTCATTTCACAGAAATAAAATAAATGACCAGAACTTCCAACTTTAATAGTATTTCAATCCATTTAGATGGGGTATTATCAATGATTTTTCATTTTTTAATATAATTTCTTTTATTTATGTCTATTACTTTTTATCGCAACTCCCAAATCGTAATTCCACGATTGTTAAATAAGTAGCGAGATTTGAACTTTCTTCCCTTGATCTTAGGAGGCTTGTTATGACAGCATTTACTGATTAGGCTACGAATGCTGACAAATAAGATTCATTCAAACTTATACACAAAACTCTATATTTTTACTTTCCCAAACGCCACACGACACCATCTTGTTTTGTTTTTTTTTTGTTTTTTTTTGTTTTTTTGTTTTTTTTTATTATTATTATTATTATTATTATTATTATTATTATTATTATTATTATTATTATTATTATTATTCTCATCCTGTTTATTTACCTTCTGTCTATATTTCTGAGATGAAATATTGTAACTATTTACATCAGGGGTGGGCAAACTTTTTAGTACAAGGGCCGCATTCTAAAACTTTTTAGTTTTACTGGGCCGCATAGTATATATAAACCAAAATAACTGATATTTAAAATTGGCAAAATAAAGGGCTTTTAAAAGAGAAATATAGTTTTAATAAATAACATTTTAAAGCGGGCCGCACGAAATCGTTTGGCGGGCCGCATGTGGCCCGCGGGCCGTAGTTTGCCCACCCCTGATTTACATCGTTAGGACGGTTGTCCTCATCTTTATTGCCATATTTCCAACGTATCTTCTCCGGTCTTCTTCAAATGATATACTTTAGAATTTCGAACCGAACACTTTATTTACTCCACGTGGGTAGATTGTTTCAATGTATATCACCTGAAGAAAGCCAGTTCGTTGAACGGTCGAAACGTCGTAAATATAGCAATAAAGACGAGTACAGCAGTCCGAACGATGGAAATAGTGTAAATTGTTTATTTATTTTTATATCATACTACTGGTGTATATAGTTTTGCACAGGTAATATTAGGCTTACGACCACATCACGTTGAAACACTCGTTCCCTTACGATCATCGAAGTTAAGCAAATTCGAGCCTGGTGAGTACCTACATAGGTGATCGCTTGGGAATACAAGATGATGTAAGGTTGGATGTTCAGGTGGTGTAATGAATAATGGCTCGTAATTGTTAACCGGAGAGCCGAGTTCGAATTCCAACTGGCTTCGTTATATTCACTTACGCGCGAATACCCGAGGGGGAGGTTTAAATCTAAGTCAACTCTCACTAGCTATTGGTTAATTAGTAAGACTTGTATCACTAAATCTTTATTTTCTCAAAAGTATCTTACTATCTAGAAATATTTTGGGTGCTTAAAATAACTTGTGTTGATAAGCTGTAAAAAACGAATCAATTAATCAAAACAAGTAATATTCAATATAATAGTATACAAATGTATTAAATTAAGTCTTTTTCCATTAATAACATTTTAATTTTACCTTATTTTTTCGTTTTTCTTATTACAAGTACCAGACCGTCATTCCACAAATAAGTATCGCGAATCAGAAAAAAAAATACACCGATAGTATAGAGTAGGATTTGTATTCCTTGTTCTCAGGAACCTGTCTATCGTTGATAGCGCTTTCCCATTAATCGACAAATGCTAACCAGTGGCTTGTCATATATATCTTATTTCACGGTCGCAGAATGGCGATCGCGAAATTGCGATACAAATTAACAAAAATAAGATATTAGGAACACAAGTCAATGATGTTTAATAAGGAGTTTTAATTTATGCATTCTAACCTAACATTAGAGCTGCATCTGCAAGTTCGTTCTTCTTTTGTTTACGTTGAAGAATATTAATGCTTTTAATAGGGACTGCAACTTCCCATTGAAAGAAGTGACTCTTTTCGCACGAAGCATCTGAATAACGATACCAATTCTCCTACGCTGACTTTTCACCTTTCGGTAAACCCTCAAATGTTCAAAGGGGCAATTAGTTCTTTGATCCTTTCATGAAATCAACATTTCCCCCGCCTTTCTTTTCAGTTTTCAATTACAATCGCTTTGTTCCTTTCACGCACGCCTCTTTCTTTTCCCTTACTGAAGTACTCTCTTTTTTTCATTTCGCCTCCCCTTTCTTCTTTATTCGTTTTCCCTTTCCGTTTTTTTTTTTTAAAGAATAACTGAAATAAAAAAATAAATATATTGAAAGTAAAACATTTTTAAAAAATTAATAGATGTTCTTTGATTTCTCTAAAACAATATTCAATACAACCTGATGAAGAATGAACTTCAATGATTTCTCTTATCTCTCCTGTTGTTAATTGCGAGTCAAAGTTATTGGAAGTATTCACATTAAAAAAAAAAACAAAAAGCTGAGAAATATAATTCTAAAACCCTTATCATTCTACAGAGTGCGAGCGGTAAATTGTCGCCATTTTATTTTTTACTTTCGCGCATGTGCGTTGTTTGTTTTTGATTTTGTCGACTACACAGTATAGTAGAGTCAGTTGGGCATTGTCTGTGAGGAAAAGAGCACCATGACTCAAATCACTCCACCAGAAATTTGGAAACGGCATTCTGTACTGCTTGGCATTCGCGCCAGCAGCTTCAATATGAACATTTCAGAGTGTTTAGGTGTCAATCTGAGAACAGTGCAGAGGATTCGGAAAGTGTTCTGTGAGTCTAATGGTGATTATAAAGATACGGCAGCTCGGAAAACTCACTCCTTCTGACAGGAAAAGACCTCCTGATTTTGTTGGTGAGGATCTCAGACTCAACACGGAGTCCTACATCAGATGTCTTGTAGAGGTAGTGCTTCCCAGGGTCAACAGGATGGTTACTGGAAGACCATATGTCTGGCAATAGGACACTGCACCATGACACAAAAACTGAACCAACTCATGGCTGTCAAACAATTTCTGCGACCACGTCACCCCTTACATCTGGCCACCCAACTTTCCAGGCTGCAACCCCCTTCATTATTATGTGTGGTGCGTAGTTGAGCGAGAGACGAACAAAACTCCTTGTAACACCAAAGATTAACTGAAAGCAAGGATTATGGCAGTATTCACCATCAAAGACAAGGAGACCATCCAGAAGAGATGCAGGAGATTCCGAAATCGTCAGGAGGCCGTGGCTGAAACCAATGGCGGTTTTATTGAATAAAGTTACTCTTTAGTATTTCAGGATATTTTTGTGTAATTTTCGTAAATATATGTTAAAATTAGATGTCAGTGTTATTTTTATTTTTGCGTAATTTACACAACAATTTATCCATCGCACATTATATTCCTTTTTGTTTTTATACGTTCAGTTGAAAATGAAATAATCTAATTGCATTTTGTAATAATTATAGCCTGTGCTTTATATGCAGACGATATGTTCCAAAAACTTCAGCGTAATCCTGAAATGGCGGATAGTATCGCACAGTATACCCTAATTTTTCCTGATACTTAAAGAGGATTCAAATTAAAATTGCTTGTGGATAATCTAGGCTGTACAAAATGGTAAGTAGATAAACGAGATAGCAAAGCATAGAGCCAGAAACCAATTGCACCAACTCAGTTATGCTTAACTCCGATGTTGTATCTTAGACCAAACAGCAACAAATATGGTAATATATTGTCAAATCCTGTGGTGGGGACGGTAGTTCTCGTCGGGTGATAGATACAATTTCCTTAATCTCTAAAACCTATAAAGAGTTACGCATTGTCTCTTGATGGCGTAGACCACGTTATTCTGGCATGAACAGTAGAGAATAACATTCTCGAGGAAAGCCTTCTTGACAACATCTTTCTCTTTGGAGGATAGAGATATACATCCTCTACGGACGAGATGGTAAATGGGTCCAACCATGGAGCACATTATGCTGACACTTATCATCACTATTCCTCGTTTTCTGCGGTCAGATATGTTGATAAATTCAAAAATCCATCAAAGATTCTATTTCTTAAATTCAGCTACTAACGAAACCATTGCATGCAACCAGTCGTAAGAGATAAATTATTTCGGATCTTAATCGATTGTTGTTCAAAATATCAACTGTACAAAATTACTTTCTATCGTAAAGGGACTTCCGATTGGCTCACAAGTATGACCTGCGACTAATAACTTTATTGCACGAAAGATTCTTGGGAAATATAACTTATTACATTCGGAGAGACTGTCTACCAACTTACCAGTCCTTTACGTATAAAATCCTGGATTCTTCAATCAACTTTTTATCACAATAAATTCAAGAAAAAGGAACATAAATTTAACCAAATAAAACGAGCGCTATTTTTTCTTTTGCATACAACAAAATAGACATCTTCACTCTAATGACTTCTTCACAAAAATGTAACGTAGCCAAAATGTTTCATTTTTAAGCAAATTCAAACGGGGGTTCAAAAGTTATTTTGTAACAGCCAGGCCATCAAATGATTGTTGGACAAATCAACCGCCATTAAACATGTAAATGGTCACTTCACTTTTCCTCTAATGAATGTGATTCTATATATATATATATATATATATATATATATATATATATATATATATATATATATATATATATATATATATACATTGGTTTTATGAGTGATTACTCTGCTATGAGCTACTTCCGGTGAGTCAAACGATTGATTCGAACAATTACTGCTTCTAATTAGATCAAATGAAGAAAAGCAACAAAATGTATTAGGATTTAGTAGAAAAGTATATTTTTATATCAGGGCATGACTAGATCGCATTTTATGTGATCAATCAAAAGTTAGTACAGCTTATGGAGGCATTTTTATTTTCGTCGAGTATATATACTTAGTACTACTCAGTTACTACTCGCCTCATTTCTGTGCAGTATTAGATATCCCTGGACATGTCCAGCGGAATGAGAACAATGTTACCCCCCCACCCAATAGATTAACTAAAGGACCCAGTTCTAAATTCCCTGAAGGTTAACCGGATCAACAATTACCGGATTAAGGACGGAGAGCACAAAGATGAGGACAATAATCCGCGTGTAAATAATGATAACTCCTCGTCCCAGAAATTTAGTCAGAAATAAATATTTGATAAACCATTTAGTATGTGAGTTTATCTCTGTGATAAGTGTTGTTGAGTTATACGATAAATATCGACCATAAGTTAAATATTGGGTTAAAAGTCTTGAGGTTACGTTGCACATCAGGGTGTACATTCCGGTAAAAGGTAAAGTCAATAGTTTTTAGCAAAACGGATTCGAGAATAGCACAAATTGGAACTCCGCAAATGAAAAAACCGACACGAACTGGATATAGTTCAATAAAGAAAACAGAATGTGTTTCAAGCTGGTCAAGTGAATTAGTCGGCTTTTTGTTCTTTTCACGAGACATAATAATATAAATGTTTCGCATTTACAACTGATATAAAAAAGAAAATAAAAAAAATTAATTAATAAGACCAATTTATTGTTAAAGCAATCTGCACGATTTCAAATTTCATTATACTCGTCAATGCATTCAAAATAAAATTGTTATTAAGCAACTGATTTTATGTATAATTACAAGATAAGCATACATTTAATTAGCTATATATAGTATGTTTCAGTTTACAATATCTATCCTCATTACAAATATTGATAATAACTTATTTGCTAGGTGGCAAGTTTTATTATGTAAAGTGCAACGTAAATTTTTATTTATAAATAACCCCAAAGATGTAGGCTATAGAATCATATATATTTTATAACATCATATGCATAAAAACGTTATTATTTTAAATGTTACTATGAGATAATTCACATTCTGAAACTCAAAAGTCTATCGCCTATTGATTTTATTAAATTATCTACTTTTTCGACTTCAATATTAATTACAACTGGTTTTATTACTATACAGTCATCTTTATTTGAAAATTGGGTTCCATTCTCATAGGGATTACGGCCATATCACGTTGAAACATCCGTTCACAAACGATCACCGAACTGGCCAGGACCTAGATGGGTGACCGCATGTTAATACGCATTATCAGAAATTTCTGATGAATCTTAAATAATAACGAAACATGTTAAATTTATAAACGTTTCGTAAGTGCTTATTATGTTATGATTCTGTCGAATTTTAATTTATATTTGATTCAAATTCATATACAAGGGAGCCAAAAATCTCTTTGCAGTGTTTGATTTATTAATCAATGTTCTTGTGGTAAAAATCAAATGTCTTGGACACAAAGAAATTGCCTGTGCGTGCCTGCTACAAGTCTGCCTCATTTACGATGCATTTCCTACGACGATGGTTGTCCAGGGAATGAAAAAGGTGGTTATCTATTGGCACAAGTTCCACGGAGTAAAGTGGATGGCACAGTGTCTTCCAGCCAAGTTACTTTATGGTATCCCTAGCGACTCGCGCCACCCAATGTCTGACATTGTTATGGAGGCACAGTACATCGTTACGATTAACAAATGCCGGCTCCTTCTACGTCAATATCTGTTGCACACGTTCCAACAACTGCGAGTACAGGTCTGCAGTAATGGTTTGGCCAGTTGGTGGTAGTTCATAGTGCACCAGTTCTCGACTAGTTCACCAAATACAGAGTATGATCTTGCGTGGGTATAGAGGTGGTCTTGTGGTGTTAGGTTATACAGGCCCTATTTTTCGTTAGTGGTGAGCACTCGATCAAATATGGGTAAGCTTCGGTGACGATAAAGCAACGTGAAACAGGCTGTCACACATTATTGTTTCTTGTCTTCCGACAGTGTACGGGGTACACATTTGCTCAATTTGTATGCCTTCCCGATGTGGCGCTGGTGACGTCTGACTGTTTCATCAGAAACCCGGAAGCGATGGCAAGCTCACCACAGGTTTGGCTGTTGTCCACCTCTTTGGCCGCCTTGAGGGCCTCATCATCCAGGATATGTTGCCGGCGACTGCGATGTTCATCGCAAAGGAACATATCTCAGAACTGAACTTCTGAAATCAATGACTGGCGGGGATTCACTCAGCATTAGCCCCAAAGGCTTGACGTTTTCGGCGATTAGATTAGGCTGCGGACAAGCAGTCATAATTAATACAACCCCGTACGAACTGCTTTAACACCGCCATGTTTCCTCGCCGCTGCTCGATCTATGACTTATATGTGTGCAGCGCACCTGCAGGGGTTAAGAGCAAAGGAACAAATACAAAATTGCTTAATAAAATCCCACACTATATAATTTTACTTTAAATGTTTTTAATACAACCAAATATCAGAATCTGAAATTAACATGGTATATTTATCATCTAAATATATCTTGAAAAGATGGTTGGGAGGAAAGTAAGAAAAGTGTAGATAGCGGAAAAAAAAAAAGAAAAAAGAAAGAAAAAAGAAAAAAGAAAAAAGAAAGAAAAGAAAAAAAAGAAAGAAGAAAGAAAAAGAAAAAATGATAGAAAAAGAAAGAGAAAAAAGAAAAAATGAAAAAAGAAAAAAAGAAAGAATAGAAAGAAAAGAGAAAGAAAAAAGAAAGAAAAAAGAAAGAAAAAGAAAGAAAAAGAAAGGAAGAAAGGAAATATATCGAGGGATGTAAGTATAAATGGTGTCAAATAAATTAAAAGAAACATTAGTAAAAGAAACATTAGCAACAAAGAAAGAAAAGGAAAGTAAGAAAAATACAACACGAAAGAGGAAACATGAATTATAAAAGCACCGTTAATACCAATTTAATTGTGGACTTACATAATAAAATCTGAAACACAGTATTTGAAGATTTCAAGAAAGAAAAATAAGAATTAAGTAAAAAATAATAAAGATGAAACAAAAATAATTTTAAAAAAAGCAAGACAAAATAATTACGAAAAGGAATAATGAAGGGATTAATTAAAGAGAAAATAAAAAAATGAAAAAGAAAGAATAAGTGTAGTGAAAAAATTGAAATGCAAAGAGAAACAAAGAATAAGATGAGAAAGAAAGAAAGAAAGAAAGAATAAGATGAGAAAGAACGAAAGAAAGAAAGAAAGAAAGAAAGAAAGAAAGAAAGAAAGAAAGGGAAATACATGGAGGGAAGGAGGAAAAGTATAGTAAGCGCAAAATAACATAAAAATAAATTGAATTAATTAATTAAAGAAAGAAAGAAATAAGGATTAGGAATGGTAGGGAGGTGGGAAAGAAAAATATAGATAACGGAAAGCATGATAAAAATAAAAGAAGAGGGAGGAAGGAAGGAAGGAAGGAAGGAAGGAAGGAAGGAAGGAAGGAAGGAAGGAAGGAAGGAAGGAAGGAAGGAAGGAAGGAAGGAAGGAAGGAAGGAAGGAAGGAAAAATATGGAAGTACGTATAGAGGGTGAACAGTAAAGTAAAATAAAGAAGGATTAATAAAGATAGGGAAGCAAGAAAGAAAGAAAAGGAAAGTAAGAAAAATACATGAAAAAGGAAACATGAATTATAAAAGCAGAAATAGAATTAGAGGCAAATGGATATACAAAAAGGAAGGAAGGAATGAATGGATGGAGGGAAGGAAGGATGGAAGGAATGGGTCGAGGGAAGGAATAGATGAAGGAAGGAAGGAAGGAAGGATGGAAGGAATGGATGGATGGAGGGAAGGAAGGAAGGATTGAGGGAATGGATCGAGGTAAGGAATGGATGAAGGAACGAAGGAACGAAGGAAGGAAAGAAGGAATGGGTCGAAGGAAGAAATGGATGGATCGAGGGAAGGAATGGATGAAGGAAGGAAGGAAGGAAGGAAGGAAAGAAGGAATGGGTCGAAGGAAGAAATGGATGGATCGAGGGAAGGAATGGATGAAGGAAGGAGGGAAGGAATGGAGGGAGGAAGGAAGGAAAGAAGGAATGGGTCGAAGGAAGGAAGGAAGGAATGGATCGAGGGAAGGAATGGAGGAAGGAAGGAAGGAAGGAAGGCAGGAAGGATGGAAGGATTGGATCGAGGGAAGGAATGGATGAAGGAAGGAAGGATGGTAGCAAGCTATTAAGTATAAAATTAGAATGATTAGCAAAACGAGTATGAAGAGAAATACGTTGAATTTCTAAATGAGCATAATTCATGTTTCTTCAACATGCGAGACAAAAGAATAGAATACACGAGAATTGAACCGAAGTCAAAACGCAAGGTCGCATTTACTGAATAAATAACGAGTTTACTTTGAAGAATCTTCGTTATTTTTGGCTGCTTTTGCGTTGAACCGAACGTTTGAATAAAAAAGGAAAACAAGAAAAAAAAAGAAAAGAAAAAAGAAGACAGATAAATAACGCTAATCGGAAATTTCAACTGTTTTAGCAGAAACAAATGGCACATTCTTTTCAGTTTTTCAAAACGGATCCGACGGATTCAGTTCTATGCTATTCATTTCTCGGAATCAACAGCTTTGTGAAAGTCTCGCAAAAGATCACAAGGAAATAAATATATAAGCACAATATAAGGAAAAGCCTCACACGATCAAAGAGAAATCAAAGGAAAATTCGTAGATGCAAATTCAAAAAGTACATAGGCATTCGCACCCACACACGTTCGCACACATATTCAACCAGACACAGACATATACACACAAATAGGCACACACACACACACACACACACACACACACACACATATATATATATATATATATATATATATATATATATATATATATATATATATATGAAAAAAAAAATAATATTACCTAACTACTGTAAGTGGTAATAAAATTATTTCATTCCAGGAAACAGTATCTTTTTCGAACAAAACAGCGTTCCGATTCGG
>OZ038478.1:60555608-60565608 GCA_964036315.1 Acanthosepion esculentum
TTGGGTCAACTCAAAAGTGCCGCACCCTAAGAATATTTTCTCACACTGTCATCGTCAAGAATACCCTTTCTGAGTAATCGACTATGAGGAGATTCAAACTTATGGTCGAAAATGTTCGCGAATGTTTTAAGGCAGCCATTTGTAAATATACATGCAAGAAACACGCATACCTACTATCCCAGCTAGTAAACGAAATTCAACTCTCTGTGCTGATACTCCTGGAGCGGCATTTGATATGAACTACACTGAGACGTTGAGCTGTCTCCCAATGCTGCCTTTACAATGGGCCTGTTTTGGCGAGCGTCTGTACTATGTGGCTTTCTGTAACTTGGTCAACGGATGTAGTAAGTTGACGACACCAACGATTCGTTGCATACGGCATGCGCATTATTTCTCCACGATGCCCATGTCGGAAGCCCATAATCCGATCACTTTCAAACGAATCTATCTGAACAAAACGAACACTCCGTGATATGACACCTGCTTTCCCCAGACTCTTTTGTCATGTTGAACCTTATCGAATCATATGTCAGTATAACGGCACACTTGTGTTACGTCACCACAAAATCTTTTCAGAAGATATAATACCCATGAGAATGAATATACTGTGACCGATCAAAGTAGTATCGACTTTCTCCATGTTGCAATTTCATTTTCTTAACAATATCCATATATATATATAAAGTTGTAGCCACTGTCTGTTTGTTTCTTATCGAACACTTTCTAGGGTTTTGGAAATAAGCACCCATAATCCCATATATTCTGAAACTGCATTATCCAGCGTATTTGAATAAGTATATTTCATTTTGATAAGGGGTTCTCGGGGGCGCAAACCTCCCACTCAATTTTTTCCCCTTTGACATAAATTAAATTTAAATTTGAGTAAGAGAATGACTCCTAGGGATAAATATATATCATTTTGATCAAAGGGGGCCCCATGGAGCAACACCCCCACTATTTTTTCCACTTTGATTTAAATTAAATTTAAATTTGAACAAGGGAATCACTCCTATCCAAAATATAGAAGGAGAAAGACAGAAGATGGCCACATCGGCAAAATCAAAATGAGACAATATGGACGTCAAATTGAGCAAGAAATCACCATCCAGTGGGTAGTGCCTTACAATATATATTTGTTGAGACATTTCAACTGTAATATTAATGTTGAACTCTGTTCATCAATTAATTCAATCAAGTATGGCGTCAAATACATATCATAGGGGTCAGATCAAGTTGTTTTTGCACGATCCGGAAATTGAAATCAAACATAATTTAAACAAGGGTATGACTCCTATCAAAATGTAGAAGGAGAAATCTAGAAAATGGAGGTCACATCGACAAGATCATTGAGTAATATTGAAATGCATCATTTTCTTCACAAAGTATCACAATGATTTAAAATCAATCATCATTTTCTTACAAAAACTGTGTGACACGAATCAAGGCGCGGGTAATTTGGCTAGTGTATATATATATATATATATATATATATATATATATATATATATATAAGCTTTTCACCCGTGGCAAGGCTGGAAGCCACTAGCACGCTAGGGGTTACAGAGGATTTGGAACGAGAGCAGATAGGAGTGTTAGAGGAAAGGATGTGGAGAAGGATAGAGGATAGATCAAGGCAACTGGAGATGTCGATTGACGTTACACTTGAATAGTTGGAGATTATAGTTGTCAGTGAAACAGGAATGAGGAAGGGTGTTCCATAGGCGTGAAGTGCGAGATATGAAGTTATTGGAGTGGAAGAGACGTCTACATTTAAATGTTTCATCAGTGAAAGGGTGGGAACGGGGTGCTAGCCTCGTAGGACGCTTGAATTCATGGAGCCTGGGAACCAGCGATAGCAGCTCATCGGAGCAATTACCATGTAAGTATTTATAAAAGAGACAGAGAGAGGCGACGGTGTGTCTGTGAGAGAGAGACTGCAGACGAGAAGCCAGATCAGGGCCAATTACATTGCATACCCGTCCCTATGATCTTATCAAGAACCTTGAGGCAAACAGAAGGGGCTCTAGACCATATATAGCAGCAATACTCCATGCAAGGGCGGATGGTTGATTTGTAAATTTGGAGGATAGATTCCGGGGAGAAGAATTTCCTGGCCCGGCACAGGGAGCCAACTTTTCTTGCGGTGGATGAAGCAATAGACTCAATGTATTTGTTCCATCACAGGTCAGCAAACAGCGTGAGACCGAGCAGCCGCAGAGAGGAACTCTCGAGAAGTTGAGCTTCAGACATTCTAATGGGATGCAGGGAAGGATCCCCATGGTGATTAATGGAGAGCAGTTTTGTTTTGGAGGCGTTAAAGTTAACCAGCCAATTCCTGCCCCAGTTCACAACCGATTGAAGGTCCTTTTTGAGACGAACGGCCAGGTTAATTTTGTCAGCAGCACTAGATTTGTTTCTGAGCCAGGAGTAAATTGTGGTGTTATCCGCGTAGATGCCGACTTGGGAATCAATGGCGTCAGGAAGATCATTTATGAATATAAGGAACAGGGTAGGGCCTAGGATAGAACCTTGCGGAACACCCGCGTTCGTGGGATAGGAGCTGGAGGAGGATCCATTGAGAACGACCTTCAATTCACGGTTTGACAGGAATGATTGTATTAGGTCCAACAATCGGCCTGTAATACCATATCCCTGAAGCTTGCGAAGAAGGCCGGCATGCCAAACCCTATCAAACGCCTTGGAGATGTCAAGGGCCACGGTGCGAGCTTCTCCGTTATTATAGAGAGCTTGGTAGACAAATTCAGTGATGGCCGTAAGCACATCAACTGTGGATCGGGCAAATCGGAATCCATATTTTTTGTCTGAGAGTAGATCATGTGATGTAAGGTGGTTAACCACTTCGGTGTTGATAAGAGCTTGGAAGACTTTGCCGAAGAGGGGTGGGAGACTGATAGGACGGTAATTAGAAGGGTCGGAGGGGTCGCCAGAGTTATTAAAGACAGGAACAATGGATGAGCACTTCCAGCAGTCAGGAAAACAAGACTCCTTGAGGCAGTAGTTTTATAATTTAGAGAGGGTGGACGCCAATTCATGTGCGCATTTCTTCAAGACAATGTCTGGTATCCCATCTCCACCACTAGCCTTGTGGGGGTCTAAATTAGAGATAATGCCCAATACCAATGACGGGGATAGGTGTAACCCGCTCAAAAGGCCTCAGTTCTGAGAGGAAATCAGGTATGGGTACACCGGAAGAGTTGAGCGTTGAATTGAAAGAACATTTCCGAGCAAAGCATTCAGCCTTGTCGGCAGAGGAGGTCAGGACCTCAAACTGGTTGTGCTGAGGAGGTATAAAGGGTTTGCAATTGTTCAGAACGCTCTTGCAGAGACGCAAATAATCCTTGGAGCCGAATTTGCGAGATGCAATACGTTCCTTCATCCGAGCAGCGAATAGTGATTTAGCTTCGTTGAGGACACGCTTACACTCGTTACAGGGGCTCAGGCAAAGAGGCGTCTATTGCAGTCGATCATATCGCTACGAAATAGGTGAAAGAAGTGGTTCTTATGGGCAATGGCGGCTGAGCAAGCAGCGGAGAACCACGGGGAGGAGCGTGATTTGACCCTCAATTTCCTTGAGGGGATGAAAGCGTCAATTCCAGCTTTAACCCAAGATGAGACTTCTGAAGCACATTTTTGAAGGGGGAGCTTAAATACAACATCCCAAGGGACGTCGCGGAGGAAATCACGGAACGAGTCCCAGTCAGCTCGTTGGTAGCAGAATGAGGTTCGGGTAGTAGCAGGCTCTTTGCAGGGGGTGGGGTTGAAGGAGATGTTAATAGACAATACCGCATGATCAGAGTTACCAAGTGGGCGGAGCTGCGTGGCACTACAAGACTTGGGGATGGAGGTAAAACAAGTCGAGAAGAGAGGTCTTACCGTCCCGGTTGTATGCAAAACGCATGGGGAAGTCAACTATCTGCGTGACCGACTGAGAAACTGAAAAGTTAAATGTGTGTATGGCTGCGAGGTCGGTAGAAGCATTCTTAAGCCACTGGTTATGGTGGGCGTTAAAATCGCCAACCACAAATATGTGAGCGTACGGATGGAGAGAGAGAGCCTTGTCTATGCTGTCAGAAATGATATCAAGTATTCCACAGTCCTGAGAGGTTGGAGAGCGAAAAAGGAAGAAGAGATAGCTTACAGCATTGAGAAGAGATAGCCGGAGACACATGTACGAATGGTTTGGCTATTCGAGTGAGAACTCTCTAACAAGAGGGAGATGGTCCTTGACGTAGACACCAAGGCCATGCATGTGGGTTAGAGAGCCTTTTCTGAGAAGAGGAAGGTAGCCAGGGATCGATAGTTCTGAGGAGGGGATAGGGTGAGTCAAGATTGGTCTCACACACACATATATATATTACTTAAACGTAATTTTTCGTGGATACTCGTATTTGAGAAGACGCTCCGTTTATTTATTAAACAATATTTATCTATTTTCGTCTACCGGCCTGAATATTCAAGAAATCTTAGAAATAAAGATATGCATTCTCTGGCAGGATTCTAACTATCTAGCGGAAACCATCATTAGATCTGACCTCTCGGTTACAGAGTTTGTCGATGATTAAGCAAAGTTTGAATAGTGGGTCTCTCTCTTTATATATATACATCGAAGTGCACAAGTTTAATATATATATATATTAAACTTGTGCACTTCGATGTATATATATAAAGAGAGAGACCCACTATTCAAACTTTGCATATATATATATATATATATATATATATATATATATATATATATATATATATATATATATATATATATATATATAATAGTGAGTTCGATCCTCACCGGGAATCCCATACATTCGGCCTTGTGCCACATGTAAGCTACGCTTAAAAATCATTTTAGGGCAGCTCGAGGTGATGTGATGGTTAGCAAGCTTGTCACGCTAGAACAATTACGACTAAGTAGTTGTTCGATCCTCACTGGGTGCCCTATGATTTCGGCCTTGTGCGACATCTGAGCTACGCTCGGAAAATCACTGTATATATTAAACCCGGCAATTATTTTTAATATATTTTCTGTTAATACGTTATTTAATAGATACAATTTATTTTACTAAATGCTCTGTTTTTTCTTGTTTTTTTTTTTGGGTGGGGGGTATTTTTTTAAATAAATAGTATTATTTACATTTACTGGTGTGAATGTTCGAGAAATTTCGTAGAAAATATGCCTTCTCCGACAAGAATCGAACCTGTGTCCTATACGGAACCGTCAACCGATCTGACGTAAGGCTCTGGTTAGCAAAGTCCAAATTATTGGTTATAAACAAACAAATAAAACAACAAATTCTCAACGATCTTTACCGAACGATCATATCTACTCACGAAACGTACCTTTACATAAACATTGACACATATTATGAACTAGATTAAGTCCAACAATTATTTAATATATTTTCTATTTATACTTTATTTAATCGATACAATTTATTGAAATAAATGCTCTTTTAAAAAAAACCATATACAGTATTAATTACATTTAACGGCCTGAATGTTCGAAATATTTCGTAGAAAATATGAGTTCTCTGAGGGGAAACGAATCTGTGTCCTATACGGAACTGTCAATTGATCTGATGTGCTATACCACTCAGCTACAAAGAAAGCGACGACTTGTTGTTTATAAGCAGTAATTTGGACTTTGAAGTTATCATTATTTAAACTATTGTTTTCATCTTTATCGTTGTTACGAAGTGAAAATACAGGACTAGGAAGAACACTGATGAGTTAGACATCTGAAAGAATCAGCGCATATGCTAGTCTATGAGGACTTCCTTAGTAGGCCTAGTATAGAACTAAATACAATAGGGATCGCTAATAAAGAAAGATGAATGACAGCAAGTCTTCAACAGCAGCAGCAGCATCTGTAACAAAAATAAAGATTTCAGTGAGTGCAATCAAGCATCACTAGCCGCAGCAGCACTCATCAGCAGGCATAACCATTAGAACGAGAACAGATTACCCATGTAGATTAAATAAAGATTCAGTTCGGAATCCCCTGTAAGTTATCGGGATCATCATACACCTGATGAAGGCCAGAAGGCACTCCGGCTGAAACGTCGCGATAACAACAATAATGATGAGGACAAGCGTCCGCATATAAATAGTGTAATTAAGATTGTTTAAATATTGTGAGGGAGCATTTATTATATTTACTTGTGTCTCGTGAGAATAGAAACCCCAGTGTTCACTTTGAATAGAAACTATAATGAATACATGACGAGAAAATGATATCTTCTTATCATTTTGTTCTTGATGTTGTTTGCCACATTGAAGAAAAAAATAGCTGGAATAACTTCAGGTATTAAAGATGGAACAAAACATCATCAGAATATATTTCCATTTATTTCTAGATCTCCTTTGCTAAACTTCTTGTAAGCAACCTTTTGTTTTAATTTAGTAACTTGTTATTGTACATTGATTTTCGTTGAGGTTAGTTTTAATGGTCGGAAACGATTGAAACCAGCAGATTTGAAACAAAGAGGTTCAAGAAATCAACAAGAAGAGTAAAGCCGCAAGCTTTCGTCAGAAAAAGACATGGTCAATGAAAATTAATGTGTAAATATAATGCGGATTATTCTATACTTTTAATGAGTTCATTGGCTGCAGAAAGAGTACCAAAAAAAATAAAATAAAAGGAAAGTAATAAACCTGGATGAGAAAGCTACAAAGCAAGATTCAAGAAGGGAAAAGAAGGAAAAGTTGAAATAGGAATAGAGAAGCAATAGAGAAATTATATACACGGAAGAAGAAAAGGAAGGAAAGAAAAAAAAGTAAGGGAAGAGATGACGGCAGTATCAGCTATAGTTAAATTCAATTCGCCTGCTATTCAAAAATAAATAAATAAATGGAAAAAAAAAGAAGAAAAGTAAAAAAAAAACAAAAAAAAACAGAGAAACGCCGGATTAAATTTTTTTTTCTTTTTGTTGCTGTTTTATCTTTTTTTGTTGTTTTTTTTTTGCAGGGTAGACAAAAATCAAAACTATATAGGCAAAAGAAAATAAATAAGTCAAATGCCACTCTCTTTACCTTAACTTCCAAAAATCATTTATTTTTCACCGGATAGACACAGGAAAGCAAACATAATCAAGATTGCTCTCCTCACTTACCCGCTCAAACTCTCTGTTGAGTTCCTCCTGCTTTATTCGCTTTCTCTTCATTGTTTTATTTTCTTTTCATATAAGGTGTATTACCTTCTGCACTATCCCCGCCATAACTTTTCCCCCCGTACTGTCATAGTTCTTTATTTCCTTGTATATCTCAGATTTATTTATTTATCTATGTACATAAACACATCTGTCACTCACGTTTTGCCTTCCGCTAATAAATAATATATTTTTCTGCGTTTTCCGATTCTTTTACTCAACCTATCATTTCGTTTCAAATCATTCAGAGAAATCCTTTATCTCCATTACTTCCAAAACTCATTGCATTCATTTCCTCATCTCAATACGCCTCTCTCTTTCTTTATCTGTCTATCCATATATATATATATATAAATATATATATATATATAGATATGTGTGTGTGTGTGTGTGCGCGCACGCGCGTGCGTGCGTGTGGATATGTTCTTGGCCCGATCTACTTTTCCTAAAATTGTCCAAATGAAAAAAGTAAAACAATCAGAATTACTTCGGAAAACTAACCGCCCAAAAACTTTTCAGCTCCTCGGTCGTGTTTATGCAAAACGATGTTTTTGAGGTCTTGGGGGATTTTTCAGCCCCCTCCTCAAGTTTATTACGACCACCCCATTCAGTGAGTTCGCACTTTCTGGAGTTGTAATGATTTTACTAGCTCTCTATGTATTCAGATAACCCTTTTGTGTATATTTGTAAAACTTCCATGACCACCACAGTTATTAAGATACCCCATTGTATTGGGCAACGAACAGTAGACACACAGACATATTATTTCAAAGATTTTCTTTTTATTGAATATATATTAGTCTGCAACTATCTATCTATCTATCTATCTATCTATCTATCTATCTATCTATCTATGTAAGTGTGTTCATTTTCTATCTATCTATATATCTATCTCTGATCATATCCACCCAACTCCGTCTATTTGGAGATTTGTCTGTTCATATAACTAAGCTCACTATCTAATACTATTATCTAACTATTATTTTATCAATTTCATTTTGTTCGTATCACTACATATTACTCTATTCATATCCATACATGAATATATATATATATATATATATATAATTCTGTCTGTTCGAATTTAGGAATGTATGAAATTATATATATTATATATATGGATATGTGCGCATGTGTGCATGCGTGTGTGTGTAAGTTTGTATGTAATATGGATGTTAGTGGCTTTCCCAATCTTCCCATATATACATATGTATATATCCCAAGTTCATTTATGTCTGTATGTGCATCTATCTATCCAACCTATCCTCTTTATCTCTATCGACTTAATGTGGTAAAGTTATTAATTTTAATGCTTGCCTAAATATCAACGTAACTTATTTGTGAATCTATCTATCTATCTATCTATCTATCTATCTGTGCGTTTGTGATTTATTTTTGAATATTTCTTTTTAATTTAAAGGATTTGTCTTCCTGCAGTTCTTCAGTTTTCCTATATTCATCCAGTGCCCCTCTGTATTCATCTCTTTGCCCTTCCCTGGTTCTTCTTCTTCCAGTTAAATCATGGACGTGGTGGATTTGGGGCTGGCTAAACGGAAGTGGCCTCGGTACTATTCTCTTTCTCTTTTGCATCCAATAAAATTAATCATATCACAATCATTGCCCGACAATTTTCCATCTATTCGGAAAAAAGCCACAAATATATTCGACTCTTCGTTTCCGCTCTTTGGATGCAAAAGTCGAACTGTTGTTATTTTGTATTCGTGTTGTCAAATTATTTTTCTCCTGAGGAAAAAGTTCGATTAATTTGTCCTCGAGGAAAGAGCAAATGAATAGACAAAGAGAGAAACTATGGAAAAGAAAAGGGAAACAGAGAGAGAAAAAAAAAACAGCTAAAACTAAACTGAAATGAAACAGCGATTGAAAATATATAAAGGAAAAAAAAAAAAAGATCCGAAAGAAAAGTCGGAGAAATCTTGAGTATATTTTGTTGCTGTAAGCAGAATATTAATTCAGCTTCTGCTTTCAATGGAAAAACAAAATAAAAAACAAGTATTGATGAGGAAGATAATGATGGAAATAATCTTTAAAAAAAGATAGGAGAGAACGAAGATTGGTTGAAATGATGAACGACATTTCGGATAAAAAATGATTTCGTTCAAAGAAAACTTAATGGCGGATCAGCCTATAAAATTTAACATCGCAAACGTGTCTCAAAAGTTTACAACGAGGATAAGACGCTCGCTATTACAACACACACAGACACAGACACACACACACGCGCACACACACACACACACACATATATATATATATATATATATATATATATATATATATATATATATATATATATATATATATATATATATATATATATATATATATATATTAATTATATTAAGAAAGTGACAACTTTATGGGTTCATAGGATTATAATTTATTTCCTTAGGACCGGGATTTGGTCCTAATTCATCAGATCTCCATTTTGTATGAAAATGGAGATCTTATGAAATAGGGCCCAAATCCCGGTCCTAAGGAAATAAATTATAATCCCATGAACCCATAAAGTTGTCCTTTTCTTAATATATTTAATATTTGCTCTATTTTTACATTGCGTTCTCTGGATTATATCCTCCCTGGAATTATTCATACGGATCACCAAATAACTTTATTAACTATCTATTTATCTATAAACACACACACACACACATACACACACACACACACACACACACACACACACACATATATATATATATATATGTCAAAATGTACCTCGATCAGTTCGGCCTGATGGAAATAGGATGCATGTTTGCATGCAGTCGCGGAGCAATTTTTTTCTTTAATAGTACTTCTCGATCTAGGTCTGGTAT
>OZ038478.1:60570608-60605608 GCA_964036315.1 Acanthosepion esculentum
AACTGACATTAAAACCCGTGGTGACCTAATTTAACATCCGGAATGTGGACATAAATCGTTACCTGAAATGGCAGTTGAGAATGCATAAAATTAAGAAAAATATGTGTCAGAATCTTCACCGAAGCAAGATTCAGACTGAATTTCGTTTTTACACTAAAAATCATTTTCAATTCTGATTTAACATTAACTTTAATACAACTGTCTAGTCATTCTCAGCTCGAAACCGCCAGGCTATATATACTGAGAGACATATCCTTATATACCACTGGGGAGGAGGAATTTCCACTCAAACAGCTTGTGCTCCAGAACTGTTGCGTTATAGAAGAGATTTATGAGAGGCTGGTTCGTCCGATCACTACAAATTTAACCTCTTCAAATCTAGGGTCAACCATTATCTATCCTACATATCCTTATAATGGGCCACCCTTGCTCTCTTCTTTTGCGCCCTTAAAACAACCTCGTTTAGTAACCCACAAACTTGAGTGGCTCATGAGCATTGCACTGGGTGAATAATACCAAAAGCAAATGTAGCGAAAGCTCTTTAAAAACATTGTTAGGTGCATTTTCATAACAAAGAAGAAAAATTCAAATACAGATAAACTATTAATTTGGAATTGAGCACAGTTCGATCATGCTTACGGCCATATCACGTTGAAACACCGGTTTTAGTACGGTCACCAAAGTTAAGCAACATCGAACCTTGTCAGTATATGGGTGACCGATTGGGAATATCAGATACTGTAAGATTGGATGTGCGGTTGGTGTAATGGATAATAGCTCGGATATGGAAATCGGAAAGCCGAGTTCTAATTCCGGTTGGCTTCGTTATAATCACTTACGCAAATACCATTATGAAAAGTATGAATTCAGCTCCGCTCCTCCAGTTATGCATTAATTAGTAGTACTTATATCAGTAAGTAATTTTTATCTCTGAAAAAATTCTTACGATCTAAAAAATATCTTCTGGTTTTAAATAACTTGCAAAAAGTTGATTAACCGTAGAAAAAACAATAAAAAAAACACAAATGAATCATAGAAGCAAAGAAGACTACAGAACGTTTATATCATATCAATCCTCCTTTGTATCATCTCATGCCTCCGCTGTGAATGCCAGACAATTTCCTCACAAATGAAGAGGAAACTTGAGGCAGTAAAGATGTCGTTCCACAGAAGAATGGTGAGAATACCATGGAAAGATTATGTCAGTAACGAGTGATTCTTAAGGAAAATGGAAACAAAAATGACGCTTTTGCTTAGAATCAGAAAGAGGCAGTTCTGGGACATAGACGGAAGAAAGTAATTATCAAAAATCTGACATATTGAAAGCAAGAGGAAAACAACCAGTGACGAAACTAATGAATTTTTTGTAAAAGCAGAACAAAGATAGAGATAATAAAAAGACAAGCATTGCTAAGATATATAAATTATGGCAAGTTATGAAGAGCTATATGAGTTGGGCACCTCGAGGTGGTGTAATGGTTAGCAAGCTTGTCTTGCTACGAACAATTACGACTGAGTAGTGAGTTCGATCCTCACTAGGTGCCCCATACTTTCGGCCTTGTGCCACATCTAAGCTGCGCTTGGAAATGTTTATTGGGTACCTCGAGGCGGTGTAATAGTTAGCAAGCTTGTCACGCTAGAATAATTACGTCTGAGTAGTGAGTTCGGTCCTTACTGGGTGCCCCCTACTATCGTCCTTGTGCCACATCTAAGCTGCGCTTGGAAAATCGCTACTTGGTCATATGTTGAATGGTCACTGCACACATAATTGGCAGATCCCAAAGATAAAGTGCTGGTTATTTCATGAGAAATATATTGGTCCGTGCATTCTGACTGCGCGTTAGCAGTTGGCTTCGATAAACCATTACATCAAAATTAGGTTACTGAAACATGCTTTCCTATAAATGCTTCACATAGCCTAATGGTTGAGTCTGTGTGGCTTGAAAATGGTTTACCGAGAATAAACAGGAAATACATGTTCGATTCCTGTTGGCAGCTACATTTTATTTATTAAGAATTTAGAAAATTTCTAGGCAGTCTGATATTATTAGCACAGTTGGAAAAATACAGATTTGTCTACTCTAATGTGAAAATATGGTATATAACATATACAGAGTGTCGATAAAGTTCGTGTGCACTTTTAAAAAATTATAACTTTATTTGTATTTGCGATAGAAGGAATTTGTAAAAAATTTTAGAAAGTTTTAGACTCTATATTTTTTAAGGTTTTATTGAAATTTTATTTAAGTTTCCACATGTCCTCCATCATTAGCAATACAAAGGGTAATACGATTTTGCAGTTCACGGAAAACATGTGCCAACTGATTTACAGTAATGCCTGAAATCACATTAGTTATTTTAGGTATACTTAAAACTAAGTACATTAAACTTTATAACATTTTTTACAGATTATTTCTATGGCAAATATGAATAAAGTTATAAATTTTTTAAAGTGCACACGAACTTTATGAACACCCTGCATATATATATATATATATATATATATATATATATATATATATATATATATATATATATATATATAAGATAAACCTTCAGTCTATGGTATATATTTATGAGTTAAAGTGCTCAATATCAGGGATAGAGCGTATGTAAATATAAAAGTGGACATTGAAGTCAACACTCAGAAGCGACATATTGTTTCATGCTAAACGCAATCGTCAGTCCATATGCGTCTTGTTTTTGCTCAAACATTTTTATATACAAGTGATTCATCGTGGAGAGTGTTATTCTATTGTGTGAAAACGGTTATGTTTCGAATTACTCTAGGGGCTATTGAGTGGGAATAATTGTGTGGGTCCTTTTATATATATATATATATATATATATATATATATATATATATATAGAGAGAGAGAGAGAGAGAGAGAGAGGGAGACAGAGGGAGAGAGAGAGGCGCAAAAAACACAACGCATATGGACTGACGATTGTGTTTACTATGAAACAGACTCTTGCATCTGGGTGTTGACTGCATTGTCCACTGTTATATATATATATATATATATATATATATATATATATATATATATATATATTTAAGCTTATCACCCCAAGCAAGGCTAGAAGCCACTAGCACGCAAGGGGTTACAGAAGGTTTGGAGGAAGAGCAGATAGGAGTGGTAAAGGAGAGGATGTGTAGAAAGATAGTGGATCGATCAAGGCAAGGGGGTTACAGAAGATTTGGAGTGAGAGCAGATAGGAATGAAAGGTGAGAGGATGTTGAGAAGGGAAGTGGATAGATCAAGGCAACTGGAGATGTCGATTGACGTTACACATAAATAGTTGGAGATTGTATTTGTCAGGGAAACAGGAATAAGGAAGGGAGTTCCACATGCGAGATGTGCGAGACATGAAGCTATTGGGGTAGAAGAGACGTCTACATCTAACAGTTTCAACGGCGAAGGGGTGGGAACGGGATGCCAGCCTCGTAGGACGTTTAAATTCATGAAGCCTAGGAACCAGCGAAAGCAGCTCCTCGGAGCAATTACCGTGAAAATATGTGTAAAAAAAACAGAGCGAGGCAACGTCGCGTCTGTGAGAGAGCGACTGCAGACGAGATGACAGATCAGGGCCAATTACATTGCATATCCGTCTCTGGATCTTATCAAGAACCCTGAGGCAAACAGCAGGGGCTCCAGACCATATATGGCAGCAATACTCCATGCAAGGGCGAATGGTCGATTTATAGATTTGGAGGATCGATTCCGGGGAGAAAAATTTCCTGGCTCGGCACAGGGAGCCAACTTTCCTTGCGGTGAATGATGCAATTGACTCGATGTATTTGTTCCATCTCAGATCAGCGGCCAGCGTGAGACCGAGCAGCCGCATAGAGGAGCTCTCGAGAAGTTGGTCTTCCGTCATTATAATGGGATGCAGGGATGGATCCTTGTGGTGGTTAATAGAGAGCAGTTTTGTTTTAGAGGCGTTAAATTTAACCATCCATTTCTTGCCCCAGTTCACAACCGATTGGAAGTCCTTTTCTATTCGAACTGCCAGGTTAACTTTGTCAGCATCACTAAATTTGTGTTTGAGGCAGGAGTAAATTGTGGTGTCGTCCACATAGATGCCGACTTGGGAATCTATGGCGCCAGGAATGTCGTTTATGAATATGAGGAACAGAGTAGGGCCTAGGATGGAGCCTTGAGGAACACCTGCGTTAGTGGGATAGGAGCTGGAGATGAATCCATTGAGAACGACCTTCAATTCACGCTTTGACAGGAATGATTGTATTAGGTCAAACAATCGACCTTTGATACCATAACCCTGGAGCTTGCGAAGAAGGCCGGCATGCCAAACTCTATCAAATGCTTTGGAGATGTCTAGGGCCACGGCACGAGCTTCACCGTTATTATGAATAGCTTGGTAGACAAATTCAGTGATGGCCGTAAGCACATCGGCTGTAGATCGGGCAAAGCGGAAACCATACTGCTTGTCTGAGAGCAGATCATGGGATATCAGGTTATTAATCACTTCGGTGTTGATAATGGCTTTGAAGACTTTGCCGAAGAAGGGTAGGAGACTGATAGGACGGTAATTAGAAGGGTCGGAGGGGTCACCAGATTTCTTAAAGACAGGAACAATGGTTGAGGACTTCCAGCAGTCAGAAAAACAAGACTCCTTGAGGCAGTGGTTGTATAATTTAGAGAGGGCAGGCGCCAGTTCAGGCGCGTATTTATTCAGGACAATGGCTGGTATCCCGTCACCACCAGTAGCCTTGTGGTGATCTAAGTTAGAAATAATGCCCAATACCAACGACGGGGATATGTGCAATCCGCTCAAAAGGGCTTAGGTTCTGGGAGGGAAATTGGGCATGGGTACCCCGGAAGAGTCTAAGGTTGAATTGGAAGAAAACTTCCGAGCAAAGCATTCAGCCTTGTCGGCAGAGGTGGTCAGGACCTCAAACTGATTGAACAGGGGAGGAATGGAGGGTTTGCTATTGTTCAGAAGGCTCTTGCAGAGGCGCCAATAATCTTTGGAGCCGAATTTGCGAGATGCAATACGTTCCTTCATCCGAGCAGCAAATAGTGACTTAACTTCGTTGAGGATACGCTTACACTCGTTACGGGCAGAGGTAAATATGCGTCTATTGCAGTCAGACATATCACTACGAAAACGGTGGAAGAAGTGGTTCCTATGGGCAATGGCGGCTGAGCAAGCAGCTGTGAACCAAGGGGAGGAGCGCGGTTTGACCTTGAATTTCCTTGAGGGAGTGAAAGCGTCGATTCCAGCTTTAACCCATGAAGAGACCTCTGAAGCACATTCTTGAATGGGGAGCTTAAATACAGCATCCCAGGGGACATCGCGGAGGAAATCACGAAACGAGTCCCAGTCAACCCGTTGGTAGCAGAATGAGGTTCTGGTGGTAGGAGGCTGCTTGCAGGGGGTGGGGCTGAAGGAGATACTAACGGACACTAGAGCATGATCTGAGTTACCGATAGGACAGAGCTGCGTGGCACTACAAGACTCAGGGATATATATATATATATATTTGGGAAATGTATGAAAAGTGGAAAAAGTTTACTTGTGTCGAGTTTCGTCATATTTTATGTTAAAATTGTGGTCAGTTTAAATTGTTTTTTATATCGAGCCGAATTCATTTAGACTCTTTATCTTTCTATCGCTTTTGTTAATAAGTATCCTACACTGTGATATAGATTTTTGTAACAATTATTACAGGCGATGGAGTAAATGCCTCCTTCAGGTTTTACTTTATTGTTTGTAACAATTGTCACAAAAATACATATGAGAAACCTCAAGGAATCAAAATAAAAGATTATATGAACACAAAAGAGAGTTTAAAAAACCATACCTCAAATGCGTTGGTTGCCCATCGTGATAAGACTGAATACAATTTTCGCATAAAAAAATGCTACTCTGGTCAACGGAAGAAACAATTCACTACGACGTAAATGTCGCAAGGTCATCTACAGTAAGTTTGCACCCTGGGTCTTACAGCACTTCACTATTCATGACAGATCTTATATTATAACAGTGTGGGATACCTACTTACAAAAGTGATGGAAAGAAAAAGACTGTAAATTAATTCGGTTAGATATTAAAAAAAAGTTCTAAAAAATTCTAAAATCCCCAGCACCCCTCGTTCGTGCGCATGTGTAGTTGTACCAAGATAACAAATTTAATCCGCTGATGTCCTGAAGGACGAAACGCGTACAAGCAAATTTTCCACTTTGTCATATATTTTCCCCAATATTGTTCTTGATATATAAAAATTTATATCATTATCTAATATATACAGTGTAAACCGGATATAAGAGAGTTGTCGGGACCGGATAAGAAGTATCTTATATCAGGGTTTCTCTTATATCCGGGTTTGGTCTATTATGTATACATTAACACAGGCTCTAATTTGGGACCAGAGAAAATCTCTCTTATATCCGGGTTTCTCTTATATCCGGGTCTCTTATATCAGGTTACACTGTATATATATATATATATATATATATATAGTGCTGACTTCCATGTCCACTTTTATATATATATATATATATATATATATATAAAAGTGGACATGGAAGTCAGCACTTAGAGGCGACAGTCTGTTTCATGCTAGTGCAATCGTCAGGCAATTGTCGTTATTGCCTGACGATTGGACTAGCATGAAACAGACTGTCGCCTGTAAGTGCTGACTTCCATGTCCACTTTTATATTTACACACGCTCTATCTCTGATATTGAGCACTTTATCCCATAAATATAGCACACTTTAAGACTATATTTCTTCATATATATATATATATATATATATATATATATATATATATATATATATATATATATATATATATTGATGAATTCATTTGTAATATAGACATATTTTTATCCGAAAGCTACCAAAGAATATTTAGATTTTTTTTTATCTAGATATTTTTATGCTGCAGCAATGGATCTGAGCAAATTATATACGCTGCTTATGGCTTGCAAAGAAAAGAAGGAAATGAGACTTGGCTGTTGGATTATAATTTGACACAATCCCTGGTGGATGATATGTCGGCCCATTCCTTTTCGACTTCTTCCGTTCCACTTTCAAAACTACGGACAAGTATGAAAACATTTTTTTCCTAACTGGCATTCCTACAGATTAATATTTTAGAAATCAATCTCAGGACGCGAGTTGAATGCTATGAAACCAAAGCATAAACATCGACCGGTAGTCGCGTGGGCGCATCGATTTTTAATATACTTATATATATATATATATATATATATATATATATATATATATATATATATATATATATATACATATATATATATATATATATATATACATATATATATATATATATATATATATATATATATATGTATGTATGTATATATATATATATATATATATATGTATATATATATATATATATATATATATATATATATACATACATATATATATATACATAAACACACACACACATATATATATATATATATATATATATATATATATATATATATATATATATACATACATATATATATATATATATACATATATATATATATATATATGGGGGGGGTAATATAAGTATTTATTATATTATTTAGCATTGTTTGCTGAAAAGTCAACAGTTTAAGTTTTCCTTATTTCCCACATGTAAGACATAAAACACACACACACACATATATATGTATGTGTGTGTGTCTGTGTGTGTTCGCCCGCGTCTGTGCGTGTGTGCGTGAGTGCTCGTATATTTACGTGAGTGTGTTTTTGTAAATGTATATGCATAGGGATGGATGTGTTTCTGTGTGCATCTACGAATATCGATAATTTATGTTTATTTATACAATCGGAATTGTACTTAATGCAGATATACCTAATTCTTCGTGTGCGGGCTTGGGGAGGTGGGGTATTGATTTCCCGCTACCTTGAATAACGGAAATGCGACTGATTTTCATCTTCCTGACTCACATGTATGGATTATTGAAATTCTTTCTGCGCTAAGCTAACAATACCAGATTCTTTACACATCCTCAAGGAAAAAGTCAAATACGTTCCTCTCATATATATATATATATATATATATATATATATATATATATATATATATATATATCGTTATCTTCGTTTTGCGAAGCCAAGCCATTATATATATATATATATATATACACACATATGTTTATATATATATACATATGTTTATATATATATATATATATATATATATATATATATATATATATATATATATATATATATACATATGTTTATATATATATATATATATATATATATATATATATTTATATATTATGATTGTATCCTCTTGTAAGAAGAACGTCATTTATAAATGTGTGTGTTCTGCTGCTAAGATTGGGTAGATGACGCCTTTGATCAATTCTTGTGTTATAATTACATATGGATTGTATACTTTATTATTTTACAGAATATAATATTATTTTCCCCTGTTAAGTCTTGAGAATTAAAACTTATATTCAAACTTTGAGATTGGAACTGATTTTTTTTCATTAACTGACATCTCAATATATTCGACAATCTCTTTCTCTTGCTTACATGAATCTATAAAATTGTGTTTTTTATAATCTCTCATCATTGAGCAGACAAATATTAACGATCGCTTTAATAATAGAACAAAGTTATAGTATATATATATATATATATATATATATATATATATATATATATATATATACTGTTGTGGATTCCGGGATGAAATCCGGTAGCAAATAATAACAAATGGCAAGAATGAATATAGGATATAAATGTATTAAGCTAATAATACAAACTGGTAATACAGGTTAGTATTTCCAGGAATGCGGGTTAGTAGTTAAATATATATATATATATATATATATATATATATATATATATATATATATATATATATATATATATAGTCTTTGATATCGACGTATCGCTGTATGACTTCTTACTGAGTCTACGTGCTTGTTACTGTGACTCTTGCCGCTACGTTATTCTACCGACCGACTCTATATTCTACTAATACTCGGGTATTCAGTAGCAGTAGTATATGTATACCTTGGGTGAGGTCCCTCAACATATATATATATATATATATAATATATATATATATATATATATATATATATATATATATATATATATATATGCAAGACTCTTCGGTAAATCGAATTGAGTTCTCTCAGTCACTGTGTGTTTATCTTCTTTTCTGCCGTGCGCCAACGGCTTCAGGGTAAAATTTCCGACTGACGCGAATTCAGCCGGTTTTCGATTCTAGCCAGAGGTAACCGGGCGTCTAGCCACACTGATGAGCTCTGATACAGCGAAACAGTCTGTCTGTGGATGACAATATATATATATATATATAACGTTTGAGGTAAGCTTCAAAAATAATACCACCTATTATTTCAGAAGAAATTGAAACAGATGGAACACGGTTGGATATTCCCAGTTGCGAGAATCACTGCTTTTCTCTGCGTAGTCATCATCAATGGCTAATTATTTTCAGCAATAATGAACGCTGACCTGTGTTCATATCCACTGCTTGGTTTCCGTGAATGTTCAGCAAGCGCTGATGAATATTAGTGGGTGCAATTTATTTTGCGCATGCAACAATTAACACATATCTGATCCATACATAGTTTAATATCGGTCATTTTTCTAGACAGCCATCAGGCAAAAATGAAAACTATTTGTACGGGAATTTTGATTGAACTTACTTATTTTCACTTATCATTATTATCCTAGGAAACATCTTAATCTTTGTCACATTGCAACACATCTTGATAAAAAGCCTTGTCACTGGTATGTCGCGATGACTGACATAGAAATGTCTTGATGATTACGCACAAGTTGAAGCGATTCGCCTATAAATAATTGCCCGCACAATAATAATTTGTTGTTACATCTGATTTTAATCATGACAAAAGCTAGGTCACATAACACACAGCTACACACGCATACACACGCATATATATATATACACACACATAGACATACGCATATATATAAAAGATTTGCACTCATATATATATATATATATATATATATACATACATATATATATATGTATATATGTATATGTATATACATATGTAAATATATATATATATATATATATATATATATATATATATAAATATAAAAGTGAACATAGAAGTCAACACTTAGAGGCGACAGTCTGTTTCATGCTAGTGCAATCGTCAGGCCTGACGATTGCACTAGTATGAAATAGACTGTCGCCTCTAAGTGTTGACTTCTATGTTCACTTTTATATTTACACACGCTCTATCTCTGATATTGAGCACTTTATCCCATAAATATAGCACACTAAGACTATATTTCTCCATATATATATATATATATATATATATATATATATATATATATATATATATATATATATATATATATAATGTTTAAACTTTTCTATATTTACAGGGTAAGAATATTCAGTCTCGGAGGTAGAGTTCTTAAAGATATAAAGTGTGTGTGTGTGTGTGTGTGTGTGTGTGTGTGTGTGTGTGTGTGTGTGTGTGTGTGTGTGTGTGTCTATATCGGTAGACATGTTTGTACTGAGAGTCACCATGCAGTGTTGATAACTATGTTAACGCTGCATGGTTACTGTTAGTATCACGCATGAAAGCGATCTTTAGATCATATTGAGGCGTGAAACATAAAGTCATTGTTTTTTATTCTCATGTCGACACCGGCTATATCAATATATATAATTGTATTGCTTTAAGTAAGCAGGCACGGTGGAGTAATGGATAACTGGATTGAGTTCGAATTCCAGTCGAATCCATTACATTCACTTACGTGCTAACACGTGCTAACACCCTTGGGAAAGGTGTGAATCCTCTTCTTCTCCCTCCAACTATGGGTAAATAGCAGGACAGACTGGGTTCTATAGCTTTGGACGGCAACTGGTCTAGGAGAAGGACAACTCTGAATTCAAAACCTGCGGAGGGTCGTTTGGGGATTCGCCCCTCCAAAAAGTGTGGATGGCCCTACACAAAGCCTTCACCACTATAATCAAATCCTGTGTGCGTGTCCGGCTTTCAGTTTCTGGGAACTGATCTGTCTGACCCTCATACGTCGAGTTCGACGGGAGAGTCCATCATTGCTTTAAATTAGCTATATTTATCGACGAAGGAAGACCAGGCTCTTAGAACTCTCTTCGTCTGCTCTATATGATTAACCAATGTCTTTCAAGCGATTTATATTAATTTCATCCTCATTCTTAGTGTCATGTTTTTCGGACACCAAATTAATTTTTCGTACGTTTTTATCCGTGGTTCGCGTTTGTTTAAGCATATATTCTATCTCAGAAGTTTAATTTATTCAACAGTCTCTAATTTTATATAATAGATAAATAATGTCATTGTAGATAACTACAATGCCATTCTTTATCTATAATTTTAATTTCATTCCAAAATTAACGGTGTGCCTCCTATTCTGCACGCACATAATCACCCTTCCTGGTCTTAATGTTCTTTCACGAGATTTCAGCTTTGTCAATTATTATTTTCAGGATTTCTTATCTCACGTTTCAACACCACGACTGTATGGAATAATATCTACGTAAGCTAAGCAAAGTATAAAGAAGCAGTATTTTTTTTAAAAACAAAAAATATGAGTACTGAACTGTTACATAATATCAGTCCTCATATAGAGCCGTGAATGCTGTACAATCTCCGCACAGATGGAGAAGAAACTTGAGGCGATAGAAATGTGGTTCTACAGAAGGATGCTGAGAATACCATGGACTGAACATGTGAGCAACGACGAAGTTTTAGAGAAAATGAACAGAAGACATATTTAACATCAGACAGGGACAGTTGAAATTACTAGAGCACATAATTAGGAAAGATGGCTAGGAAAATTAAACACCCACATGGTACACTGAAGACAATAGAAACAGGAAAATTGTGTATAACCTGTCTAAAGAGGTTGAGTAAATGGATGGCAGAACTGGATTTAGGAGAAATAAAAAAGATAAAATTTATTAAGAGCTAAAAAGAACAGGAACTTGTGGAGAGTTGTTATCGTCAACGTCCTGAATGAACACGGCACATAGAAGGAATGACTTTGGTTGAATATTGGCGCAATGGGTAACCTGTTTCGCTTCTGTATCTTTAAAATTCTCTTGTTTTTCTTTCTTATTATAAGCAGATTTTATATTAAACTGCTAGCCAAAGTCTTACGATCAATTAAAATTAAGCATTTATATAGCTTTTCCGCTGTTAGACTCAGCCACTTATTTGAGTAGAGCTTCGAAGAATGAAAATACGTAAAAGGAAAAATAAAAATAATTAAAAAAAATAGAATTTCATAGGGAAAATTTCAGTACTGGGAAATTAAGGTAAATACTAGCTGGTTAAAAGTTAAAAAATTAAGCTAAATACTAGCTGGTTAAAAGGTAAAATATCATATTTAAACGAAGCTTTCATTGGTAAAAAATTAGCGAAATTTATTCATTTGTTTTCAAGTATTAGAGTAATCAACATCTCCCACTGGTATCTTCTGCTTTACAGTAGGTAAAACATGGCAGAGCCTAAAATGTTGACAGAATTTGAACGTGGCAAAAGCGTAGACTCTCTAAACGTGTTATCGCTGGTGAGATTGGATGTATTAAAATTGCTGTTGCAAATTTATTAAAAGAGCCTCAGTGATACCGAACGAGAAATTCAAGTGGTCACTCCGAGAAAATTTCGTCGGCATTGATCAGGAGGATTCGAGGTGTTGTTCGGAATGACACCAGCCGATCATCGAATGAGATTAAGAATCTTGCGGGTGCAGAATGTAGCTCAAGAACAATAACACAGCATTTCAAACAGGAAAGACTTTAGACCATTTTAGAAGTGCACGCCACCTTCCACACCACAAAATAACTCGGTTAAACATTGGAGAGATAAGCAAAAATCGGACATAGAAAAGTGGAAGAAGTTTTGTACTTTAATAAGAAAAAATTATCCTAGATGGTCCAGATGTCTTCCAACGTTACAGACACGATAAGAATATTCCACCGGAGAGATTTTCTACACGACACAATGAAGGAGGTTCCATCATGATCAGAGGTGCTATATCCTTCGAAGGAAAAATGAAACTTCAGGTTATACAGGGACTTCACACTAGATCTGGTTACATTGGCATGTTGGATAGAGCAGCCTTATTGACCAAAGGCTCTCACTTGGGTGGAAATGGCTGGATCTTTCAGCGGGATATCGCTGCAATCCATAATGCCCACAGGACAAAGGACTTTTTCATGACGAATAACGTGATTCTTTTGGGGCATCCAGAGTGTCGTTCAACCTGAGCCCCATTGAAAATGTTTTGGATGGATGGCAAGGCAAGTCTATAGAAATAGACGTTATATTCCAAAAAGTGAATGATCTTCCTTAAGTCATCTTCACCACTTGGAATAACGTTCCAGTCGGCCCTATACAGACGCTTATACCGACCATACCAAAGCGAATGTTTGATGTTATTCATAATGACGGCCGTGTATTGATACGTCTTGTTGGGTATTTTCTCCTCTGTTTAGAACCTCTTAGGTATAATCTTAAAAATTTGACCAGTAGCTTATTTTTCCCAGTATTAAAATTTTACCTGTAACATGCTAAATAAGTTTTAAATTTTTCCTTTTCTTTTCTTTCTTTTCAATTTTTGAAGCTCTACGCAAATAAGTGGTTGATTTTGACAACGCAAAAGCTATATTTCTTCATAGTTTATATTCCCTTAAGATTTTGGCCAGCAGTGTATATCTGTGCTTAGTCGGATTATTTGAACATAGTATCGGTAGTTAATCTTTCTACTACCTGAACGTTCCCCACTGCTGTTCTATGTTTATTTATTTTTTCATCATTCCAAAGAGTTCGGTGTACAGCAGTTTCCCTTCATAAGGGACTAATTTTGAATTTGCCCAAGAAGACGAAATACAACATTCAAATTTAAGCAAACAGAAACATACAATAGACATACAAGCTTTTATTGAATCAACATTTCACGATTTCGTTGAGTTTTATCTTCTCCCTGGATGTCCAAAGCGGTATAAAACAAAGATTTTTTTTTTTTTTAGTTAGGAGGGGACTTTTAATTTTAGGCGTTCTTAGATACGATTACCAGGTGAGTGATTTTTGTTTTAATCAATGCTTTCAGCCACTAGGTCACGTTGTGTATTTTTGGAGCCTTTAATAAATTTAATTTGACATGTTTCGATATTCGATATCACGACGGTCTTTTTGTCGCTATGATATTTTTTTTAGTTGAGGAACCGCCATTTGTACCAACCACAGATGAGAGAAATATTTCGATCAAATCAAAATATCATAAATT
The DNA here is from genome assembly GCA_964036315.1 of Acanthosepion esculentum. NCBI lineage: Eukaryota > Metazoa > Mollusca > Cephalopoda > Sepiida > Sepiidae > Acanthosepion > Acanthosepion esculentum. Next base: position 60,584,925 of record OZ038478.1, read on the forward strand.
TTAATCTTAGAAAACCAAGTAAAAATTATGCATTAATTTCAACAACAGTGTAGTGATAATAATGCGGAGTGAAATAATCACTGCATATAGCTGAGATAAAAAAAATACAAATAAAAAGGGAAAAATGTCAGCTTTGGTAATACGAAGAGTTATCAAAAAAGGCGCACTGTGATTGTATCATAAATTGGAAATAGACTCGTACATACCGCTCATTTCATCCTGCTTAATAATTAATTCTGCCAATAGGATCTATGTTTGTCTGTTCAGTTATTCCACGACATTTTGCAATGTACTGTTTGGACTTCTGACCGATCTTTACGATGGTAGGGTAATTCAAGCAACACACCAGCAACAGAATTTGCAGCAAACACAGTAAGTCTGCTAAAAAGGACCCATAAAATGCGTCACCAGGCTTTTAGAGAGTATTCGTTTGGTAGAAACACACCTTTCAGGGCCGATTGAGAATGAGTACCTGGTGACTACTCACTAACAGAAGGTAAAAAAAATATGGGACAGCTTTTTTCTTAAAGGAAATTATTTTGAAGTGTGTGTTGTCCAAATCTAAATAACATATATATGATATATAACATAAGAAGTAATTGATAACTATTTAAATCATGGTTCGATAAATTTCACTTTACACCTTGTATATCCTATGCAACTAAGAGCGTCTTCTGTAATTGCAACAGTTATTTTTTAAAATTTATAACTCTTATATTGAAAGATATATCTGTGTAAGGTAAATCACTTTTGCCATTCAATAATTTATAACTTATTAATACAATCATTCCTGTCAAACCGTGAAATGAATGTCGGCCTAAATGGGTTCTCCTCCAGCTCCTTTATCACGAACGCTGGTGATCCCCAAGGCTATATCCTGGGTCCTACACCGTTCTTGATCTTCATTAACGACCTTCCTAGTGCCATTAGTTCCCAAGTAGACATCTACGCGCACGACACTAATATTTACTCCTGCCTCAATAGTACATCTGGTATCGTTGACAAAACTAATCTGGCCGCCGGTCTCGAAAATGACCTCCAATCTGTGGTTGTCTGGGACAGGAAATGGCTTTTAAACTTCAATGCCTCCAAAACGAAACTACTCTCATTTTCCCACCACAGAGAACTCTTCCTGCCTCCCATCAGAATGGCTGATGCCCAACTCCACGAGAGCGCCTCGTCGCGTTTGCTTGGTCTCACGCTGCCCGCTGATATGAGGTGGAACAAATACATTGAATCAATAGCTTCATCTAGCGCAAGGAAGGATAGGTTCAGTGTCGTGCCAGAAAGTTTGAGTCCGCCCTTCAAATCTATAAATCAACCATCCGCCCTTGCGTGAAATATTGCTGTCATACATATATGGCCTGGTGCCCCCGCTGTAAGACTTGAGGTCCTCGACAAAATCCAGAGACGTATATGCAATGTGATAGGTCCTGATCTGGCATCTAGCCTACAGCCGTTTTTCACAGACGTGCCGAGGCTTCCCTCTGTTTCTTCAATAAGTATTTTCATGGCAACCGTTCCGGCGATTTGCTTTCTCTGATTCCAAGACTGTGTGACTTTAATCAAGCTACTAAGTTGGCCTTTCAGTCACACACTTTTACTGTCGAAACGGTTAAATGTAACCGTCTCTTCTACTCAAACAACCTCTTCTCTGTCATTTCCCGTCTGTGGAATTCTCTTCCTCTTACTTGCTTCCCTGAAAGCTATAATCTTCAAATATACAAGTGTAATGTCAATCGACATCTTCGGATCCTTTGATTTTGTTTCCTGTCCTTTCCTTTTTCTTCTCCCCAAACACGGCTCTTTTTCTCTACTCTCTGTAACCCTTTGCGTGCTAGTGGCACTCCCGCCTTGCTTGGGGTGAAATGTTTTTTTTAAAAAAAAGTCCAAGGAACAAAAGCACAATGAAGTAACTATGGAAATTTTATTCCTGCATATTCATTAAATGTTTCTTTCAGGTATAAATGATAAGAGACAAAATTGCGTAATCAGAGAGAAAAAACAATAAAATCTTGAAGAATTTATATTCTTCAAGTTTTTAATGTTCTTTCTTTTAATGTATTATCAAACATTAAAGCCGCATAAATTGTGAAAAATGTTTTTAAACATTGCTGAAATTAAACAATTAAATAAAATTTACAGAAAAAAAAAACATTAGAAAAATCGAATCAAAATAAAAATGAGTTGTAAAAAAATTTCCACTCGATCGCGTGTAAAATGATATTGCTGCGTGATTTGGGGAGATATGTTTCTCTATTTTGCTAATTAGCTATTTCTATGCGGGATTCGCGCGCTTTCTAGTGGCGCCTTTTCCTGTCACGCGAGATATCGTCCATATTGACAGGGTGAGTTGAACGCCGGTGCAAGTCGTAAAAACGTCGCGTGAGTCAGCTGTTTATGTTTCGATTGGCACGTGTCGCTTGATTATTTGTTGTTACCACATGCTACCTTTTTTCGGGCAGTGGTTTCAATTTTCTGAACTGTCAATGGTATTTGAAGAAGCATGGCATTTTCTTGTTGCAGTTCATTCTTCAGATTCCAGTGTCTGTTCGCCTGACGGCTGTTGCTGTTTTTCAACGTAAAATTAACCTGTAGCCAGTTTAATTTGAAAGGGAAATAAAATTGAAACTAAAATCAATAACATTATTATAACTTTCGATAACATGAAGAAAATCTTAAATATATACTTGTTGATATACTTACATGCAGCATACGTTTGTGGATATATATATATATATATATATATATATATATATATATATATATATATATATATATATATATATATATATATATATATATATATTGTCATTCACAGACAGACTGTTTCGCAGCTCATCAGTGTGGCCAGACGTCCGGTTGCCTCTACCTAGGATCGAAACCGACTGAATTTGCGTCAGTCCGAACTTCTCCCACTAAGCCGTCAGCGTACGGTACGAGATGAAGGTGAATTTTGGCGTGTTTATTTCTAGATTCAGATAAGGCACGGTGGAGTAGTGGATAGTAGCGAACTGAGGAATCGGAGAGCCGTGTTCGAATTCCAGTCGAATCCATCACATTCACTTACGAAAGTGAATACGACTTACTTGGAAATGGTATTAATCATCTTCTCTCTCCTGCTGTGGGTAAATAGCATAACAGACTGGGTTCTATAGCCTTGCGTGGCAACTAGACTGAATTCAAATCCTACGGAAGGTCGTTTGGGGACCTTGTGGCACATGATGCACCAGGTCGCTGTATTCGGACCTTCAAAAAGTGTGGTTGGTCTTGCACAAAGCCTTCACCACTATAAGCAAATCATATGTGCAGGTTGTCTGGCTGTCGGTTCGTAGGAATTGAGCTGCTTGACCCTCACACGTCGAATACGACGGGAAACTCCACCATATATATATATATATATATATATATATATATATATATATATATATATATATATATGATAAAAATATAGTTTTAAGTTATGCTATATTTATAGTTTAAATTGCTCTGTATCTGAGATAGATTGTATGCAAATATAAAATATGATAGCGGACGCTGAGGTCATCATCACTTGATGTTGTCTTCATTGTCCACTTTTATTTGTATATATGTATTCAGACAGTAAACCTTACTTTTAACATGTTCAGAAATCTCCACAACTTCCTGTCTTTGTATCACTTAATGTTTAATTTTTTTACTATCTCTCCTAATTCCTGTTGTACTAACCAATTACAAAATATCGTTAGATATTTTACACGCTTCTTTACTGTTTCTCTTGCCTTCATTATATCATGCGAGTGTTAAATTCTGCAAAACCTCTTTCTTCATTATGTGCCCAAGAAACTTCAATTATCTCTTTCTGATTCTAAGTATAAGTTTCCTTTTTGCTTCAATTTTCCTTAAATCTTCCTCGTTACTAATAAGCTAAGTGCATGGAATTTCCAGTATCCTTCTCTAGAAATATATTTCAGTTGTTTCAAGTCTCTTCTTGATCTTTGAAAAGATTTTCCAGAATCCACTGCCATATAGGGGTACTGGTATTACATAATAAGTTCAGTACTCTGTTTCTTAATACTTTGCTTAGCTCTTGAAATGCATTTTTCGCTAGGGAAGATATACTGACGAGTTTCCAATTGTGTTGAATAACTCTCTTGATTTAATATCGCAAACTCCGCGTACTTTCACACCATTTTGTCAGTTTTTCCAATCATAGCATATGAAGGCATTTTCATCGCAAACCCTGGACCGTTAACAAATAACAAAGCTACTCCATGAATTAAGATCATAAATTTGTTCAGTTTAATTTACTTTTTTTTAGTGAATTGTCATGATTCTTGGGAAATAGTAAGGTGCGGTTGCCTTCTCTTCCCATTTAGAGTATCCTTTCCGGTGGAATAGATACCACCCAGGGTTATAGAACACAATATGCCCTGTTTTTAACAACTTAGCTTGGGAGAAGATATTCGTAAACTTTTTCAATATCATTAGTACAAAAGTGAACGGAATTTGAAAAATATAAAACCCCGGAAATTGAACTAGGTTTACCAATTCTATTTTTCCCACTGATAACATTTACCTTGATATACAATGTTTACCTTGTTTAATATTTACGTTTTCTGTGTCAATTAAAATATCTGAGATTAAAACGATGTCGGCATTCATCAGTTTATATGAAACATGTTTTCCTACCTTCTGAATTTTTCATCATGCGACGTACTACAATAGAACGAGTCGCATTTAATCGAAGTTCACCTGTTGTCTGTTCCTTCAAGAGTCTTCATTTTCAAATTCTAGCCCATGACAGATCGTTGTTAGCGAGCTCAAATCCATTTTCAAAACGCAAAAATAACTCCCTATATACTTTCTTTCAACAACTGCTATTATTATTATTATCAGCTTGATTGTGCATTTTTGACATCCTCTGTGTACTTCCAGAATAAGTGCAAAGAGTGTCAATTGCACAATTTCTATACAAACATGATAGATAGATAGATAGATAGATAGATAGATAGATAGATAGATAGATAGATAGATAGATAGGAAATATCAGATGCTCAGAATCGAATTTAATATCAATAAATATTTCTTCTAAGAGAAGTTTCTCTGTGGTTACTGCAATATATACTGGATAATGTAGTTTTCATTCAATGCCCCACGCCCCACCTGAGCATCAGAAGTGTAAGCTTCATCAGAATTTTGAACTGGAAAGTAACCTCATAGACTCCAGGAGCAGATCCGCGCCTAACAAAATATCAGGGTCAGCCCTCGACATATAAAAAGGAAGTCGACCCAGCTGTTCTGAGGATGTGTACAACAGAATGAAGGGAAGATAGATACGTAACTGAACTGAATTGGATTTATTTTGTTTTACAGCATAACAACCTCAATGGGTTATTTAATGCCGACAAGATTTTTAGAATAGATCCGTTTGTTTGATTAGAGTCATATCAACTCCTTATGGGTCAATTAATGCCGAAATTTAATTTCGTTGTGGGGAGGGGGGAGAATTATTAACTTCTTTTACAAAAATATCTTGCTGGAATGTTTACGATAAAAATCTATTTCCATACATTCCTAGTGTTTTGAGCGCAGTTTTGGGGTTAACTATTTGCCCATAATTGGGACCATATCACGTTCTACCAACCCAGGGCAACGTGGCCCTGGGAACAACACCAATTATGAGGTGGTCTCACGCTCGTAAAAACGTCACGATCAGAGGACTTGTTGCCAGATGCAGTTTATCGTCATACCCAAGACGGAGCCCAGCCCGAGAGAGAAAATGCGGAGTGACACTCGCACCCTGGCAAGAAGATGCATACTTGGAGAAAGATACACTCACATCCACGCCGATATCAACCGACGACGCCCGGATGTGAATAACCAATATTTAACTTTTTTTCTTTTTATACTAATCTCATCTTGAGGGTTAATATTTTTCAAATTGTCTCAGATGATGTGTGAAATCTAATATATATATATATATATATATATATATATATGTGTGTGTGTGTGTGTGTGTGTGTGTGTGTGTGTGTGTTTATGTGTGCATGTGTGTGTGTGTGTGTGTTTATGTGTGCATGTGTGTGTGACTGCGTGTGTGTGTAAGTGAGTTTGCCAAAATAAGCAATCGTCAAATAATTTTTAAAGAGCTTCTAGATCGGATATATGTATATATATGTGTGTGTGTGTGTGTGTGTGTGTAATGGGCGCAGCAAATTACCAGATCCGATCTAGAAGCTCTTTAAAATATATATATGTGTGTGTGTGTGTGTGTGTGTGTGTGTGTGTGTGTGTGTGTGTGTGTGTGTGTGTGTGTGTAATGGGCGCAATACACACATTTATTTGAGTGCTATTCAAGCTAGATCTTCCTCTGTCATGGCCATAAACCACTAAGGAAACTGAATTCTGTCTTGGTGTGATATACACAAATCTTGTAGACTATTTCGACTATTTCCTCCACGATATGTTTCCAGTTGCCAATGGTTTGTTCCAGCAAGAGAACCTACCTGCCATCCTGTGGGTTCGAGTAACACACGACTAACTACCGGGCCTGCAATATCCATAGTTAATAGCGATTGAGTATCTATATTTGCAGTCGTCAGTAAATTCCGTGCAGATGGACCTCAAACACAGGTCAGTTGTAAACAAACAAGGAACGGATCTGAATATATATATATATATATATATATATATATATATATATATATATATATATATATATATATATATATATATAGAAACTTAATATCTGGAATGGTTTAACACCGAGTCGCAAAAGTTTGTTTCATGCTTGAACGCAATTATCAGGCGTGAAGTTTGCGTTAAAACATGAATCTGAATATCTCTGCTAGGTCTTGAACTCTGTGTACGTTTCTTATCTTAGTCTATTCATATTTATCTATGTTCCCTCTGTCCATATCTACCTTATTCATCTATCAATTATCCACAACTCTACACCCATATAGCTACCTGTATATGGGCGTTCCTAAAATGTGTAAGATTTTCGGTGCGTTGATGTAATCGTTTCAGATTTCTGTCAACTTGTCTTTCTTCTGTCATCTCTATCTTCCTTTGTCTTGCTAACACACTATTCGTTACAAACACACATTTGTGCGTGTTTTTTTTTTTTGCGTGCTTGTGTACGTTTTGAAGTTGTGATGTGTGGGTGAGCACTAGGCGTTTAGCCTTTCATTATTGCACACAATTTTTGTGGGGAGAGTTTTGTTCGCTCATAATTCTAAGGACGCTTCTGCTGCGCTCTTGTTTTCATTTTAAATCTTCAATCGTGCACCATTGTTTGGTTTGTACTTTTGTTTCCTTTATCATAAACGATTGCACTTGCGATCATCATCATCATCATCATCATCATCATCATCATCATCATCATCATCATCATCATCTCTTTCTTCTTCTTCTTCTTCTTCTTCTTCTTCTTCTTCTTCTTCGACTTTTCTCCTATTTTGCTTCTTTTCCAAACTCCTTCGTCTTTTCTACTCATTCTTCTTCTCTGTTGTTCTACTTATTAATTATCTCGCTTTCGTCCTTTCTATTTCTTTCCTTTTTTGTTCTCTCTTTTTTACATATTCTTCTTCCTCTTCAAATATTTTGTCTCCAATTTATCTTTTCGTTCTTCATTGGCATAAAAAAAAATCACAAATCCTTCACATTTCGCCCTCTCTCTCTCTCTCTCTCTCACTCTCTTTCATTCCCTTTACTTACTCTTTCTCCATCTCCAGAATCATCTTCCTTGTATCACATTAAAATCTTTTTTTTTTTTCATTCACTACTACTTGTTTTCAAATATCTTTCTCTATCCATTGCCATTCGGTGATAACAGCAGCAGCAGCAGCGGCAGCAGCAGTAGCAGCAGCAATTTCCTGTATTTTTAACGGTATTTTTGTTCAAGTTTTATTCTTCTTTTCGCCTACCTCTATTGATTATAAGAAATGAAGGATACGCTGGCAGTCAGCGAAACTGCCAAACACGCCAGGAACGCTCCGATGCTGTCAGTACAATAAAACGTTTGGTGTTGATTGAAGCGCGAAAAGTTTTTGAAGTACCCCCCCTCTTCGAACAGACAGCAAACAACAGACGATGCAACAGCTGATTTGATCACCTTAAAAGACAAAACATCATAATGCATATATAGAACCCCCCTCTGTCTGTCTTTCTCTCACGCACACATACACACACAATATATATATATATATATATATATATATATATATATATATATATATATATATATATATATGTATATATATATATATATATATAATAATAATCAACTTTGACCTAATCAGTTCAATAGATTTATGAAACATCTGACTCTGATGAGCGTTTTGAAGCGAAACTCTTGAGTCGGCTTACCAGAAAATTATTTGAACTTTTTTTATTTTAATTCATTGGATTATCTATCTATATATATATATATATATATATATATATATATATATATATATATATATATATATATATGTACAGTGTAACCCGGATATAAGAGACCCGGATATAAGATAAACCCGGATATAAGAGATATTTTATCTGGTCCCAAATTAGAGCCTGTGTTAATAAAACAAAATAGACCAAACCCGGATATAAGAGAAACCCGGATATAAGATACTTCTTCTCTGGTCCCGACAACTCTCTTATATCCGGGTTACACTGTATATATATATATATATATATGTGTGTGTGTGTGTGTGTGTGTGTGTGTGTGTGTGTGTGTGTGTGGAACACTTCGACATGGTGTAATGTTTAATTAACTTGGCTCTCCAGATCAATTACAGCTGTATAATGATTTCTGTCCTCATAGGAGATTTCATACTTTCGCTTTTCTGCCGCATCTAAGCAAACGAAGATGTTCTGGAAAATTCATAGTCTGACTATGAAGGAATTATTTTCGAGCAGTGACATCTTCCATGCATTGATTTCAACTCGTCTTATTAATAGTAGCCTTCTTTTTTTTTTGTCTAAGACAAAATACTGAGTAGACAAATAAAAACAATAATATTAACATCTGCAAAAAAACAAGTACATGTCAACTTATAAGCAAAAGACGAATCGCCCTTGATAAGGGCTAAAAGCAGAACCGAAAGCGCTTCAGATATGCAGCACTTTCGGACAGTTTTTACACACTTTGTGTCCAGAAAAGACTGTACGAACACAAGAAAAATGAAGTAAAAAGCTTAATCACAGTACCTTGTATGCCGTCTTTAACGAAACATGTATAAAACAGGGATTGATGCATAAATACACAATATAGACACACACACACACACACACACTTATATATATAAATGTCAGTATATATTTCATGCTTTGACGTTTAAAGCTACTCGCATCGTCAAGACAAACACACACACACACACACACACACACACACACACACACATATATATATATATATACACACGATGAATCATTATATATATTTTCAATACATTTATATGATTGTATGTACATACATTTATGTGTATGGTTGTGTGTATTTTTTAATCTCGCCGTATTTTCTTTCTTTGCGACAATTATTTCTCATCCCAATTGACTACTTTTGTCTTAAAAATTCTTTTGATTAAAATCATTCGAATATTCTATCACATCAAGAGATCAAAGAGACGCATTCTTACCTTCTTCTGTCTTTAATATTATGATTATTTTTTGATACCGCAAATACTCAGGTTGACCTAACCTCGAGTGAACTTCTTTTTTCACGTCTACTCAAAGTTTAATTAAATCAAACGAAAAAAAAAAAAAGTAAATATTGAGTAAGATTGTTTTGGCTTCATGTTAGAATGAAGGAAATACGACGTTTGTTCACCGACAGTAAACAGCGTTTGATCTTGGGCGGAATACCAACATTATAGATTCTCAAAAAACAAAAACATGCAAAGCACTTTGTTGTATTTTAATTAGAATTTTAAAACGTTGAAGAGAATAAATACTTCTTAGAATTACACTCTACTTGTTATATTGTTCATAGACATGCAGACAGTCACATTTTTCCTTGTTACAATAGTTGAAAGAAATCAAAGACGTAAAGTCGGCATTTATTGAATATAGAGCCTAAATTGTGCAAAACGTATTATTCTGAATTGGAGAGATTTTCAAGGTCGGAAAAACAAAATCGGAATTTGTTCATTAATCCCCTCATTACAAATCGATATACCAGTGCTCATTAAAGAAGTCCAAATGTCTACCCTCTCTTCAGGACGTTAGTGATCATGGCTCACCACAACATCCTATCCTTTGTACATCTTAGTAACGCGTACTTCTTTACCATCTGTCCCAATCCCTGTTCAGCCATACATTCACACAAGTTCGTCAGGTAGGTAGTTCACTGCCCTTTTTGTGTATGTCCTGTGAGCATCAAATTCTCCAGCCCCCCTTAAAATACCATTTTCTTACATGATTTATGACGCTGACTGATTCGTTCAAAATAATGCACAATGATGGAAATCAAGATAAAATAGTTTTTTTCTACAAGTTTTTCTCACTTGTCTATGTGCTATACTCTCTCTCTCTACACACACACACATACGTGTGTGTGTGTGTGTGTGTGTGTGTGTGTGTGTGTGTGTGTGTGTGTGTGTGTGTGTGTGTGTGTGTGTGTGTGATGCCAACCCTGTAGATTCCCCTGGTGTGTATATTGCCCCAATCTCACCTAACAATGTGAGGCAGTCATGGTCCATGTAGCAAGTCGTTTTTTTTTTTATATATATGGGGCAAGAGTTGCTAGTACAATGCATAACAGAATTTTTTATTCAGAATTTTCCTTATCGTAAACTGTATTTAAACCAAAGTTAGAGAACTCAGTCTACCTTAATGCTTATGAGAAGAAATAGATTCATTCTATTCCGACGCCAATTAGACACGCCGATGTAAATTTCCTGATAATCCTCTTAGTAAATATTGAAGGTGAATTAGCAAAACTGGAAGATTAATGTCAAACATTTTATTGCATCGTCACAACATCCTAAGTGGTCTGTGCTGATGTTCGTCTAACTATGGCTGTTGCTTTTCAGTGGGTGGCATCGCGATTTTCTTCAGACCAATATCCCAGTCTCATTGTCTCTATTTCGCACTGGAAGCCAAAAACCATATTTTTACCAGGCAAAAGATTTTCTTGTAAAAATAAATGACACAATGCAATGGGTACTGAATCGGCCAATGTTATTGTCCCCAACAGAGAAGTGTTGCCGACTACTTGTCAGTGATTCAGAAGGTACCCAGATTGATAAATCCTCCCTCCTCCACCTGTTCGCTATCAAGCCAAAAACCTCACTGAAGTATCTTAAAGGGAGGAACTGTTTGTTTTTTTTACTAGGAACTCTCACCTTCTCGCTAGTTGCTGATTAGTCAATTCACGGACCACTGAAAACATCCTGCCACGATCTGCTTCTTTTTCATCTTTCTTACAGGATTGGTAACCGTCAATTTCCCGTATCAAATATATTGTATTTCAGAAATAGTACATATTTCCAACTACCTGTATGCCTGTTTATACGTTAGGTGTTATTTTCTTCTTAAGGAACTTTAAATTAGTATCCTTTATTTGAAGACAAAGAGGTGCGGAATTGCTATGTAACCTCAAAGATTGCAGTAAAATTTAGACAATTTCTTCATAGAAGAAGAGAAAAATGGAGGCAAAAAATGTGTTTCTACATAAGGAGGTTGAGAATACCATGGACGGGGCGCACTCCAATGAAGAATGAAAAGGTAAACTAGAAGGAGACTTGTCACATAATCAGAAACAGATAGCTGAAATTTCATGGACATGTAAAGAATTTACTTCGAGAATTTGACACCCCCAATGTTACAACCCTTCTTACCGACTTTTTTTACTTTCATTTGGTCTTGGGTCACATTAGCCCGATGATAGTGAATATTAATAAATCTAATTAAGAATTAGATTACAATAAAATCATTCCTAAAGGATAGGTTCCTGAAGATGGTTATTAACGGCTACTCCCCCGGGACCATAGAAATCTACGCAGGTGTCACCCAGGGGGTCACTCCTCGAACCAGCCCTCTTTTTACTTTATATAAATGATCTGCCTAAGAACTGCACCTCAAAAACACGTGATGATCAGCGACTGGCAACTGATCTCTTATCCGATCTTGCTCTAACTGCTTAGTGGGAAAAAAACTGTCTGATTACATTCAGTGCCTCGAAAACTAGACAAGTTACAACCGATCACCAACGATCAGACACCAAACTACTGCCAGTCACGATGAAGGATATCCCCTCAAGGAGGCTTCGTGCCTTTTGAGAATACTGGGCCTCAAATGCACATCCGACCTCAAGTGGAACTCTTATATACAATCCATAACTAAAGATTCAGGAGAAATGATCGGTTCCCTGTACCGCTCCGGTAAGTACCTGACTCCACGTATTATTCTTTACATTTACAAGAGCCAGATGAGGCCTAAAATTGAGTACTGTTGTCATATTTGGGCGGGAGCTACCCAGTCATCACTTTCCAGTCTCGATAGAACCCAAATGCCTCTCCAAGTCCTTATAGGTGACAAATTGTTTTCTACCATCCAACCTCTCTCTCACGAGTGGAACATCGCAAGTCTCTCACGGCTGAATCGCTATTCCCATAGAAAGTACTCAGACGATCTGCATTTCTTGATTTCGCCAGTTGGAACCTTCACGGCCAGGATACACCATGTCATCCACATTGTTGCAACCCACCCACATTCCCTCCATATTCCACTGTTGAGAAGTAAACTTCATCCAGCGAATCACTATTCTGTTGAACAGACTTTCAAGAGGATATTTCCCCGACCACTGCAATCTTAACCTGTTAAAGTCTAGGGTTAACCGTTATCTTCCCCTCCTACCAACATAAACAACCCCATATTCTAACCCTGTACCTCGATCGGCACCTGGGCCTTGTACAAGGTGAACCTCATTGCAAAAAAAAAATAATAATTTGTTTCATATAACTGGTGAAATTCATATGAAACATTACATTTTTTAAGCTGAATGATTTAAGCACATCTTTGATAGTTTATTTTACAATAAAGAAAAACGTTATTGGAATTTTAAAATAGTTTTGTTTGAAAAGCTATCAAAATTTCATTAAAAAAAAACAAAGAAATTGTTAAACTTCCATATCATATCTACTGGCAGTGAATACTGGATAATATTTTTGTGGATGAAAAAGAGGCCTGAAATGCAAATGATCAAGGTTTACACACAGACGGTAAGAATACAATGGGCATGTGAACAAACTAGGTATTTATAAAGAAAACTGCAACTAGGACAATTATTCTTAAAATTTGAAGGAGACATTTTCTGGAACATATAATGGGAAAAGTATGCTTAGAGAATACTGTCAGGATATAATGAATTTAGTGAGGGTAGAGGGAGACGACGAGTAACCTACCTTTGTGTGAATGGACGGCTGAGTGAAGAAAACGTGTCTGGTATTTCAGCAGACTCAAACAATCTTCGATTGAAGGTGTTCCCAAACATTCATCAAATTTTAAAAAAGATCACCCTCTCGACACCCTGTCATAATGACTTTTCAGTACCCCTGCTCATGAATAATGATGCAGATTTCGTTAACACCTAGGGGAAAGGCCAAACTGTTTATGGCTAGGCAAGTGACAAGAAAAGATTTAGTACGGAACAGGATATTTAATGTAACTTATTTTAATTTATCAAATCAAAACATCTACATGTTAACACCGCCAATCAGTTAAGACCAGAAGCTATGAGATCCTTGCCTGGTGTAGCATTAGGAAATTATTATATATCATTAATTCTTCTTCTTATTATTATTATTATTATTATTATTATCATCATCATCAAGAATTAAATTACTTAAAAATGAATTCAATTCAGCAAAATATCCTAATTTATTAAGAGGCTAGAATTTTAAAATCGCACAAATAAAACTAGACGCCAATTTATTAATGAATTTCCAATGATGGCTTACGGCCACATCATGTTGAAACACCTGTTCTCGTAAGATCACCGAAGGTAACCAACGTTGAGCCTGATTAGTGACTCGATAGGTAGCCGCTTGTGCATACCAGGTGCTGTCAGCTTGAATGTACGGTTTGTGCGATGAATAATGGCTAGGAATTGTTAATTAGAGTGCCGAGTTCCAATTCTAGTTGGGTCCGTTATATTCACTTACACGGAAATATCCTTGTGAAAGGCATAAATCCACCGCCTCCCTCCCCATACTTGCCTCCTTAAACTATGATTATCTCAAAAAAATTCTTACAATCTGAAAATATTAGCCTGCTTTAAATAACCAGCAAAGGGTTGATAAACCGCAAAAAACAAAAAAACAAAAACAACCCCGAATCAATTTTATTTTAAACCTATCAAGTCATTACATTATAAGAGTGGGCAATATCTATTGTAGATAAATTTTCGGAATAGATTAATGGAAAAAATATCTGCAAATCATTATTTTTCATTTAGGAAATGTTATTGTTCTATTGGGAATCCTTCTATGTTACATTAATTAACTTTTATTTTTATTTATTTCTATTGATTAAATTTGTCCTTCGAAACAAAAAAAGACCAGAAAGGATAGTAAAATGAATCAACATTTACGAATCTTACAACATCCTTCTACAATTTTGAAATAATTTATTCGTCTCCCAAATGTTCTAGTCTGGTCGAATTATTCTTTTCTTTCTGTTTAATTTTAAATTCATACAAATAAAGTAACTCTTTCTGTCAAAAAACAAGTTGAAAATGGAATATGATTTTAGCAAAGAAACTAGAATTGTAATAATTTTCATAAAATGTGTGCTTTTTAAAAATATTTTTTCATTTTTTTCTAATATAAATTTTACTAAAAAGGTTTTATCCAACGGCAAAAATGTAAAGCTGAATTTAATCAATCTAATGACCTCGATTCATATTAACAATAAACCACCCTACACCCATCTTCACGCATGCGCACATACATACACACGCAACTAAAAAGGAAGAAATATTCCCTAACATCGCCATTTTTCTCTCATTCGAAAGCGAATATTTATTTCGTAATAAAAGCAGAGGGTGTGAGCTGGAATGCTATTTCAAATTTTAAAATCGAAATGGAACTTTATTTCCCATGTTAATATTTCTAACAATAACCTAAATACTTAATTCTTTTCAATTTTTAAAACCTTTTTGAAATGAATTACTCTGTTTTTTTAATAATAGAATTTCCTTTCAAATTAAACTATCAAATGTGGCGTAATGGTTGAAATAGACGCTACTTATTCATGCAATGTGTCCTTCCTACTTTTGTTTGTGCTTGAGTTTTGTTCTTGACTTCTTAACCAACAAATAAAGAATACATTCAAAAATGGGTAAAAATGTAATTTTTCAGAAACAAGATTCTGAAAAATTGAATGAAAGGTTATTTCGCCAATTTATGGATATAGAAAATCTAAAACAGACAATCAAGATGAAATATTTCAGTAGCTGACTAAAAAGGAGTGATACTAGACCTGTGAAATTTTGCATGCATTAATTTCAATATTTCTTATTAATAACTACATTGTTTCTACACATGTAAACTGACATCTACCTACTAAAAGAAAACTTCAAATGTAACTAGGAGAGACTTCTCTTAAGAATGGATGAAGTTTGGCATCGTGTTATTATGTACATCCAAGGATATCCATGCTGACATGGCTGCTACATTGGGGTTCAAAAGTGGGCAGCTAAATTTAGGAAAGGAAAAAAGTGCCTTCAAGATGATCTCGGGTCTGGAACTGCCACGATTGAGGAAATCATTGATCGTGTTCACTATATGGTAAGGAATATTAGCATATCCCGTGAGAAAGTTGTGAATATTCTGCACAATTAACTTGGCACGACGAAGATTTCTGTTTGATGCGTTCCACATCTTCTGATATCTGATCGAAAGTGCACAGTCGGATCACATCAATGTAAAATCTGACATTGTTTGAGACAGATACAGCTGGTTTCATTGAATGTTTTCTAACCCAAGATGAGTGTTGGGTTCCTCACTTTGAGGCACAAACAAAGAGACAATCCATGCAGTGGAATCACCCCTCCTCACCTTCTCCAAAGAATACTATGGACATTTCATCTGCAGGTAAGGTGATGACCTCAGTTGTTTCAAATGCAAAAGGCATTGTGTTTATTGACTATCTTCAAAAGGACTGCAGCATCAATGGAGGGTACTTTGGCAACATGCTGAAGCAGTTACAAAAGGCTATCAAGACCAAAAGTCCGAGACAACTGACGAAACTTGTTTTCTTTCCTCGGGACAATGCTCCAGTACACAAGTCATTGGTTTCAACGGCTGCTGATTTGACAAACATGTGTTCCCCCAACTAGAAATAACGCTTGGATGGGAACCAGTATCGGAGTGATGATGACGTCATATCTACTGTTGCTGAACAATAGGATGAACAGTCTTCTTTTAACTGTCACTAGTCAGTTTTCCTAGAAATGAACAATGTAGTTATTAATACGAATAGTTTAAAATGATGCCTGCAAGATCTTTCATGCCGTTATTTATAAAATATGTATGTATGTATGTAATTTGTCAAGTGGTCACAACACCTTCAAGCATAGAGAGAAAGATTTTCTCACCAAGTATTAAGGCAATAGAGGAGACCCTGAATTTCATCACACGTTAACAACATTATATATAAAAAGAAAACATAAGACAACGAGTCTGTCTGCTGGCTTAAAACTCATTAAATAACGGTGAAAGCAACAAGACAAACACTGGTGAAGTTTATATAAAATTTGATGCATCAGCAAATGAGTTAACTGCAAAAACAACAACAGAACAAAAGAATGACTATGAAATATATAGAGTAATCAGGGATCGATAAAGGTCGAAGCCATAAAAATGAATGGGGGGCGAATCAACAAAGTTCCTCTCTTTCCTTTGTGGAATGGTGTATGCAAATTTGGTGGGGTTATGGATTGTTTATCAGTGAGGGCGAGGATGAAGCAAACGGTGCCTATCTTGATTCTTAATATCATTACTATTGGAATATATCCCTTTTTATATATCTCTTCTTTTCAGATTTGTATTATTCAGTTTTTTATTCATTCTGAGAACATTTTCTCTGTCTCTCTCTCTTTCTCCTTGATTTTTCTTTGTTCGTAGTTCTACTACGTGCCCCTCGACGTATTATTGCATAATCCAAGCAGACACGTGATTCAAATCTCTGTTAGGTCAGTTCTATACAACTGTCTTCCCCAAGACTTGTTGACATGTTTTCATGGTGAGAGCCTTTCGTTAATTTGTCCGCGTGTTTTAATACTTCCCCCATTTCATCAGTCGTCCAGGACACTGCATATCGTCGTCCGTTTTTCACAATCAACAAGCGCCAACTGAATTTCAGCTTTTTTTTTTTTTCCCCGCTTGCCGTTTCAAACGTCCCGTAACTCCTCTTGCTATTCTCTCTACATTTCATTGTTGCCGCTATTTTAGCTTCCAGTTTCCACCTCAGCTGAAAAATGGGAATGTAGAATCGTGTCGGCTGGCCCGGACTGTGTACTTATTAATCAGCCTCGCTCTTCCCTCCCCATACCACGTCACAAATTTCAGCATTTACACACACACACACACACACACACACACACATATATATATTTAGTCGGACTATTGTCCTCATCTTTGTCGCCATATTTGTCACAACGTTTCGGCCGTTGTACGCTCCGGCCTTCTTCAGGTGGTTGGAATTTCGAAGCGAACCCTTTATTTCGATCACTGGGGTAGACTGTTCTAGTTCCACGAGCCATGTTTGATGGATGTCAGTTATCAGTTATCTCCTGGTAATTTTCCCTCCGAAAGTTCTCCACTGCCTGAACCGGGTATTGAACTCACACTCTTTGGATCTAACCAACGCCTTTATCCACTGTACCATGTGTCTTTGAGGACATCTGGGTATGAATTTCTGAGTATTATAAATCTAATTTTTCAGCAACCATTTTTTACCAGTACTCATATTGCAATTTTGCTGTTATCATTGCATGTTTTTACCAGATCTCGTATTGCAACTTTTTTGTTATATATATATATATATATATTACAAATAATACACACACATATGTATATATATCTACACTGAATTAAAAACATTGAACAAACCATAATTAATAATATATTTCCTAATTACATTGTTGATGTATAAATTAGAGGAGTTATTAGGAATATTAACACAAATAAAAAAGAACATGTTATTTCGTCAAATAACCTAAACATATCAACCTATTGTACCATAATCAAATGCATTCTAACTAAAGACAAGATGAAAAAGTCCTAAAAATCTTATAATTACTAATATATTTACCCACTGATCCCAGTAGAAAAGTTGAAGTAATTATATATTATACTAAATTTAACACAACCAAATTAATCATGTACAGTATCTCTTCTCTGTCTAGTATTTTGGAAAAAAACAAATTTGTATATGAGTTGAGATGCCCTTTGGGAGATTCTATCTCTGACAAAAATGTAAGTACGTATGTTGGCATCCCGCCACAATATTGTAATGACGTCTTGCACTTCATTTGTCGGATACAAGTTCTATTGCACAACATCTAAAAAATACATTCCTATCTACATTCGCAATACAGGAAAATACTTGTTGACAGCACCAATATATAACACCACGGAAATTTTCCAGGCCCTCTGTATCGAAATCAACCAACCAACACCCAACAACATTTATTACGAATATAGCAACAACATATTAAAGTGCATATAACTTTTAATGCCATTTTACATTTCTACTAATTCCTGGTAAGCTCCCTAAACTAAAACGCTTGTTTTGTAAAGAAATCCATAACTAAATGAATAAATTTAAAAATTCTAAAATAACTATTAACAGAGCGCGTTCACACGACTTTTAAAAATTTACTATGGCAACGGAATGCAGATTTTATCGCAGTTACAATGAGTTTTTCTTTGTAATTTACCTGAGAAAAGGTCGAAACTACTTGTGTTGAAAAAAAAACTACGGCGCCTTCCTTGATGAATTATATATATATATATATATATATATATATATATATATATATATATATATATATATATATATATATATATACTGACCGCTTTAAACCTGGAACTGACATATTAATATGCAGTGTTAATGTTAACCTACGCAATATTATATATATATATATATACTGACCGCATTAAACCTGGAACTGACATATTAATATGCAGTGTTAATGTTAACCTACGCAATATTATATATATATATATATTTATATATATATATATATGCGTGTGTGTGTGTGCGTGTGTGTGTGTGTGTGTGAAGTGATTTTTATCCGATATTATTTCTCATTTCGATAAACATTTTTGGGAGGTATACGTGTTTGAGTTGCAGTCACAAATTTTTAATTCTCTTAATCAGTAACAAAAATCATGGTTAGTAACTCAAACGTGTGTAATAACTGCCACAAGCAATGCATTGGAGAAACCTCAAGGAATTTAAATGAAATGATATATGAAGAGAATTAAAAAAAAAAACTTTCAAACTACTAGTGTCTCTCGTTTCGTGCGCATGTGTACACGTGGCATAATGATGAATGCCCAGTCCGATGAAATGCGTCACAAAACGTTTTTCCAGTCTGTCATACTATTTTTCGAAATACTGTTAGTTGATATGTCAAATTATACAAATTTATATATCGTTATATCATATATATATATATATATATATATATATAGAGAGAGAGAGAGAGAGAGAGAGAGAGAGAGAGGGAGACAATATTAGTGGTAAATATACATATGCAATTATATATACACATACATATATGTATAAAAAATAATTCCAAGAGGATATGATCCAGGTAGAACTCAATGTCCAGGACAGAGTAAGGATAGAATAAAAAGATTAAAACACTAATATTCCATGGTCATAATTTATTCCATTGGAATCGTAAAAACGATCCAATTCATCAGACCTACAAATTCAAAAAGAAAACAGAAAAAACAACTCCGGGAAAAAATTAGTAAGAGTATATGTATGAGAGTGTGGGAGGACATGAGATCTATATAGAGGGGTAACAGACGAGAGAGGGGCAGGGAGGTCTAAAGATGGAGGGGTCATTAAAATTTAACAGAGAGAAGATTTAAAGAGGAGTTTCAGTGAGAAATATATGCGTATTTTCAAACGTCCGAAGATATACCGGAAGAGTGTATACATTTCTTGGCGACATACACGCCCCATAGGCGATAAAATCTTATACCCACACCCAGACACCTACAACACATACATACACACATATACACGCCTATATATATATATATATATATATATATATATATATATATATATATATATATATACACGCCTAGAAAAACCGATTTCAAAACCCATGCTAAATTCGCTATAATTGAGAGAATGGAAAAGTTTAGAGAAGATAACATTAGAAAGATTTTAGGATTCCATGAAACTAAGTGGAGACGACGTTTAAAAAACACATTATCCAGCCGGGCCAAACCATAAACTTAACAATAAGATTACATCATGTGTCCTGAACAAACACCCAGTCAACCTTTGGAAAGACTCAGCTGATACAATTAAATGGCTCCGAGAGATATCCCCAACAAAGGAAGAGCCACTTTCATACAATTTGGCGTATAGTGATTGATAATATTAGTAGTAAATATACACATACATATGCAGTCAATATCTAAAATATATAAATATATATACATACATATATG
>OZ038478.1:60610608-60713108 GCA_964036315.1 Acanthosepion esculentum
AGGTATTGAGCACTTTTACCCATTGATATAATATACCCTAAAACTATAGTTTTACCAATATATATATATATATATATATATATATATATATATATATATATATATATATATATATATATATATATGATGAAAATGTGGAAAAGACAAAGCAAAATCCGAATATGTGAGTTTACTGTTTTTTATTTTGTTTTTTGTTTTTCTGTCAACGTCAGACGTTTCGGTCTAATAGACCATCTTCAGGACATGGTTATTGGAGACATATTTATATTAAATTTAAGTTAAAATTAAGAGACGATAGATACAGGACTAGTCAGAAACAGAAAAACTGAAATTCTAAAGTCAGTGTTCTGTTTCTTGGATTCGGTTACGCTGGCGCCGCGTGGGCGGCACTGCGAAAACGAGCTCCCAGGAAAGAGATTTTATCTTAAGTGGACAGGGGGAATTTTATTTAAAACTATAGCTTATCGGTACGTTTGTCAAGCATTAACCTTGCTAGGAAAGCTGATATGTTAAAGAACCCCGGTCGAATTTTTACCGTACGTGAAGTGGATATTATGCCTGCCTCGTAGATCTGCCTAAGGTTTTTATTATGGATATATTTTAAAATATATATATATATATATATATATATATATATATATATATATATATATATATAATAGATTTGAAAAAATTCAGAATCAGAACTACCCGGGTTTCAAACTTACGGTCTCATCAGGTGTTTACTGGTAAATAATTAATTCCTAGCACTATTCACGCCCGCTTATATAACTTAACTAAGCTCCACAAATTAGAAATATCAGGAGTCGGGGCGGGTGAGGACTCCTGTCTGACCTAACACTTTTTTACGTACTTACACACACGCGTGCACACACACACACACACACACATATATATATATATATATATATATATATATATATATATATATATATATACGTAGACATAAAGAGTGGGAGAGATGGAGGTTGGGAGATAGGAGGGGAGAAGGGGAGTTGAAGAGGGATAAATACTTTTTTCACATCCATCAAAGATAACACTGGTCTTAATATTACTCTGCTTAATATTACCTGTTCAGAATAATGACTGTTCTGCTGCTTCTTTGAGTGCCTCAAGCAGCTTAATGATTAGGTTATGTTTCAGAACTGTGGGAGTCTGATACAAATTGCCTTATTGTTCAAATTACTATTGAAAACCAGGCCCGAATGTGCAGGATATTGCCACAGGGTCTTTGAAAAAATGTCATGCGCCCTTAACACCTGATTTACTTAAGCTCTAATTGAAATCAAAACGCTCACCTAAGCAATATATTATATTCATTAAGAACATATTTTAAGCACATTTTCTTTCTCTTTTTTTTCTCGGTTTTCTTCATTACAGTCACGGTGGGAAGGGAAAAAAAGAAATAAGTAACGTGAGCAGGTATGGAATTTTTTGCGACATCTACAGTTATAACAAAATAGCGGACAAAAGACACAGAATTTGGCCTGAAGTCATTTCATAGGTTTGATACAACAGGCCGTATTAAGTTGTTGTTGTTGAATTCAGGAAAGAGGTATAAAACAAAAATGAACATTGATAGAATTTTCTCTATTCTATCCTATCGGAAAAAAATGTGTTAAAGTTCAAGACAGGACGAGACAAAAAGTGGGAGACATGTCATGACGAATATTAATGCTATTTTGAGCAGCAACTCGTTATGACTCGAGCTAAAACGACATTTTAATTTCCTGCCATATGGTTCAGATGCGCTTTCACAGTAGATTTATTTAGCCTATGTACTGAGACAATCTTAGAATATCTAGAAGACTTAACTAGATTTACTATTGGGTTGGTGCATAATTATCGGGCGTTTTTTTTTTTTAGCAATATTTATTATGAAAAACGAAATAACAATTCATCAATAACATTTTTAAATGGTTATTCCGGAGCGTAGTCAACATGTACTTCATTTTTGAAACCTGGAAATAAAATAATATTTTTATTAAAACGAAGTAAACAAAACAGAACTTTTTATTAACAAATAACTCGCCTCCAAAAACGCCTGATAATTATGCACCAACCCAATATCAGCGGCGATAATCATAACAACATACACGGATGATAAGGGACTCAGAAAGAAATCTACAATAAAGGAAACCGAGAAAAAAGTAGTAACCGATAAACATAAGAAGGTAACTACAGATTAGTGACGTCAGAATCAAACAGGTACAAAAACGTAATAATCTCATTACTGGAGTAAAATACGATGGAAAGCGGGACACAAAAATCCAAAGACGAATAGAAGTAGCGAAAATGGTATTTTATCTAAAAGTGTTTATTACAATTTAGCATTGGACGAATGTACCGATCAAAGTGACACAATTAGTTATTCTCATCGGTTTATTTTCATAGTTATTTTCAATGTTAATATAATTGAAAACATGCCGAACTTATGCCATTTTTTTTTTTTTTGCTTCTCCCGTCGAACTCGACGTATGAGGGCCAGACAGATCTATTCCCAGAAACTGAAAGCCGGACAGCCACACCAGATTTGATTATAGCAGGGCAGGGCCATCCACACTTTTTGGAGGGACGAATACAGGGACCTGGTGCAACGAATGCCACAAGGTCCCCAAACGACCCTCCGCAGGTTTTGAATTCAGAGTTGTCCTTCTCCTAGACCAGTTGCCGTCCAAGGCTATAGAACCCAGTCTGTCCTACTATTTACCCATAGTTGGAGGGAGAAGAAGAGGATTCACACCTTTCCCAAGGGTATTAGCACATAAGTGAATGTAATGGATTCGACTGGAATTCGAACTCGGCTCTCCGATTTCTCAATCCAAGCCGTTATCCATTACTCCACCGTGCCTCCTACTTATACCATATGAAAGGTATAACTACATATTTGAGTATGTTAATTTATCAATTTAAAATGTTCAATATTGAAAGAAATAAAATGTATTCGATTAGAAGGGTTGGTGTTCCTGCATTAATTGATAAAAATAATGGATGTATTATTTTATTCAAAGAATCAGTTAATCACGATATACTGAACTACCATTGTTTGATTCAACAGAAATGATGTGCTAAAAAAGTTAAATATGGATCAGCTGATGACAGATATTGTGTCAGTTGTTAATTTTATTAGGTCTCGAGGCTTGAACCACCGTGAGTTCAAAAAATACTTGGAATAAGTTAGCAGTGAGTATGAAGACGTTATTTATTTCTCAAAAGTCAGATGGCTCAGTAAAGCAGAAACTTTGAAAAGATTTCAGTTATTGTTACCTGGATTAAATGAATTCATGCAAAGCAAGAAGCAAAATGTAGGTTTTTTTTAGAAAAAATCGTTGAAACTTTCCTTCTTAGTAGATATCACTGAAATGTTGTTCAAACTTAATTTACATTTACAAAGAAAAGACCAGTTATGTTGCTCAATATTTGAATGAATAATAGGTTTAAACTAAGAAGATACAACTTTTGATAACACAAATGAAAACTGGTGAAACTGTGCATTTCCAGAGTTTATTAAAAAGAAAATAATTTTCTGTGAACTTTGAAAAATATATTAATTTATGTGAAGTTTTGTTAAAATATTTTACAACCAGAAAAACTTTTTGATCACAGAAAAATAGAAACTGAACTGAAATTGTTTCGTGATCCATTTTTCATTTACTGATGTGGAAGTACCAATCAAATACCAGCGAGAACTCATTGAGATTCAAAATTAGGAGTCTTTGAAAACTTATCATACAGAACATTCCCTTCTTGAATCTTATAAGTTCATTCTTTCAGTGAATTTGATGAAATAGGATCGTACATACTGCTGTGAGCAATTCTTTTCGTGCATGAAAAACATGAAAAATGTTGAAAGAATTAGGTTCAGTCGTAGAATAAACAGCAGTACCATAAAAGCAGATATTGACAATATTATAAAAGCAAAGCAATGTCAAAAATCACATTGAATTTATTTTATTTTGTGTATGTAGAATTTCTTTTTTTCTCTCAATAATACAGTATTTTTTTTTTTTGCAATTATATATATTTGTTATTAAAATTTGATATTCACAAAGTTTTTAATTTTTTAAAAGCATAGTTATATAAAGTATTTTTTTGGCCCGGTGAATATACCTATATTTCTAATTTGGCCCATTAGGATAAGAATTTGGACAGTCCTAACCTAGACGATGATAGATGTGGGATTGCAATGCGAGAGTATGCTTATTAAGAATAGTCATATTGACCGTAGAATGAATCGGCTGAAACTTGTGTTAATAACAAAAGCGACAAAAAGAATAAAATGAATACCTCAAACAAACCAAAAAAAAATCGTCAATTCATTAGAATTAACTCGTTTTTAAATTAAATCGTTTTTGACGCGTAGTTTTATTACACTTCTGAAGTATAGTAGATGCATTTAGTTATTTTCTTAAAAAAATTGGAAGCCGCCCCATTTTTACTTCTATATTGCTAAACTGCTTCGACGTGGTGTAGTGGTTACAGAGCTTGTATTCCTAGATCAATTATAATTGGGTAGCTACTTCAATCCTCAGAGGGTGCTTCTTACGGCTTTGTGCAACATCTAAACTACGCTTAGTAAGTATCTATATGAACAAACTATTTAATAAGCTTATCTGTATATAAGAGATTTATTAGAAGCAAATGTTTTTTTCCTGGTGCCAATCTCCTGAATTAGAATGATCTAAGTTGAAGCTTTCAAAGTTCCGTCTGTGATCTCGGTTTGAAGATTAGTTTCTAGTACGAAAGAAATGAGAAAACGATCTAATTCAGATTCAGATTATCTTTTTCTCAGCGTTCGGGTTGGAATCAAAGTGCAGTTTCTATTCACCCCTCCTCTTATGAGAGATTGCCTGTCCCAGGAATTCCCAACCCTTCGGCAGCAAATCCCTCATTGCACTAAAGATGGATTTTTGTTGAAATAACGACGCCAGCGTGACAGTGGTTGCGAGGACTGGGTAACTCTTGCACTGGCCGATGGCAGCTTACCTTAAAAATGTTACATTACGTCACATCATACCCTCGTGTTTAGGTGGGTTCCTACCTCTCATTTACTCGGTCTACGAGCTGGATCAGAGGGTTGTACCTATTACCTCCTCCTATTAAAGTAAAGAGGAATGACCTGTCCTGAGGTTCCAACCGTGCGATAGCACCTCCCTCTTTGCTCTAAAGTGATTGGGTTTTTGGATACTGATGCCACCATGTCAGTTGTCACAGCATTGGGAAATGTTTGTCCTCAGCTCACCTGCTCGCGTACTGATATATCACATCCTAGCAACCTTGTTTTACATTCACCCTCGGAAGGTGATTAAATTCCGACACGATCAAATCTTTTAAATAAAAAAATATATTTCTTTTCGCTACGTATCTATTTGCATGGATTTCAAACCAGAACAATTCTCAAATATTTATAATAGCTTTAGTATGTTATTGACATAAATCCCCGTAAACTTCAGGAGTGACACTTGCACAAAGAAAATAGTAAAAGCTTATATCTCTAAATGGATAAGATAATGGATGAGGTAAACGCTACAAGCAAGGACCATCCTAGCAAAGTTGGAACGTATGGTAAATTTACATGTACTCGGAGCTTAATACAACACCAAAGAAGATGAAGAGAAGACTGAGATGCCTCAGTCTTCAAGCTGGGAAAATACGAAATAATGGCTTTTATCGAGACTCGAATACTGATTTCTAAAACAAGCTTCGAAATACACAATTATCCCAATCCATAAATGTTCATTTTGGAATATATAAAGAAAACCCCTCTCAGAGGATATAATCTGGCACACAATAGTATGGGTACGAAGTACGATTAGAACTCATTTTTATAGTTATGGTCTAGAGATAGACTTACACTAAAATGCTAAAGATATGTATACGGTTGAGAGCGTTATTATTGTATATTCGGAGTATTTCCTGTTTTACTAGCACGGAACTACTGGGCAAGATGTCTTCTTGCTCCTGGTGAAAATGAATAATTTTTATTCCCTTGGTTTATAAAAAAAATGTTCTCGCTATGGAGGCAGAGGAATCTATAGCCCGGAATAGATCCCATCTTTCATTCAAATAATTAACTGTAGGGTTGAATCGATACTTTTATTAAGAATACAGTAACAAAAGTGGGATTTAAAAAAATAAAAATAATCTTGAAATAAAATGAAGTTAAGAAAAGTGGAAATAGTGATAAATGTCATGGCGAATAAGAATCGGGAAGAAAAAAAGGCTGCTTCTTGTCTGCCTTAAAAAATATCTGGATGAGGCAAAACGGAAATGACACAGTAGGGAAACGCGAGATGAAAGCTTTGCAAAAACAAAGAATTATATTTGTCTCTCAGTTATCAAAAGAAGAAAAAAAAAGAACATGAATTTGTTTTAGTTTGCATGGAAAACGTAATGAACTCTCCTGCTATTATTTTTTCTTTCTATTTTGACCTTCGTTCCCATCTCTTTCTGAATACAATCAAGTGCTCTCCTCGCCCAGCTGTTAACAAATTAGATCTAATAAAAACAACGTATTTTTTTACCTTAAAAGAAAAGGAATGAGAAAAGGGATTTCTTTTGTTTTATATTGACAGCATATGAAGAGCACCTCCTCTGTAGTCATCGTTAGCAAATATGTCTTGTAGACAAATTTAATCATTTCAGTGATTTCCGTCTCCATTGAGTGCTACTACCTATGTGGCTTTGTGTCAATCGAAGCTTAGTCGATTGTTTTATATATATATATATATATATATATATATATATATATATATATATATATATGCAGCGTTGTGTATTTGGGGAATAAGCTCTAAGGTGGAAATGAAGTCCTCCCCAGCAAAAATACGTAAACACTTTTGAACTCTGTCAAGGCTGTCTATGAGCAGCTCCGGCCAAGGTTTTGCAGCAATTCTCCATTTCGTTCTGATCTGAAACTTGCAAAGACAAAGAATAAAGCCTGGCAATAGGAGTCAGGTACTTCTAGGAGCGGCTAAAAAATTAAAATTAGATATATATATGGAATTGCTGCAAAACCTTGGCCGTAGCTGCTCATAGACAGCCTTGACAGAGTTCAAAAGTGTTTACGCATTTTTGCTGGGGAGGACTTCATTTCCACCTTAGAGCTTATTTCCCAAATACACAACGCTGCAAGCAGTTCGCTACTCTATCCCTATTTCCACGGTAAATGTTTACTTGTGCTCTTTTGCCTTTACAGCCAAAACTCACCTTGATAAGTCTACAGGACTGGATTATTCTCAAGGCTTGACTGAGTTCCAAATCTTTTACCCGGCCTTGTGAATGATGATGTATTTTCCACATTACAATGTTGCAAGCCTATCGCAACTAGATTGCTTCTATTATTACAAATGTTCAAATCAGTTCAAACCTTTACAGCGAAGATACTTTTTACTACATCCACAGAGTCGAATGAGCCTCATTCCTCACGTATTCGATTGGTAAGAAAGATATTTCACTCCGAAAGTTTCTTCTCAATTACTATTTTGTGGAACCGACTAACCAGTAGAAGCTTCCTCGAACACTACAAAATTAACCTCTGCAAATCTTGGGTCAATCGTTATCTATGCACCACATCGCTGTAGATCATCACTTCCTTCTTTAGTTCATATCACGACCCTCTTTCAGTAGCCATCTACCTTGAGTGTTTCTTAGGCTTTGAACTGAGTTAACTTTATTAACTGAAAAAGAGAAAGCAATAAAAATTAATGATAACATTTAAATATTCGTAAATAATATATGAAATCTATTCATTTGTCTGGAAAGGAATTATCTCCTGTCTCGTAGCGGCTGGTCATATGTTCGCAGACACATAACGGGCTACCTAAACTTATTTATATTATTCTTTTTTTCATATACATGCATTCCTACGTAGTAACCTCTGGCTCTTTACCATTCTTGTGTGTCCTTGTTCTGCTATTAATTTCGCACATACCCGATAATTTACTCGCTGTTTCCCCTTGCCTCTCTCACCTTCAGTGTGTCTAGTGAGTGTTAAATTCTCTAGACCCTCGTTGTGGTAATAAACGATGGAAAATTTGATACAGAAGCCTGAAGGTGCATAGAAACATAGTAAGATGTTTTCCCGAAACAAAGCCAGGTATTAAGAAATAGGAAAATGTTCTTTAAAACAAAGAAAAGTGTGGTGAACTGTTATGTGATATATAATATCTTATATTGCAGGGAACGTTGGATAATTTCCTCTTCGTTCTTGCGACAGGTCTTAGCAACTTATGCATAGTTTTTTCTTTATTAAATAATAAACTTTTAACTGTTTTCATTTAATGAAAGCAATATGGCTTCTGTTTAGAATATCTGACTTCCCATCATCCTTTGTACTTGGGGTCATTTTTACGTAAAACTTGGATTGCATATTTCTGTGTAATCGAAAGAGTAGGAAGCGTATATATCAGTGGACAAGAACGCATCGCTCTATGCTAATGGTTAATAAGTTAATTTAGTAGATTCTTACTACTGATTAACACGTTGAAGGATCACCGGAAGCTGAAAAATATAAGGTTATTAAATACCTAAATAGTGTAATATATGGTTCACGCCAGGAACTACCCGACCTCTGAATTGAGTAATGTCGATCAGGATCACTCGATCTAGAAGGAGTTGATTTGTATTGGCCGTAATACACACTTGGTTTACCGTAAGTGATACCAAAGTAAGTTTTGTACTCGTTGTCATATCAGAAAGTCATAAGGACTACATGTCTCAGAGAGTCGACTTAGAAATTGGCTTCATATCCGCCAAACGAAGAATTGGGTCTCAAAGAACATCGAACGTATGAAGAAAGTCCTCGAAAACCATCATACCTTCAACGGCCGACGTTAAGTTGCCGGCGTTCTGGTGTGAATAAGCAATACATTTACCTATTAAAAAATTAGTATCGTATTCCTATCAGTCGCTACTAGCACAACATTACAATATGAGTAGGCCCGGACTTTTTATTTAACGAACTTGTCACCTTGACTCGTTTTCCACATGGATGAGGACCTGTTTTAAAAGTAAGTGCAACTTAGTAAACAGCATTATGTCAGTGATTCTGATTGGAAATCGTTGTGAATTGAAGGTGAGCCAAGAGAAATGTTTTAGAAAGCTAATTTTCAAGTTAGACCTACCATGCAAATAAAACTTGTACAACAAAGTCTCACTATTGATTTGTTCAAATTGATATCGTCATTATTATAGTCACAGTCTTTCACCGTACACTCTAGCCATTTTTAGATGACAGTTTGATTAATGGCGAGAACCAGAGATAAAATCTTGTACATAATGTTGTGCCATGACTTTCAGGCAGAAGTATTGCATGTATATATTTACTCTTCCGCATTTTGGTGTGCAATAAGGTCGTCTTTTTAAAATATATAAATAAACTCGCTTCCGCAAATAGGAAGTAGATTAAATAAACTTTAATGACAAGTTCAAGAATTACCTAAAGAAATGGAAAGGAAAGAAAAACACTTGTTATCGTTTCGAATGAACAAATTGTTAATTTGTTCGCTTCTTGAGATTTATTTTTCGAAATTGAATATGTCCATTCAACGCAATGCGTCTTACTAAACTAATTCTTTCGCTGGAATCTGTCTCGCACGTTTATAACTCTTTTATTCGTCCCTGCATTGAATATTGGTGCCACATTTGGTCCTGCAACATATCTTGAAAATCTTGACAAAATCCAAAGATGAATCTGCAATTTTATCGGTCCTGAGATGAAACCATAAGTCCTACTCTGTTAGTTTTTTTTCACACTTCTTACCTGTGGGACTGTCTTCCGATTTCTCGTTTCCCTGTCAACTAGCATCTTCAAAAAAATAAATATAACGTCAAACGCCACCTTCTTTTAGTTTCAACCATTTACTTATATTGTTACATCTCCTCACGAATGTTTTCTAATTTTCTCTCACTCTAAATAACTCATTTCGAATGAGTAGCTTTATTGCTTTACTTGGAGTGAAATGATTTTAAAAATATATATCTCGTCCTCTTTCATTGTTTGGGTCATCTTATATTTTGTAGGAAAGATACAGATTTGAAAAAAAAACCCGCCTCATCAAAGGCACGTTTGGATTTTAAAGAAGAAAACTCGTTGCGAATGTTATCGTATGCACCCTCATACCTTGTTAAAGGGCTATCAGTAATCGTATGCTAAGCAGGGGGGGGTTAAAAAAACCGTGCTACTCTATAAGATTATGAACTAGTCGTTAATTAATCAGCGGGAGAATTAAATTTTAATTCTGCCTTTCTTATTATAATATAGGTCATTTTATAGTTATTTCAAAATGATTAAAATTATTTAAATCTGCAATATATAAATGCATATCAAAAACAGAAATAAGCCAAAAATTTATTTTTTTAAATCATACAAAAAAAGGCAACATGTTTAACATATTCGATGTGTGCCTGTACTTTCAAAATATTTACATAAGTATAATTATATTATGAGAGGATACAGGTAAAGCTCTTCAATCACCTTTTGAAAATCGATCATTAAAGTATAGTCCTGGGTATAGCGATAAACTACATCTAGCAGCAAGTCCTTTCATCGGTTGATTGGAGGTTTTGAGGGGCGTGAACCACCTCTTAATTGCTGTTGTTCCCAGGTACACCTAAAATCCTGAGTGGTACCACCTGTTAGTGTTTCAGCTATGGTCAAACAGTAAACCTCCAAACAAAAGCAAAACACAATGAAATCATAAAAATAATTATTTATAGGAAGAATACCAGCAATACATATTTATAGTAAAATTAAGGGTGCGATGGGTAAATTACAGGGTGCGATGGGTAAATTGTCGCCATATTATCTTTTTTTAATTTTGCGCGTTCGCATTGTTTGTATTTCATTTTGTCGAATGCACAGTATAGTAGGAGCAGTTGGACACCGTCTGTGAGAAAAAGAGCACCATGACGCAATCCAATGCCAAAAATTTGGAAAGCGCATGCTGTACTGCTTGGCATTCGCACCGGAAGCTCCAGTAAGAACATTTCATAGTGTTTGGGTGTCAATCTGAGGGCAGAGGATTCTGAAAGTGTTGGATGAGTCTAATGGGGATTATAAATGTACGGCACCTCGGAAAACTCACTCGGATCGTTCTAAGAAAATAACTCCCAAATTTGTTAGTGAGGGCATCAGACTCAACACGGAGGACTGCATCAAGTGCCTTGAGGAGGTAGTGTTGCCCTGGATCAAGAGGGTAGCTGCTGGATGAACATATGCCTGGTTACAGGACTATGCATCATGCCACGCAAGCAGGAGAACACAGTCATGGCTGTCAGACAATTTGTGCAATCACATCACCCATTACATCTGGCCACCTAACTCTTCAGACTGCACCCCCTTGATTATTATCTGTTAACTGCAATTGAGCGAGGGACCAACAAAACTTGTAATATCAAAGATGAACTGAAGGCAAGGATCATACCAACATTCACCATCTTAAACAAGGAAACCGTCGAGAAGAGTTGCAGGAGATTCCGAAATCGTCTGGAGGACGTGGTTGAAGCCATTGGCAATTTTATTGAATAAATCTACCCTTTAGTATTTCAAGATATTTGGGTGTAATTTTGGTACATATATCTGTTAAAATTAAATGTGTTGTTTTCAATTTTACATAATTTAGACGACAATCTATCCATCACTTCCTGTACATATTTATAGTAAGAATTACCAGCAATACATATTTATTGCAAAATGACCAGGAATACATTTTATAGTAAAATTACAAACAATAAATGATCAACTATGAACTTTATCTGCAGTTGAGGGTATGCAGTTGCGTTCAAAACATTTAGATTTCGGCATTAAACAACCAATAGAGGTTGATATGCTGCTAAACAAAATCAACCAAACCAACCCATTAAAGAAAGCGAGTTAATCTTTTTACATGTAGATTAAGAGTAATCGTTGTCTTAATGATAATCTAAGTTAGTTTCAGTTTC
Organism: Acanthosepion esculentum; assembly: GCA_964036315.1. NCBI lineage: Eukaryota > Metazoa > Mollusca > Cephalopoda > Sepiida > Sepiidae > Acanthosepion > Acanthosepion esculentum. Next base: position 60,622,552 of record OZ038478.1, read on the forward strand.
AGGTAGAGTACTGTTTAGCGCTCCAGAAAGAGAAATTGGCGACCGTTATATTCATTTTCCCATCAGTACATTTGGGAAAGGCATGAATCCACATCAGCTAAAAATAATAGAACAGACAGAACTCTTGCCGCGGCTGGCAACCAATGTAGGAAAAATCAAATTCTGAAATCAAAACAGGTTATGGAATGGCTAACGTTATATAAAGGTATTTGGACATTAATAATATGTCTACTTCTCAGCGACGTTAGAACTGTTTACAATAGCACTTTCGTGTCTTTTATTATAACTAGGATGAAGTAATGGATAGCGGCTCGGATTAATGAATCGGAGAGCCGAGTTCGAATTCCAGTCGAATCCGTTACATTCACTTACGTGCTAATACCCTTGGGAAAAGTATGAATACTCTTCTTCTCCCCGCAGCTATGGGTAAATAGCAGTTTCTATAGCCTTGGATGGGAAACTACAGAGTCGTGTATCAAAAGATACATGATCGCCTAAGCGTGTATCACGCATGGCTAATAATCCTAGAAGATGGTTACAAATCAACTATCTCCGGGTTAAAAATTAGATTTTTAGAAATTCCGTCGTATTGCCATATTAGTTTTGGTTTTTGTAGACGGATCTCTTTGCCATGAATTTTCAGAACAAACTAGACCATTTTTCACGTCTATAAAATAAAATAAAATAAACAATGATTTGTTTTAATATTAATGATCTGGAATCATTAATCTATATTAATATAGGTACCGCCATTAATTTTTCCTATACCTAAGGTTTAAAATGAATTTTTAAACATGAAAAACATTCCTGGAACTTTCTTTTTAGCTTTAATTGAAAGCTGAATGATTAAATTTACTATTTCCAGTAAGAAAAATAAGCTAGTATATTTCAAATAGAAATTTTATTGATTGGAATCTAAACTTTTGGTCGCTATTTTGACACATTTGTAAACAAAAGTTAATTCTCAGTTTTAAAAATCTTTCAAAACTAAAATATACTTTTCTGAAACTTTATTTGACAAATTTTAGCTGATTTAAAGTATAATTAATCTGATTTGAAAAAAAAATTACTTTAAATTTAAAATGACAGAAATTAGAAATTATTAAGACAAGCAGTAGCCGTGATTACACGATGGTCCCCGCCGCTTGTCAATCGTAGATCACTTAACTGTAATAAGGTTTTGACAGATTTACTTTCGTTCTATGCAGACTTTATCTGTTAAAACATAATCGCTCTTATTTTCTGATTATGCCGTGCATGGTCGACCATACTTTTAAACAGGGTCAGGTTACGTAATATTTTATATACATAAAAAATTAAAAATTATTTTTTAAAATTTTGATGCAAAACGGCGGTTTTTCATTTTTTGATTCGTAAATATAGTTTTCACTTAATAATAATATCACCTAACTTAGCATAAGTAATGCATAATTTTAAACAATTTATATATTATAAATTATTATAATTAAAAAAATAAAAAAATTCTAGTAAAAATTCATTATTTATCGATTTTTTTTCTTAAGACAATACTGTCCTCAATAAATCTTATTTATAAAACAACTAAAAGCTTTTCTAATTAAATAATGTAATACTTTTATTGTATTTTTATTTTACGATTTGGAGCAGATTTTCGGGAAATGAGTAGTAACTTAATAAAAATTGATGATTTAGATTCTCCAAGTATTCCTGCTTTTAACTAAAAAAATTCTAGGATAAATTAAGTAAGTTTGGGGTAACATATGTAAAAAAAATATTTTTTACCAAGATATTCTAAAAATAAAAAATAATTTAATTCATTTGTAAATAAGTACTGAAATTTTCATTAAAATCGGACAATTATTTGATTTTTGCAAGAATTTCCAAGATATTCTAAAAATAAAAAAATAAAAAAATAATTTAATTCATTTTGTAAATAAGTCCTGACATTTTCATTAAAATCGGACAATTATTTGATTTTTGCAAGAATTTCGAAGATATTCTAAATGGAAAAAATTAAAAAGTAATTTAATTCATTTGTAAATAAGTCCTGAAATTTTCGCTAACATCGGACAATTATTTGATTTTTGCAAGAATTTTCAAATCAATGTGTTTTTCACCTGAACAAAAAAGGCGCGAAGACACTAATCGTAAATATTAAGTCAACCGCTGACGTAAAAAAAAACAACAAAATTTTAACCAAAATACTTTGGTCTTTCCTCTTAATAATAACATAAATATTTTGACAATAAAACTTTGTTTTTATTAATTTGGGGCCTTTTTTTCATCATGCTATGCTGTTGTTTTTTTTTTCAGCAAAAAAGTGGAGGTACTTATATTAATATGAAAAAATAATTATTACTTCCGCGATGTCTATTGGATAACGCTACTATACACACACATACACGCACACACACACAGATGCATCAATCATAACCAGCTACTTCGGGTTGATGGGGTTTGACAGTCAAGGAAGGCAGTCAATCTAGGGATGGAAAACACTGGTTTTAAGTCAGCGTTGCTTTGCGGTATTATCCAAACACGGAAACGGCTATGGAAGTAACTCATTCGTAAACATTGACAATTTTCCGGCAACTCCTGGAGCTATGCCGTCACCAAATATAATGCCCTGTAATCCTTTGGATTTTGTCGGGACGTCCGAGGGAGGGGGCATGTAGTCTGGGGAGGGCACGGCCTACATTCCCTCAGTCGTGAGCCCTGGAGAGGTAACTCCAGCTTCATCTCCAAAACACTGAATCTTGACCAAACAGGGCGATACCTGTGCCTTTGATGTTTTCTTGGGAATTAAACGAGTGATTATTTGTTGGTGCATAATCAATATAAAATAAGTAGCCTGGAATATCTTACCATTTAAATTGGGAACTAAAAATAAATTAAAAATGTTTTGTAAATTTAATTTACGGCCACTAAGTACGTGGGAATTGTCACAGAAGACCTCAGGATTCCGTTTTTGTTGCTTTTGAGCAGTTATAATTAGTTTAAACCAGCCGCCTGAGAGAAAATAAAAAAATATTTCTTTTAAAAATTAAAAAAAAAGCTAACTAAAAACGCTGATTTGCCAAATTGGGTTCGTTTCTCGCATTCGCTTGTAACGCACGAGATCTCATACTGATTCCATTTTGAACGTCTGACCAAATACGTTGTCGAGAGACTATGACAAAACGTTTTCACATCTTTGATGAACAAGATCCTGGGAGATATAGAATAACAAAAACTACAAGAAGAAAAAATTTTATCTTCCATTTCTGTTAATTAAAAAAAAAAAAATGAAACGAAAATATCACGGAAAGAAGAGAAAGTAACTTGGAATTTTTCCAATTAATCTCACACAATGAATATTTCCCAATGGATTCAAATACCAAATCTTTCGTACTCATAAAATCTTTTTTGGTTATATCCTGCGCGTGTTAGTATTTATACAAATAGCATTCATTAAAGAAAATATTTTATTTATTTATTTATTGTTTGTTTGGGATATCTTTTATTTAATTATTAATTTCGAACTGTATGAAATATTTTCAGTGAAAACATATTTGTCCGGAAAGTTTCCAGCTATTAAATATCTCGAAAAACCAGTCGCGTGATGTTGATTTTACTTGACAACTAAGCAAAATGAATCCTTATTGTGCAGGAGTTAACTCTATTCCATAGAGTTCCTCAGTCGGTAAAGAGACGCCACGGAGTGAGCGTGTCTACTGTTACTTTCGCATTCACTCTGAAATCTTGTGCAGGAAATCCATGAAAAACACAGCGTCAGTGAAGGTTGTCCATCCCACTCACGTTTTCCCGTTCAGATTTATCTCTTCGTGATTGGTGACTTTTCATAAAACTAAATTGTAAGCGGTACGAGAGTAAGGTTAAAATTAAACGAAGCGTGGCCGCTGATGGTAATCCCGAAAGAGGAATATATAAAATATTTGGAACTGTATAAGGGATGCTGGAATAGTGTGTAAGGTTTCGAGAGGAAGTGGGGTAAGCTGCTCTTTCCTCGAGATAAGATACCTTTTTCGTTAATTGTTAGTGTTATTGTTGCATTTTTAATTTCTTATTTATTTATTTATTTACATTTTTATATTAATTAAATTACTATTTATTATTATAGAATATCGTCGTTTACTCATTTTCGTTTATTAGGCATTAAATAAATTACGTCACTTATCATTTTCTATAGTTTACATTTACTTTCACTATCAGACTTTAGAATATTTTTGAACGTTCTTAAATTTAATAATTTTGAAAAACTATTTTAATTCTGCTCATAAATACATGTTGCATCGCAAAATAAAATACAGAAATTTACGTTATAATGTCCAAGATTTACGTTATAAAGGTAGAAATTATACCTATAACAGAATTCTTATACACACAGGTGTATATATATATATATATATATATATATATATATATATATATATATATATATATATATATGTATTACTCTTGAAAATACATTTCAATTGAGCACTGTTGAGTGATAAGCTAATTCTATAAACAACAGCCACCTGTACTAATGCAAAGCTCTTCAGTAAAATGAATGGAGCACTTTGGCTGATTGGCATTTGTTTACATTTGTAAAAACAATACGCTAGATTTAGTTGTGTAACTCTACCGAGTGAAGATAGCTATATATATATATGTATATAAATTCCAGACAGATTCCAGATATCCATTATTTTATAAATATATTATGTTACATATAACATGTATTTAATTCCTTATTTTTTTAACTTTAATATTGCCGTTTTATTGCCCATTCAACCTAATAAGTATTGTATTTTGGGTTCAAAATAATATATATAAAAATGATTTAATTACACTATAGGCTCTTTAACATAGTTCTCAAGTATATACAATTTTTTAAAAATCTTGAAATTCTTTAAAATTAAGCTTTTGTGAAATATATCTCTCAGAATACATCAATGTATCTTAAATGTATAATCATAACAGGATGTCAGTTAATAGTGACACGTCTAAAAATATCATTTCATCTAGACAGGATTGAATAACACATGTAGCCATATCTTCCAACCTATATTTCTCCCTTTTCTGCTTCACCCAGCCTTGTCTCGCCTTTAACCTAGACATCCCCACAAAACTTTGAAATCTTTCCCACCTCTTTTTTAAATCCATATTGTTTTCTGCTATCAAAAGTAAACCATCTTCATCATAAGTTACCTAACATCGCCTGATGACGGATCAATTTTAATTCCGAAACATAGTAATATTCATGTAGCTATGTAAAATATTTTAAAATAAAGTGTTACAGCATAATAGTCCATCCCACAAAATGTTTAATATCTAAAAAAAAAAACACTAAACTAAATGAGTTTCTTTTTTCCATGTTTTCAAACAAGGCGTTTAGCCATAGATATGACATTTCGAGTAATGTATGACCAGTGTTCAGAACTTGCTTGATCGACAAAAGTTCTTCGTGGCCGAGTCGGTTAAGTCACGTAGGATCTCTCTCTCCATATATGTATATATATATATATATATGTGTGTTATTTGGTATTGATTATTATAGTAATAATCTCTGTATCTATATCATATAGTGATATAACACTTTCTAAACCTGTAGAATTTAACACTAAATTAAGGATTAATATTTTTATTGTTAGTTATTATCCTGATTCTAGAGAAATTAAGGATGCAGTTAGAAAGAGATTAAATAGTGGTGGGAGGAGAAAATAATTCTTCTTGGGTGTAAAGCATTTTCATTACGGTCTAACATGCACTCGTCTGAAATTTAAAAAACAAAACTCAAATCATCATGAAAGTATTTTTCTGCATTTTCTATTAATCTTTGCAGTTATTGATTGCTGCCAATTTTAGCACATACGTTTCCGCAATTTGAAATTTTATAAACTGATACATGTATTGTTCAGTCATGTGATTCCATTTTTTTAAGGAATGTTTCTCTTTTTAACATTTCAGTCTTTTGCTTAAGAATTTAGAACGGCCTTTTCTTTCTTTTTCTTTCTCTTTATATCTCATTCTTTTAGTCTATGAACATAAAAGGAGATACCTCTACTAATTCGGTATACGCAAGGTTTAAATTTTTTTTTTTTAAATGTGAAGGTTTTCATGAAGCTTTCATTTTAGCTTTAATTAAAAGCTAAAGGGTTGAAAATTTACTATTTCCAGTCAGCAAAATGCCATGTGGTGCATTTTAAACAGAAATTATATCGATAAAAATCATCCATTTTGTCAGATTTGTAAACAAAATTTAATTCTCGGTTTTAAAGATCTTGCAAAAATTTTACACACACACACACATATATATATATATATATATATATATATATATATATATATATATATATATATATATATATATATGAAGCATTATTTGAAGAAAATTAGCAAATTTAGAGTTGAATTAATGTGATTTAAAATAAATATTACTTACTTATAGCATAAAATGTTGTATACAAGCATTTCTTAACCACGGGTTCTTGTTTTTCTAACGTGTTAATCGATTTATTGACAGCCGGTTGACTGCCGAATGTGTTCATAGTTAATTATGGTGGAGCAGATGATAAAGATTATAAGGGGGGACAACCCTGAAAAAACGAGAGCTTTTAATGATAGATTTATCGGTTTGTACATCCATACTTCACAAATTCTGCACGTATATAAAATAACCAAATCGGAATACTTTTAACAATGCTTGTAGTCGTCAACTTGTAATAAGCTTTACAATATATGATTAGTAAATATAGTTTTACTTAATAACAATATTTTCTAAGAATTATCACATTGAAAATGAATTTTAAAAGATTTAAAAATGTTATAAATTATTAAATTTAAAATTGTAAAAATGAAAGCAAATCTTGTAAAAATTCATTTTTCCTTGAAATGTTTTGTTTCTTTAGACAATATTATATAGACATATAATATGTATTATTCATAAAAGAAGTTAAAAGCTTCTGTAATTAATTTTTTTTTTTTTTCGTTTTATTGCGTCTTTTTAATTTTCGACTCAGAACAGATTTTCGCTAAGACGGAGTCCGATTTTACAAAATTTTCAGTGGTTTAATATCTTCAAAAACTTTTACTTTTAACTATGTTAGTCACTAAAAGCACTTTGATTTTCTAACGTGTTCATAAAATTAATTAAGGCGGTGGAATACATGTAAAAAGATATATTATTAGCAAAATCTAAAAATATTTTTCAAAAATAATTTTATTTCTGAAATTTTCATTAAAATCCGACAATTATTTGTTTGTGTAAGAATTTTCAAATTAATGTGTCAGTTACCGCAAAAAGAGCCTATAATTTGCTATGATAAAAGTTAGTACAACCGCTGACGCAAGGAAAACAAAAAAGGAGTAAAAACTTAAATGAAATATTCAAAAATTCTTTCATCCTTCCTCTTAATAATAACATAAGGATTTTAACGATAAAATTATGTTTTCATTACTTTTGGAGAATGTTTTCCTCGCGGTATGCTGATGTTTTAGTGCATTCGTGGAGGTACCTACATAAAAGCCAAGTACATTTAAGGACAGGTTCTGTTGACTTGTGTAATTTTGATAACCTATGGTGGAAAATTTCGTTAAAAGTAAAGAAAAGAATATTGAACTGGTACGTGATACCTGTCCTCCTATATGGCAGTGGATACTGGGCAGTTTCCTTAAAGATGCAGAAGAGACTTGAAGCAACAGTAATGTGGTTTTACAGAAAGATGCTGAGGACACCATGGACCAAATATATGAGTAACTACCAGTTGAAATACCTAGTGCACATTATGAGAAAAGAAAGCTTCGGAAATCTGATACTCACAGGACAGAATTAAGGGAAGAGGGACAGAGGTAAACAAAGCTTAGTGAGCTTGTATAAATGGTGGATCAAGTTTTAGGTGAAATAACAACAATATAAAATTTATTAAGAGCTACGAAGTACAGGGAATTAGGGAGAGCCATGATCGCCTACGTCCTGAAGGGATACAGTACGTGAAGAAGAAAATTCGAGCGAATCATTGCAAACCCTTTGAATCTCATCACATCATTTATTTACAAATGTAAAGTATTAAAACTTCATTTCTTTGTTAATTTTTCCTTGACTGTATAGCGTCATTTAGATTCCAAAGCCATCAACTTGCAATTGTTTTCTTTGCTTATTTTCTACAGAGATAATGTGAGAGAAAAAAAATAATGTTATCAAATTACTTCTTCATCGCTTTTAAGTTATTCTTTTTGTAAGGAAACAACGAAAATGTATTTTATCTAAAATATTCTTCGGCGTCAATGTTTCACTTATTCTTTCGACGGAGCACTCACGGATTTCGTAATTCGTTGCCTGTTAAACAAAACCGTTCAGTGACATCATCAGCCTGGCAACATTTACGCTACACCATAATCAATTCATTTTTGTCATATGTCTACTTTTATAGAACTGTTAATGCGTACGGAATTCACAGTTAATAAGCGACTGTATTGGTGGTGTTAAAGAGAGCGCATCCGATGCGGTGCAATATGGAAGAAACTATTTTGTGCCCGTCCCCCACCTGATAAAGTGACTGAGAAAAGAGCGGTCGAAACCTGGAGAAAAAAAAAGCAACATAGATTAGCTTGTTAATTCTCGAATGAATTAGCGAGAAAAATGGCATTCAGAAACGGTAAATAGCAACAGGCAATTCAACACAGCAATCCACGTTTGCGCTATTCTTTTCAACAGAAAAAAACTGGCAAAAAATACATAAAATAAAATTAACAAGGCAACAAGCAAGAATAGACAACAAGAATAAAATCATCAGAGTCATTCGTTTCTTTTATATATTATTTCCATTCGTACTCTCATTGTATAGATGCACAAAACAATCCATATGTTTGCTACAAGTAGATTTATTTTAATCTTTTGTTAATTTTTCATTTTTAAATCTTATCTGTTTTTGTTTTGTTTTCTATTTTTTTACCTGATATGCACTTCAAAAGGCGTCGACTGAATAAGACGACGAGCGTTCAAAGGAAAAGTATCTATAACAAGAACAAAACGGGGAGGATGAATCGCCCGTTAAATTTATTGTAAGCTATTCACCGAAAGACAAGGTATACAAGAGATTTGATACAGTAACGAGCTACTAATTAATTAGTACGACAAAAGCGACTTGTATCGTTTGCAGGAAGTAGGCCGTTGAGTAATTATGTAGGGATTGATTTTATCCCCAAAACACTGCATCTATTTTCACCCCATTCACGAAAAAGCGACAAGAAAACACTATCGACAATAGAATTAAGCGCGACTTCCACGTTCTCACATCAAACAAATGAAATTTGTCTTTGAACTATCGATGGGTTTGGTTGGTGAATCGGGCTTCCGTTCGGTGATCATTCTATAGCCGCCATGATTTGAAAAGCTGTGTATGTAAAGCTAATTACTGCTAGCCATACTTTGAAGTGCGTGTTTCCTTTGGGTTTGCGGGGGGAGTTCATTGTTCAGTCAGTGTTTGATTTTCGCTTCCGTTTCGTCACTAACATTTCAAGCGACTGACAAACGACATAAAATAGTAAAAATCAAGTCGGCCTGTGACAGCATCTCAGCTTCTCAAACTGATCTATATTTCACGCGATGAGTTGATCATGGGAGACAAAGTAATCGATTCAATTGGTTGGATTTGGAATTAACATGAGTACTTGGCGATAACATTTCTTACCGTCAAATTTTCTTCTTTGTGCTGTGTCTCTCCATCATGTTGGCGATAATGACACTTTACAATTTCCTGCCTTTTGTAGCTCTTAATAAAGTGCATCTTTTTCTTATTTCTCATAAACCTTGTTCCACCATCAGTTTACACAAGATCGCCAGGTAATTAATGCATTATTCACATCTGTTAAACTTTCCTTCAGTCTGTCCTGCGAGTATCAAATATTCTAAACCCTCTTTCCTCATTATGTAACATATAAATTTCAACTGTCTCCTTCTGATGTTAAGTATTTTTCTCTTTTGTTTTCATTTCAGTACTGATTTATCTGTTTCGCTTAGTAATGTACAAGGCAACACTTATGGAGCACCGACTGAACTTGTAACTCTCTAGGCGATCTGAACAGACACTGAGACAAACTTGATAAAAATAATACTACAGTAGGCACCCATATATAAGAGAATCAATCGGTACGTCTGACATGGAGTTATTTCAATTTCGCTCGAAAATGTTCGCGGTATAAACTCTGCTCTATTTCATTAATAATGATTATTTTCTTTTACTAATGTTCACCCATGGGAATAGCAACAGAGTAACGATAGTATTGCAATGTTGTGTCTGCGGGAAAAAAAAAGGTTGTTGGATGGAAAATAAGCCAACCGCCAGGAGGCAGTGTAAACGACATTGACATCTGTCAATGTTGGAAAGTGTAGGCAGCTCCGTTCCAGATATAGCAGCAGTATTCCATTTTTTTTCTCTAATCTGACTCTTATAAATATAAAGCATTGTAGAGGGAATAAGGTAAATTAATGTTGTGGAGTTATTTCCACAATAGAACTTGTAGTCGGACTAAATGCGTCCTGATTGGGGTAAACGTACAGAAACGTTAGGAACTTGTAATAAAGTGTTACGCAGAGTAATCGAGTTGTGGTCGCTCGATAACTACTTCCTCTCTCGACTACCTACTGACTCCTACTTATAATAGGTGGGAGAGTCTATTACCTATAGACTAGGTGTCTTCCACTATAACAATTAACCAGAAAGTAAATTGTATCGAGAAATATTTCTGAAAAATAAATGTATTTTTTTTTTCTTTCTTTTTTTGGTATCATTATACTGGACTCGGATAGCCGAGTTCGAATGCCAGTAAAATCCACTACATTCACCTACGTGCTAATACCCTTGGGAAAGGTATGAATCCTCATCTTCTCCTTCTAGCTATGGGTAAATAGGATAGACCGGCTTCTCTAGCCCTGGTCTACCGCAGAAAGAAATGGCAATTTACTGCAGGAAGAAATCTGCCTCGTCAGTCATGTATCGAAAGATACATGATCGCCTACGCGTGTATCACGTATGGCACATAACTGACTGATACTGGACTCATTTATATACACCGGTGTGTGCGTGAGTTGCTAATACAGAAATGTTCTGCTTTTGTTAATGTGGATAAATACTTTTTAAATTCACCCTTTTTCTTCTTTTGTTTCTAATCATTTCACCCCAAGCAAAGCGATGAAGCCACTAAGACGCAAAGGGGTTACTGGATGTGAAATAAAGAAGAAGACCTTATCTGAAACGTATTTCTCAAGAGGAAACGAGGGACAAACCTCTACTCCTGTTCAAAAGATGGGTAAGGTGTGCGAACCGGGCGATAGGCGAACTTATCTACTCCTACTGTTGATTTGAAAAATTCAAAAAGGGCAATATTCTTCGTTTTTGCTTTAACGTTTCCTTTTCATTTGAATGAATTATACTGCCGCCTTTGCCTTACAATACAAAAATGTTATGAACTCAACCAAAACCTAAAGCTTTCCCAAAACATATAAATTTGTATTTCATGTCACTCTACGAGTGCCACTGGTACTTTGTAACCCAGTACTCTACGCTGCATAATCAGGTCATCGACGACTAAACTCTTTCCACTGCTAGGCTTTACTGATGAGGAAATTAAAACAAGCGCGGGTCTTCCTGGCAGGTTAACGGCCATCTATCAGAATGAGGTCCATTGGAATCATTCTCTATGTATGCATCCATTTCTGTATCGGCATCGGCTGGGCGAAAGTCTTATTAAATGCCCAGGGCAGAGGGTTCCACCGATGGAATCAACGCCCTGGGGAGAACAGTTCTTTCACATTTTCAGCATCAATATATAAAAATAATTCGACAGAAAGAAAGAACGTTATACTGTGTATCTAATAGAATTGAAAGGGTCTTGTGTGTTACGAGACCTTTCCGCAATATCAGACAGTGGTTCCAAACGCGTATCCTTCCCAAGGGAACCGATTAAATGCAGCAATCGCTGAAAAGTGTACATAATTTGTCAATGGGAAGTGCGACGTCTTCCATCCGGACAACGCTAGATCTCAGTTCTCTTTGCCAACCCGGCAGATATTGGTCCAATTTGGCAATGATGATCTACTACACTTGTCGCACTCCAATGTCCTTGTAACCTAGTCTGCTAAATCAGTCGACTCTTGAGTCTCTCCGTAAATATCTGGATGTGACTGCCTAGTCGCCTTTGCTGACTCAGCCTTCCCACTTTCAAAGCATAAATATCCCTTACTACACCTGGTCATGAACAGAAATGCGCAGGGTTCTAGCTCTTAGATGACATGTCGATCTGGTTAAGTTCCAGCAACTGACAAGCAAATCGATGTACTGAGCAGGATATTTACTGTAGGCAATCTTAATTCCCCAAGACAAAGCATGTACTTGTTAACACCTCAAATCAGTTAAGATGCAAATTTATGTGAGCTATAACTGGTGGAGCGTCAGGGTTATTATTATTATTATTATAAAATTATAAGGATTTTTTGTAGTCTACATCTGATTTTCCTTATTGCAATCATTTTCAAATATCAATCCACGCCTGGCATATCAGCAACCTATTGTACAGAGTCTAATTGTCAATGCTTCATTGAAATGTTGTCATTTTCATTGAGTTATCTGAGACGGGAGTGAATTAAAACGCGCGTTAACTACTATAGACGGAACAGACAGGATAGGAAGACAGGGCAAGTTGAAAGACGACAATATTTGCGGAAGGTGAGCGCCAATGTTCATAAATGCTGACAATGATGATTGGCCAGTGATGTGTGGCCGGGCAAGGCGAGACGTTGAAAGAGCGAAAGGCAATCATTTCCTATTATTTGAGGTTTTAATAACTTTTCGGATGGCCACCCCGACCCTGAAAAATGTATTGGAAAGTAATAAAATTGTCGGGGAATATGAAGTAAAGCGAAGTCAGTAAAAGATGGAGAAAAATGAGTATATACGTTGTCTTAAAATATTGTTTGTTGTGTGTTTATTTATTTATGTATTTTTGAGTTTCTTGCCTTTGTAGGTTAATTTCTCTGGTTTGTTTCTTTTATTAAATATGCTCCATCGCTTTGTTTCTTTAGAAATCCTCCCTCCCTTCTCGATGGTTATTTTTTTCATTTCTTTCTTTCTTTGTGTGTGTGTGTGTGTGTGTGTTTTTTCAATAACTACTCCCTCGTTCGACACTTCTTTTTTTTATCACAACTATCTAAACAAGTTTGTCTCCTCTTCTTCCTTTTTTGCTCGCTATTCTTCCTCTTTTATAACATATTTCTTTTCTTTCCTCTCAAATTTTTTCTTTTATCTTGTCTTCTTTTTTGTCACTTCTCTTCCCATGATACTTCACTGTTTTGGTCACCAACACATTCTCTTATTTGCACAAATCTCGTTTATTTATTTTTTTTATTCTCCTATCATTTATCACTTAGACTTTTTCTCGCCTCTCCTTCTACTTCATCTACCTTTCTTTTTGCGTCTCCTCTTTCTTTCTGCTTTTCATTCCCTCTATCCCTTCATCTATTTATTCATTTCTTCTTCTTCTTCTTCTTCTTCTTCTTCTTCTTCTTCTTCTTCTTCTTCTTCTTCTTCTTCTTTTTTGTTGCATAGTTTATTCTCTTTTTCTTTATTTTTCTACTCTTCTTTCACTCTAATTTATGTTTTATTCTCATTTATTTATTCCATATTTTTTTTATTTCTATGAAATTTTTCATTCTTTTCCTCTCGTATTTATTCATTTTTTTTCTTTGAATTTAATTTCTTCCTTATTGCTTCTCCTTTCCTTTTACGTCAGATTAATTACTCGGTCTTTCTTTTGCGTTTACTTCTCTTAATTCTCTTTCTTTTTCTTCTCTTTTAATTGCATTCATTTCCTTTTCCCTTTCTCGGTCTTACACTTATTCCTTCACTTATTCTGTCCTATTCTGTCTTTCTGATTTCAATATTGTTATTTTTTATCATTTTAGTTCTTCTTGAATATTGTTCAATATCCCGTAACAATTTGGCCATCACATTGAAGGATAAATCCGCACATAAAATAATAAAATCTCCACTCTGCATCTCAGCTAGACGCGTTTATTTTCAAAACATCTGAAACTTTTCTTTTTCTTGCCGACGGCGTTCTCACTCTTTCTTCCCTACCCTCTCCAAAATTTCTGCCTCATTTCCTTTCTTCAACTTTAAAAGAAAACCACTCTGATCAAAGACAAAATAGAATTGCAGGCGCATGCTCACAACACATTTCCGTGTGTGGCCATCATGTTTATTTGACTACTGATCTCTCTCGTCTTCTCCCTCTCTCTCCCTACGCCATGTTCTTTCAGGAAGTGAGTAATCATGGCTCTCCCCAACTTTCAGTATTTTTGTTCTAAGAAATTCTTACCCTTTTATCATGCTTCTTTGTTTTTGTCGTACATGATCTACTATCTGAAACTCCTCAAAAAGGTTACTCTGCTTCACTTACTTTCAATGCGTCTTGTGAGTTTTAAATTCTCCAAATCTTTTATCTTTATTATTTACCCAAGAACGTTCAGCTTTCGATTTTTGGTTGTTCGCAGCAGATTCGTTTCTCAATATAAGTTCTTCAATTCTCACAGAATCGGCCCATGCTTTTCCATTATTCATTGGTAGAATCATATCTCTTTCGCTTCAAGTTTCTTCTTCCTTTTTAAGAAAATTATACAGCCTTCACTAGCATATAAGACATGTAACATTCCATGACAATTCATCTCTGTTTTCTTTGATTCTAAAGACATTTTTGAAATCTCTTAATACCATGCTCTTGTTTTCTGAAAAGGATTCTACACACCTTCGGACTTCTGTATTTCACTTTCTGTCGCCTGTTATTAAAATAACCAAATATTAGGTTGTTATATATATATTCTTTCTCTTTTTTCTGATGTTCTGCGAATGATCTCGAAGAAAATTCTTACGTAGAATTTCTTCTTTTTTTATTTTTTATTTTTTTGCTTTTTAGCAACTCTGGTGATCCTGTGAATCTGTTGCATAATGCTTTCAGATGGAATTCCAAGTAAACAAGGATGAGCATATTCAACTTCTTTTAATCAAGTTCTCGTTGCTTTTAATCAAAATCACAAAGTTGCCAATACTGCTCGAGACATTTGTGCTGTGTACGGAGATGACTTCATTATCGACAGAATGACACAGAAATGGTTCTCCAGTTTCAAGGAGGGTAAGTTCTAACTCACAGACTCTCTGTCAGTCTTCATCTTCACTCAATGGGTAAGGTTCAGAAACACTGTGCATGAATAACACACGCATATACCGAGATAAATAAATTCCAATGCCCCTCCATTGCTACGAGTTTACTTGCTCGACACCAGGCTACTCATTGATACAAAGAAAGAGCTCAATTGAGAAGTTCTGTCACTCTGCCCATATTCTGATTTAGCTCCTTTAGTGTTGTGGTGGGATCCACCTAATCTGCATAGGTGACTACCAACTATATAAATAATGGTTGATACCGGAAGACGAGGAGAAGGAATCACGAGATCCAACTAGAGACTCTGATCGACTGCGACTAGTCAACACATTCTCCAGGAACGTCTTCCCAGAAATATACAGAAATACTATATGTACTTATTGTGTACACTTTCTTGTTATAATACATTCTTGTTCCAAATACATTTTGTGTTGCATTATTATTCCATGCAATAGGCGAGATTCAACATTGAGTCAAGACTCAACATTTAGACTACCACCTTTTTCGGGCGTCTTCCAACAATTTGAGAGGTGCTTCGTTCAACGTTGATGTGGAGCTTAAAGCGTGCCTTGATGAATTTTTCAATTCAAACCTAGATATTCTACCAGCGAAGCACTGAACAGATAGTCGATCCTTAGCAGGGGGTTGTAAACAACGAAGTACAATACATAGTTGAATGATTCAATTAAAAATAAATGAAAACAACCGAATAAATTTAAGTAACAGCATGATTTTGATGCCCTTGATACGTAACTCACACATTGGACAATCTATTTTACTTTAAATTAATTACTTTGGTTTAACGGTTTCATTCCCCTGACATTTAGGAAACACCTCTTCGTGGGTTTGGCTACCTGGTCTGGTTGATCCTCACTAGTGAAAGTAGCGAGTTCAGTCTTAACTGAGTGTTCCGTATTTGTGGTCTTGTGCCAGGAACAATCTTCATCTTTTAAGTCGTTTGCCCTTCAGGAAGTGGGTAAACATGGCTCTCCACAGCTGCCAATACTTATCCCCTTACTATACCACAAATTCCCTGTTCTGCCATCCATTTACACAAACTCATTAACTTGGTTACTAGCTGTTCCCCTCCGAGCCCCTTGCTATTAGAGTGACATGTGAGTGTCAAATTCCCTAAGCCTTCTTTAAACGTCCAAAAAATTCTCTTTTTTGCTATTCTCATTTCTATTTTCCTAAAAATGTTTTCATTGCTCCTATATACTGCCCATGGAATTCTCAGCATACACATTTCTCTTCCCTCTGCTGTTTATCTGTGAGGAAATTGTCAACATTTACTGCCATATAGGAAGATTGATATTGCATAGCATTTGAAGAGCCATTTCTTTGCTTATAAGCGAATGTTCCTATTTCTTGATATTTATTTAGCGTGACGAAAACATCTTTCACTATATCATTGCGCCTTTGGATTGGTGTGTCGCGTTTCTCGTCGTTAGTTAGAACATTTCATACATCATTAAATTTTTGTACCTGCATGATTTTGATGATACCATCAATTCGTAGCTCGCATCTTATGTTATCTCTCTTGATTTACATTGGGATTTCGTAAATATGAGAAATCATATATATATATATATATATATATATATATATATATATATATATATGCCACTTGCACTAATGCAAAGCTCTTCAGTAAAATGAATGGAGCACTTTGACTGATTGGCATTTGTTTACATTTCTAAAAACAATACGCTTGATTTAGTTGTGTAACTCAACCGAGTGAAGAGAGCTCTGGCTGACACCAAATTAGTCAGGTTTCAATCCTGGCTTGAGGCATTCGGAAGTCTAGTCGCACTGAGGAGCTATGATACAGCGAAACAGTACTGACTGTGAATGACATAATTTAGCTCTTGAAAATACATTTCAATTGAGCACTGTTGAATGATAAGCTAATTCTATAAGCAACAGCCACCTGCACTAATGCAAAGCTCTTCAGTAAAATGAATGGAGCACTTTGGCTGATTGGCATTTGTTTACATTTGTAAAAACAATACGCTTGATTTAGTTGTGTAACTCTACCGAGTGAAGATAGCTTTGGCTGATACCAAATTAGTTGTGTTTCAATCCTAGCTTGAGGCATTCGGAAGTCTAGTCGCACTGAGGAGCTGTGATACAGCGAAACAGTACTTTCTGTGAATGACATAATATATATATATATATATATATATATATATATATATATATATATATATAGAGAGAGAGAGAGAGAGAGAGAGAGAGAGAGATAGAGAGGGAAAAATAGAAAGTGAGAGGCTGAGAGAGAGGCCGCGTCAGATAATTGCGAACAAATTATAATTTAAAATAAAACGAAGATATTCGATAGGCATTATTGATTTTTAGGTGTATGTCACAACCTTGATATTAACAGTGATTTATACTCTTCAGTTGGATTCGTCAATCAGTTAAACCAACCGATTAGCTGCCTGTCAAGTATTCAAATTAATATTATTTTCTTTTGTTTTTTGTAGATTTTTACGAAATACAGTTTGCGTTATATATGAAATATACATGACATTGGAGGGATTTTTATTTTAATGTATTTTCTCTTAGGTAAATATATGGCTACCAATTTTTTATTACTCTTAAATAGAAACCGATACTCATTCTAGATTTTTTTATTAAGTAAACGCGGAACTAATAATTATTTTCCGCTTGTCATTCAATTTTATTTTGACATTTGTTGTTAAATAGAACTTTGTATTTTTAAGTAAAACTTTATATTATTAAATATAACTTGATTTTGATCTAACTTAACTTTAAAGTTAAAAATTTGTTTGTTTATTTATTTATTTCATTTTTATTTCTAAATGTATAATTTATTTTATCTTATATTTTTATTTCTAAATATTTTTTATTCTTTAATATAACCTATTGATTTTATATTAAATACAATTTTTTTAAATATAATTTTACTTAATTTTAATTTAAATTATCTAAATATGACATATTTTTAATTTATTTATATATGTATATTACTTTTATATATGACTTGTCTTCGGAAGAGTAATACCTTCCACCCTCGCCTGACCACCGTCTCGTGCCTTTCATTTAACTAAGACATTGAAATGGATAAATTATGTATTAATTTTTCGATGTTTATTTTGTACCCGTCGCAGTTAAATTTCTAATTTCGACACGAACTCAGTCTATACCGGGGTTGAATAAGACTGACGAATTTTTGTCGGTTGAAATAAACCTATTCGCCATATGAGGTAATTTTTGATTTTATTGTGTACTATATATATATATATATATATATATATATATATATATATATATATATATATATATATATATATATATATATACATATATATATATATATACACATATATATATATATATATTAAACATCTCAGCCCGAGCAAAGGGATAACGCCACTAAGGCGCAATGTATTACTGCTGTGTAAGAAAAAGAAAATGCTTTAGAAGGAACAGGAAACACAATCCAAAAGTCAAAACAATTGATGAACCTCTACTACTGTATTTATATATATGTTCTGAAATCTGCGTTTTATGTGTGCGTGTTGTTTATTTTGGGGATTTTCACTCTCTATTCCTCACTCGCTTTCTCTCTAACTCCCTTCTCACAGTTTGTGTATTTAGACAGCAATCATTCATTTATACACGTTTTATTAATGACGACAGACAATGTACTGCAATTAAGCTTTTATTTATTTATTTATTTTGTGTTCGAACAAGTACTTTCTTTTAGGACACAAACTGTCCAAATGTTGTATAACATTTTTAGCCATTATCAAGGATGATTTTATTTTTTTAGTTTAATTGAGTGTCACACGACTACATGGCTATGCGCACACCTTACGTTACATCTCTCTGACTATAGCAGTATTATAACCCATTTAAACACACAATCATGCGAGACTCCATTCGAAACATGCTAGTAGAAAAAAACAAGCATAATAACCTTATCCACCTGTAAATAAAAAAAAAAGATTAAAAATAATGGAAGCCCTAATAATAAAATATTAACTACGAACACGGCCACGATGTATTAATTGTGTTCGGAAAATAAAACATCGCTATAACACACACACACACACACACACACACATACGCACGCACGCACACACACACACACACACACACACACACACACACACACACACACACACAAACACAAACACATTTAAACTGAAAAAATAAAATCACCCTTGATAATGGCTAAAAGTATAGCCGAAAGCGCTCGGAATTATAGAACATTTGGACAGTTTCTACACATTCTGTATCCAAAAAAGAAAACACTTGTTTATATATATATATATATATATATATATATATATATATATATATATATATATATATATATATATATAATGCTCTTTTTTCTGTAACTCCTTTTCAAGAAGGGAGATTGATTGATAAATCTTATCTGTTTGTCGTCTCACCAACAGTGTCTTTTCCCCACTGATAATGGGAGATGAATTAGAGAGATTAGTGTTTTTTTTCTTGAAACACACTTCACAGGGAGGTTTTCGATTAACGGTCGGCCTCATATATTCCCCACACTGCATGTAGCTTTTTCAGTATGTTTGCAGCTAATAATGAACATCTCTTTATTTTACGAACCAAATACTTATTTTTAAAAAAATTCTTGGCACTGCACTCAATTCATCAATCGAACATTATAAATTACAAATTACAGATAAACTCATAACTATCTGCCAGGTTACAAATGTAGGTGGTTTAATAGATATGGGCGTGGAAAGTGCAATCGGGGAGCCCTGTTCAAATTCAGGGTTAGTCTGCGACAATCTTTTTCATGCTAATGTTTCTTGGGAAAACACGAATCCGTCACTTTTCCTTCTTCCCAGCTAATGGTTAAATAATAGCATAAACTGAGCTTTCGACCATTGGTTGGCATACAGTCTAAAAGAGGGAACATTCTGTGCAGAATGCAACGGACAGCCACTCCATCAACTTTCCCAAGAAAGCATAGAAATTTCCAGATAATAAAGAAAAGGGGCATATGGAAAACATGATAATATACGACGCCCTGAATGTTCTTAGCACTAAAAATAGCGATTTTTTTTCTTACATAGAAAATTAATTATATTTTTAATAAAACTTTTTTGACGTTAAACCGTGAACAAAGAATATGTCCATCGGAACTGTTTATGAATCATATTTTCATTTAAGTAATAATGTAAAAAGCCATTCTTCCTTAGTTTATTACTACTACTGTTGCTATTATTATTATTATTATTATTATTATTATTATTATTATTATTATTATTATTATTATTATCATTATTATATCATCATCATCATCATTATCATCTAATTTTCTTCTAGCCTCTTTTAAAATCTGTTCTGGATAAAGGATTATTGCAAGAAAAATAAGAGTAGGTTTCGAAAATCCATCCGAAATTATTGACTTACCGAGTGTGTTGATACAGAGGAGAGAACAGACGTGTCGTAAGAGCACGAGCCGTGTGCAGTGGCCAATCATTGGACAGTCCTAATTTTCATTCAAGTCGGTCACTTCCGCTTGTACGCGAACAATTCTAGATGCGTTTGTTTAATCAAGGGAGCATTAACTAAATATAATTCCCTGGCTCATTTTCAACTTGGGGTAGTTAATTCGTTCTTTCTTGGTGTTTGCACCTCTTCTTTAGCTGCGTCAAAGTCCACAAGAGACAAAGGCATACATTCAGAATTGTATAAGTGCATGTGAATTCGTTCAAAAATTAGTTTATGTGTAAAAAAGCAACTCACCACACATCTGCACATAGAAAGCACTTAAGAAGACATAGTCTACACATAAAGACAAACTTATTACGTGCACGTTGCTGTGTTTACCGTAAATATTATAGATACCGAACTATTTTTGAAGGCAAATCCTGGTACACATTGGATGCCAGATTATAATAGTCTTTTGTTTCATTGGTTTCTCAGGATTCATATTTTAGGAAGCGTAGTATCGATATAATACTAAAATTCTAATCTATTTATGTATGTTTATTCCTGAGATACAGCTTAACCAATACATAATACACCAACCAACTGATGTGTTTATTGTACCCGGAACCTCTGCTAAGCGCAGTGCCATATTTCATTAAAATTATACAAGGGAATCTTGAGTTAGGGCTGCTAGGTTTCTGTTTTTAAGGCATTTTTAATAGGAAATTCAGTATTTTTTTCGATACACATTCTTATATCAATCTCCGTATATAATCAAACACTTTCATATTATGTTCCAACTATTACGTTTATGAAAAATAATAAACATTCATAATACATTGTAACAACATTATTAAATTAATTTAAATTTACATAACACAACAAATATTTATACAATTAACTACGATACATTAGAACTTTTTTTTCTAAACAAATATCTCGAATGTTTGGCAACGACTTGATTGGTGAAGAGACTGTGTTAGTATGTCACTGTAAAACGTAATCTGTATGACTGGAAAATTGCGGCACATAAACTGATGGTAATTAAATAAATGCTGCCATTGCGTATTTTGAAATAAATCTGAAGGAAGAGACAAGTACGTATAATAAAAAATATAATTATGATTTTGAAAAAAAATAACTAGAAAAAAATGAAACTATGTGGATAAAAACTGAGGCATCCATACTTTGTTTGTCTGTGTTTTTGGATTTATCTGCCCCTTTGAAAATAATATGGTAAATACTAAACATGGTATAAAATTGTTCATTGGTGTAAATTTGTTCATCCAGGGCTACTGTTACCTGAATGGAAAAGCCTTTAGTTTGATAACAGTTTGAAATTCAATTCTAAAAAAATAAACTTTTTCTTTTTAATTTATTATTGCGTTTGGTCTAATTAATATTGTATAAAGTGATTAATAATTATTATCACAATAAATTTTATTGCGAATACAAATTAAAATATATGTTATTAATAATACAATTGGGGATATTGTTACCTCATCATTTTATATCATGAACAGCTTTTAAAAGGAGACCAACGGGTTTATGGATGGTCTAGTGTGAAATCAAATTTCTTACATGGCATCCCTAGCGAAATTATTTCACCAAGATTTTCGTATTGTAAGCGAAAATTAAAAAAATGGAGTTTACCACAGTGGAAGGTCGTGTACAGATAACGGGAGAGGACGAATAGGAATAGTGAGAGAGAGGGGGGTGAACAGAAATTAAGAATAGAAAATGGAGAGAGAGTATGTCAATGGGAAAAAAAACGTAAGGTGATGAAGAACGTAGAC
Source organism: Acanthosepion esculentum (assembly GCA_964036315.1). Classification (NCBI taxonomy): domain Eukaryota; kingdom Metazoa; phylum Mollusca; class Cephalopoda; order Sepiida; family Sepiidae; genus Acanthosepion; species Acanthosepion esculentum. Next base: position 60,644,967 of record OZ038478.1, read on the forward strand.
ATAGAAGGGAAAAAAAGAATAGGGAAAGAAATAAGAAATATAGACATAGAGGGAAGAATGGAAAAATAGAAATAGCCTGGGAAAGGGGGGGGAGAATGAAAATGGAGTAGAGATAGGTAAAAGAAAAAAGTAATGAAAAATAAGAGGGGCAGGGGTATAGAAAGAGAGAAGATGAATGGAAGGAAGGTGGAGATAGGCTGAACAGCGGGAGGAAAAGAAAGAAAAATGATAGAAAGTCAAGCGAAGAGGAACAGAGAAATGAAAAGAGAATAGAATGGGAAAAGAAGAGGAGGAAGAAACAGAGAAACGGAAAGTGATGAGAACAATGAAAAATTGCAGAAAGGAGAACATAAAGATGGACACGCAGAAGAAGAGTGGAAAGAGAGAGAGAGGAGTAAAAGTGAAATGGAAAGAGCGAAGACGCAGGAGAAAGAATGGAAATTGAAAAGAGAAGAAAAGGGATAAAAGAGAGAGAAAAGGAAAATTAAAATAGAAGAGGAGAAACTCCTAAATGAATCCTTACAAGAAAGAGTAAGTACGATATTTCCTATGTATAATGTTTTAAAAGATTCGATAATCTGTCAACTGAAATTAAGAAAGATTATGGCCGATATTTCCAGTTTATAATGAGCATGATTTCAAATATTTGGTAATCTGGCAAATTAAATTAAGAAAGTGTTAGGATCATTTTCCTTTGTATAATGGTTTCAAAGATTCTATAATCCGGCTATTCAAATTAAGAACGACTGAGGACGATATTTTTCTGTGTATAATACGAATATGAAAACAAAAATTCAACAATTCATATTGCATATAGGAAGTCTTTGGAAAAAGAGTGAATATGACATCGGACCGGGATCAGTCTTCTCCGTAGATTAAATAAAGGTGTCAGTTCGATATTCATTGAAATCACCTTATTAAGACTGAAGGGTACAACAGCTGAAGATGGGGACAATAGTCCGCGTGTAAATAATGATAACTCTCATCCCAATAATTCAGACAGAAAATACGATATTTTCCTGCATATAACGTTTTAAAATCAAAAATTTGACAACACTTTAAATTAAGAAAACCCGGAGAAGGAATAATAAATTCTTTATTGTCCTATATATAATAAGCATGTTGGGTAATATTCATAAATCCACAACTCAAATTAAATTAAATGAACCCTTAGAAGAAAGAGTAAATATAATATTTTCTTGTGGATAATGTGTAAGTTTTCAAAATTTCCAAAATAAGACAATTCATTAAATTAAGCTAACTCTTCGACGAAGTATATAGTATAATTTCCTGTACATAATGCGTATAATTTATAATAATTTTCCTGTGCATAATGCGTATAATATAAAATGATATAATATATTTTCCTGAATGTAATTTTAATGTGTATAATGTGTATTCTAATATATATATATATATATATATATATATATATATATATATATATATATATATATATATATATATATATAAAAGTGAACATAGAAGTCAACACTTAGAGGCGACAGTCTGTTTCATGCTAGTGCAATCGTCAGGCAACTAGTGCTGTTATTTTTCTCGGCTATTTATATAAAATAAGATATATGAATAGCCGAGAGAAATAACAGCACTAGTTGCCTGACGATTGCACTAGCATGAAACAGACTGTCGCCTCTAAGTTTTGACTTCTATGTTCACTTTTATATTTACACACCCTCTATCTCTGATACTGAGCACTTTATCCCATAAATATAGCACACTTTAAGACTATATTTCTTATATATATATATATATATATATATATATATATATATATATATATATATATATATATATATATATATACAGAAAGAGACAGAGAGAAAGAGAGAGAGAGAGAGAGGAGATTTTTCTCTGTATAATAATTACGAAGATTGAGTAATCTGGCAATTCATATTATGAGCATCATTAGAAGGAATAAGTAGAATATTTTATTGAAATAAGATTAACAGAGAAAGAGAGAGAGAGAGAGAGAGAGAGAACTGGAGTAGAGGAGCAGAAGAACAGAAAGAATGAAAGAGAGGGGATAGGACAAAAATAAGAGGAAATATAGGTAGAAATGAAGTAGAGAGAAGAAAAGAAGCGTGGCAATCGTGCGGCTATGAGGAACAATGAAAGGAATAAAAGTTGACTGGAAATGAACTAGAGAAGATGGCCATAAAAGTGGAAAGAAAGGGGGCGAGGAAGAACAAAGAAACAGAAAGAGACTTGAATTGAAATAGAGTACATATTGGAAGGATGGAGATATGGAGCAAAGATGAAGGCGAAACTGAGTGATGGAAAGAGAGAAAACGAGACAAGACACTACTGAAAAGATGACAGGGCTATAAAGGAATCAAAATAATTATAATGTCTTTAAAATGAAGTTTTGAAATGGCCGAAACAAATTATGACGTTAAAAAAAAATGAATGAATTAAAGCGAATGAGAAAACATGAAAAGCATGGTCTAAAAGTTGAAGATGGCGAGAATTTATTTCACGGACAGGAAAAAAAAACAACATATCAAGCAAGGAAAAGACAAAAGAAAATGAAAAACACGTTGAAGTAGTCGAAAAAAAATGTCTGTCTCATGTAAAAGTTTTGTGTTGTTGAATGAGAGCAGTAGAAAAATGAACTTTTATCAACTTAAAAGGGAAAAGCAAACGGATGTAAATTGATTGAAGAAATATGGACAAGGGGTTTTAAAATAAAAAGCTGTTGGGAGAGAAATTTAATAAAAAGAAATAAACACAATTTTATAAAATTGCACAAGCGAAAGTCGTTAAAGACTGAGAGATTATATCCCAGAGTAAGAGACAAGTTTTAACGTATGGACTTTGAGCCTTCCAGTTTTAACGTATTGACTTTGAGCCTTCCAGTTTTAACGTATTGACTTTGAGCCTTCCAGTTTTAACGTATTGACTTTGAGCCTTCCAGTTTTAACGTATTGTCTTTGAGCCTTCCAGTTTTAACGTATTGACTTTGAGCCTTCCAGTTTTAACGTATTGACTTTGAGCCCTCCAGTTTTAACGTATTGACTTTGAGCCTTCCAGTTTTAACGTATTGTCTTTGAGCCTTCCAGTTTTAACGTATTGACTTTGAGCCTTCCAGTTTTAACGTATTGACTTTGAGCCTTCCAGGTCAACACCTTGTAACGTGAACATGACTCTTCTCAGCTTCCTTTCTTTTTTTATATATGAATTACTATTATTCATTGAACAAAATGATGCCGTTTTTTTTCACTACATTCTCCATGGTTTTAATTTCAGAATAGTCCTTCGTCCAAGGCAGGGGTAGAATATATTTCCTAAGGGTATCGTAGCAATAGTGAACGCAATAATCCGGACCGGAAATTGAACTCGTCTCGATGATTTCACTTTACATGGCTTTAACAGTTACGGTACCCGCACACTCGTTAATCACGAATAAAAACTTCAAAGGGAAGGCCTTGGGTGGGCTTAAGACCCCAATAGACATTGAAGGCAAGGAGGTTGAATGAGAGCAAACTATTCATCAGTACTGGAAAATATGTAGAGTCTGCTTTGTGATCATGGGACATTACTAGTTTGCCTATAGAGGTACTGAATGTTACAAGCCCTCGCCCCCATTGAGTTGCGCAAACAAGATTAGAGGAGAGATCAGCAGCCAGGCTCCGATCATCTTGATTTTTGAAGATGTATCCTAAACCGTAGTATCATCTGCATAGATATTTACTAATTATCTGAAAATGTTCGTAGGAAAATCGTTAATATAAAGCAGAAAATGGATAGGAACGTGGAGTGAGCCTTGGGGGACGGCAGTATTGGTCTCATGTGCTTCAAAGACTGGCAATTAACAACGACTCTCATGAATCTAAATGTTAGGAAGGGCGATAATTAAGAATACGTTCAGAACTGTTATAGCTTGACAGCTTGTTTAGTAGCCCCAATGTCACACCTTTTCAAAAATGTCTTCGAGATATTGATAGTGACTCATCCTCTTGTCTGTGGCTGACTCCAGAATGCTGTTAGTAATTATCATGTGAAAAGTATGAAGTAGGAGCAACAATTAAACGAAGAAAAAATGGTATCGGCGAACAAATATCAAATCCCCTTTAGCATAGTTTGTAATCATGTCTTTAAAAGATCATTGCAAAAAGTATGTATCCCGATAAGTCAGATTAGGAATTTCTCTCTACTGCGGCAACAATAAAACCAATTATATCCTCTCGCATGTTGCTTGGAGAATAGAAAGGTACCATCAAAGTAACTTCTATTGCTCTGAGAAAATCAACGGTACCACACTTATCTAGGAGTTCATGGTACAATTTGATTTAACTACTAAAATGCTGAAGTTGTTTGTTAAACCACAATATATTCTGTCAAACATCACACACACACACACACACACACGCGCGCGCGCGCATATACACACACACACATACACACATAGATAGATAGATAGATAGATAGATAGATAGATAGATAGATAGAACAGACATTTTGTATCGATGAATTTTACTGATCAACATTTCCAAATTATGACTGATGCTTCTCAGACAAAGAGGAAAATCTATCAGAAATAATCCGAAGTTTATTTCGGAAGAAATATGGTCCATTCTTTCGACTTTCTTAAGTCATCATAAATGAATTTCGGACAATTTCTGACGGAATTCTATTCTTCGATAACTTGTAATTTGTTTCATCAGTAAAATGAATCGACACAAAATATCGGTCGCCTCTAATATTTTCCTTAAATTACATCTGTTACCTAAATGCTTAGAATATGCATATATATGTATATATCACTGAGGAGCTGTGATACAGCGAAACAGTACTGTCTGTGAATGACATAATTTAGCTCTTGAAAATACATTTCAATTGAGCACTGTTGAGTGATAAGCTAATTCTCTAAACAGCAGCCACCTGCACTAATGCAAAGCTCTTCAGTAAAATGAATGAAGCACTTTGGCTGATTCGCATCTGTTTACATTTGTAAAAACAATACGCTTGATTTAGTTGTGCAACTCTACCGAGTGAAGACAGCTCTGGCTGACACCAAATTAGTCGTGTTTCAATCCTGGCTTGAGGCATTCGGAAGTCTAGTCACACTGAGGGGCTGTGATACAGCGAAACAGTACTGTCTGTGAATGACATATATATATATATATATATATATATATATATATATATATATATATATATATATATATATATATATATACGCGGGTCATTCAATAAATAAGGTGGATTTTTCGCTATAAGGACTTCTAATACAGATTGAAGCTTACTTTTTTTTTCAACGTAGTCTCCCAGCACTGTCAGACACTTTTCCCATCTGTGCACAAGCTTCCGTATTCCCTCAGCGTAAAAATCTTTGGACTGATGTCGCAGCCATTCGCTCACAACACTTTTGACTTCATCGTCACTTTTAAACTTCGTGCCTCTCGTGAACGCTTTCAAGGGACCAAACAGGTGAAAGTCTGAAGGGGCAAGGTCTGGCAAGTAACGGGGATGAGGGAGCAGTTTCCAGGCCAGCTCGTTGATGGTCTGCACCGTTTGGGCTGCTGTGTGAGGCCTAGCGTTGTCATGATGCAAGATGACGCCTTCTGACTGATGACCCCTGCGTTTGTCCCAACAGATAATCTCAAAATCCTTGCAATGTCATCCACTGTCACCCTTCTGTCAGGCTGGATGAGGTCATTGACTGATTCGATCACCTCAGGACACGTCACTTCTGTAGGCCTCCCAGACCTGTCTTCATCCTCAACACTACTTACTCCGTTCTTCTTTAAACAATTTAGCCCACTTGTAGACATTTTTTTGGCTGAAACATGTGGCACCATACACAGTTGACATTCTCCTATGAATTTCAGCTGGTTTGCACCCTTCAGCAACCAAAAACTTGATAAGTGACCGCTGTTTAATCCTGGAACATGGGTCTTGGTCGGCCATCTTTGTTAATCGCCAAACGTTTTTTTTTAATCTGCAAAAGAAATAAAATCCATGTGAAAAAGAAGTAAAACAAAAAACAAAAAAGAGTAAGCTTCTATCTGTATTAGAAGTCCTTATACCGAAAAATTCACCTTATTTATTGAATGACCCTCGTATATGTAATATCGTTCGTTCTCCGCATGCGAATCACTGGGAGCGGGGCGATGCGTTGTTGGTGCGGAAATGACTAATGAGTCCGATATTCTTCCTGCAGATATGACATGGGATGCTGAGGGCTAAACCTGACCGGCAGGATGAACCCTCTTGCTATTTCCATTTCTGACTTCTCTGTTCTTTGTCCCCAACTTTTTCTCTTCAAAATCAGACACTCCGGACATTCAAGGGAGCGACAGATGGCACGGTCCTCAGCAGACTCTTTCCAAGTGGAATGGGGAATGCCACAATGCTTGAGAGACTCCTTCAGTGTGTCTTTGTAACGTTTCTTTGTTCTGCCGAGTTTGCGCATACCTGTGGATAGATAACTATAGAGCAATATCTTTGGAAGGCGGCAGTTGTCCATGCCTCGAACATGGCCAGCCTACCGGAGCTGATAACCGCAGTAGGATGGCCCGGATGCTCTCCATCCCAGCTCGCTGGAGAACTTCAGTTTCTGGGACTTAGTCCTGCCATTTGACACGGAGCCAGGTTCTGAGACATCTAATGTGGAAGGCATGGAGATATTTAGAATGCCGGCTGTAGACTGTCCACGTCTCGAACGTATAGAGCAAACATGGTAGAACTACTGCTCCGTACGCTTGGTGTTGAGACTCAGTCTTCGTCGCTCCCATATTTTATCCTTCAGTCTACCGAAGGACGGGCTTGCTCTAGTGATTCTGTAGGCCACTTCCTCATTGATGTTGGTAGAGCGTGACATAGTGCTACCAAGGTAGATTAACTAGTCTCTGGCTGTTGACAGTAATGTGAGATTCAATGTAAGGCGCCGCAGGTGCAGGTGCAGGTACAGGTTGGTGCAGGACTAAATTCATCTTAGTAGAAATTGTGAGGCCAAATTCTTTGTAGGCTTTAAAGCATAGGTACACTCTGCCCTGCATGTCAGAATGGCTACTTGCATTTAGCGCGCAATTGTCGGCAAGCAGGGTGTCAGAGGGTCGTATTGCATCTAGCATTGTATTGACGATTGCATCTAGCATGAAAGAGATTGTCGCCTCTAAGTGTTGACTTCTATGTTCACTTTTATATTTATACTAGCAGCATGGCCCGGTGTTGCCCGTGCTTGATTCAAAAATCGTACGACTCATACAGCAATCGCTATCACTTGACTTAAAATATTTTTGCCCTTCCTTGCCTTTAAAGGAGTGCCCTTTGCCGTGCTGATGTTGCTACATGCCTTACTTCTCACACTGCGAATTTTTTGTAAGCTCTATACTAAACATTAAATCTGTTACGAAAAAAGAACTAAACAAAATGAACACAAATCAGCTTTAAAAAAAAAAGGACTCGTATCTGTAAAAAAACGAATGAAAAAAGAATATTAACCACAAAAGCTTTTCACACCCAACCCAGTTCTGCGGAATCAGAATCAACGTTGAGTTTAAGCAAGCGAATGAGCCAATTGGAGTAAAGTGCCATGCAGATTTAAATTTTTCCCAGTTGTGACGAATGCAGCTATCGATTTTTTTGCATGCTAGCATGCTAGTTAACATTCGTGTCAGTCAGCTATTAGCTCTCACGCTGGCCAATAAAATCTTCCTGCCTATTCGTGGCACCCAGCTATAGGCTCTCACGCAAACTACATGAAAACTGCCGTAGAAGCATGAAAAAATCGATTATTTCCACTATCGATGGGAGTTGGGAAATGCAAAGTCGGTCTTGCCTTTATACTAACTTGGAGCATGTGCATGTAAATTTCGGTTCAAATCCGTCGAAAATTGCGGCCGTGCATTCGTTACACACACACACACACACACACACACACACACACATCCTGCCTTATATATATATATATATATATATATATATATATATATATATATATATGTATGCACACACACACACACAAATCATGTGTATGTGTGTGTGTGTATTGTGTGTGTGTGATGATGAACCTACCAGTTCTGAACCAAGCGAACCAGTTACGCACAGTAATCTTAGGTTATGGCACAATCTCCATAAACGGCAATTACATTTTTTTCCGTACAAATTTTTTTTCCAGCGACCTGGAAATAAAAAGACATCAAATGGTAAAAATGCATCTTATTGTACTCTGATCTCACTATTAATGTAAAAACATTTAAAATTCACAATCCACTTGCGAATCGTATATATGTATATATGTCATAAATTTCTATTTACGTGCGTGACGAAATCACTTGCTCATACGCCGCATCTTGAAAGACGCTATAAAGTTGCTTTCAATTAAAATGTTCCTGAAAATGAACTGTTCAATACACTAAATTGCGAGACTTGTTCAAAAATAATTTCCTTTTTTGTTTATCAAATTTATTTTTCAAAAAAAATTAAAGTACATTTGCAGTTTATTCAATTATACATTCATTATTATTAGAAATGACTTTTTGCCAATTATCGGTCAACTCTTCGATACCTATAGCGTAAATGCCGCAGATTTTGACGTGAAAAGGTTTGCAATAAAATCTTGAAGTTGGTTTCCTATATACAATGGTTTCTCCATGAAACTGTTTTTCAGCGATCGAAATCGGTAATAATCGGTTGCTACAAGTACTGGAGAATATGGCCGACTGAATAGTGCAGGTCGAATTTTTCTTGCGTTATTCATACTGTATACGGATTTGCTTTGTTATAGATGATAACAATATTTTCCATTAATTCACTGTGTATGCTGCTACTCCCATTCAAAATATAAAGAAAAGTTAGAGTACTCTAAATTTATTATTAACTGCCACGTATTATTAGTAATTAGGAATATACATTCCAAATGCTTGCCCTAAACGGAAATTACTTATGACCTAACCTAATATTCTTCATTTTCTTGTTTCTCTTTTTATTTACAATTTAACAACTCTATCGAAGCATATTTTATGGACTAAACGTAACAAAATAATATAGAAAAGAGGGAGTATTGTTTGTTTATGTTCTGTTACAATTTGTTGCAATCCAAAATATATCAATGTGAAAAACACCTGTCACGATGTTTCCTTTTCAAATTTCCCTTCACTTCTCAATGTCTGCCATTTTTACTTCCTTCTTATCCTTTTTGTCTTTATTCTTTCTCATTACTCTCATCTTTATTCCCCCCTCTCTCTCTCTTATACACACACACACACTCTCTCTCTCTCTCACTATTATTCTCTTCTTATTTTTATACATTCTAATAATGTCTATTTTTTCCCATCATTTAATTTTCTGATATTTTCTTTTCTTTCTCTAGCCGATTATTTCTTCACCCTTTCTCTTTCATCTTTATCGTGTTATTTATGTCTGTAAAATACATTCTTATACGCGGTTTCGGTTAACTGTAGTTAAACCCTACAATAAGTCATGTTTTATTTACCAATTGTCCCAAATTGCAAGAATATTGATGCTAGTAATCCGAACATTCCTATACGAAAACAGCAAGTTATCCACTAATATGTACCGGTTCCCTTCCTATCCTTTTTAGCTCTTAGTAAAGTGTAACTTTCCATCATCTATACCACTACCTGATCTGACAACCGCGTGCACAAGATTGTTCTTTCCCTCTTGCCTTCAATATGCTTTGTGAGTGTCAAATTCTCAACACCCACCTTATATGTGTCCTAGATATTTTAACCGTCTCTTTCTGATTCTAACTATAACCGTCCTTAATTTGTTTCCATTCTCCTTTAAACTTCCTCGTTACTGACATACTTAATGAAAAGGCAAAAGTGTTCAATTAAGGAAATTAACGTAACCAATATGATATACAATGCATAACATTTATTCGTGTATTCTTCGGAATTATTAATAATAAAATTTTAAAAAGTGAAATTAATATATTTTAAGTTCCAACATTAATTTTATGATAGCTTATTTGAATTTGCTTAATTTCGGGCCTTACTTGTTCCATTAGACCATTCGTTTCGCCGAAAGGACATCATCATAGAGGAATAATTTCTAATCCCGCCATAGTACAACCTTCTTTAAAGAGAGCCCATATGACTTAGAAAAAATTATCTATGCCTCCTCGAAATTTCTCTATTAGAGGATGAATCAGTTGTCAAGGATTGACCCTAGCCCGTCTCGAAGGAGATGTATTGCTTGGGATGACAGTTTTCTGGCGCTCACACACAATATGCATTGTTTTAATCGCAACGGGAGCCAGGTAACATCTTGTACAGTATCCATTTTTACCACCATTTTCATAAAGAAGGTTTTCGTTAATTTTAAGTAGCGAATCGCACAGGAAATACTGCCAGAGGGGCTTTTCGATTTATTTTTCATTCATATGAAAGCTACATAAAAATCAGGCTAATATAATCAAGTATGTTTAAATCTTTTTTAATACCTGATTTGAATATGCGTAATATTTATAATGTTATGCTGATTATTCCAATGTATATATTGTTAAGGTGAGTGATCACACTTGAAACTAGAACTATTAAAGTCGCTAGTGAGCGAACTATTAGCTAACTATAAAGTAGCTATACTTTTTCGCGATGAGTCTCAGTATTTTATTAGTAACAAATTGGGCTCAAAGAGAAATAAAGGATTAACTAGCAAAGTTCTTTGAAGAGCCAGAATTCTTCTTTACATTTTTTTTACCACATTGACCTAGAGTCTAGACTCAATTAAGTCACCGACAAGTTTACGAGTTTTTCATTCTCTCCTTATATGTTGGCGTATTTTTGCACTATATATGCCAAAACGGGTTCAGGTAAAATACTATTGTATTTATTTAATTCTTTCCGAAATCAATAACTTAATGGTTAATCTGTGCATCTTTGGATCTGACATAACTTTCGAATTTTTCATATACCAACGATCCTAAAAAGTCCACATCCTCCTTGAAGACAGAGTCTAGTCATCAAACAATACTTTATATATTATAATATAATATTTCCCATGTGATATAATGTTCATTATTCCAAAGTAATACCTTTATCTGACCCTGTCAACCTTATCCGTTCTAACTGACTGAAGAGCACGATTCAACGATACATCTACAGCGTGTAACTTTACAAACCACTTTTGACGTGTTCAATCATCCACAATACCTTATTCATAATTTTCGCAAATTCTCTGTACGATTTTAACTTCCTTAAAATAAAAAAAGCATTATTTTTAAAAAATATTACTAATATTTTCCTATTTTCAATTTTGAACTCAATAAACAAATCGATACCAATTCTGATAAATTTTAGAAAAGGACCTTCTTTCAGGTTCCTCATTATCGTTTTTTTTTTTCTTCTCTCGCACTCAGTATATCCCAAACCTGAAAGTTTTTTATTTGGCCGAATCAGTATTGTATGAAGTTGCGGCAACCAAAGTATATCAATGTTTCAGATGGCTAAACTCACTTTCTTTCATCTTTTTTCAACATCTATCAAACAGACACAACATTAAATCATTGTTCTGACTGGGTGACTTAACCTCAGAATGTTCCTTGAACCGATAGCATCAACAGAGAGGCTCAACTGTCGAACGAACTACTTTAGGCGCTGATTAAGTCATTCAAGCATGTAAGTCGTACTTCAATAGTCGTTGCACGTCCAATTTAACCTATTCAGCGTATCTCGTGTCGTTCCTCTGTTGTGTTACTACGCGTTCACTTTTTCGCTCTTTGCTTTCTTTCAAACAAGAAAAAATTTCCCCCTTATTTTCGCCTTATCACGCTCAATTTTGTTAATCCCAAATGCGCAAATTCTTCTGTTCATGTATCTAACCCCTATTCTCCATTCTTTGTTTCTTCGCCGCTACACATCTTTTTTTCTATTTTCTTACAATCTAATACACATATTATAAAACCTGCCCATTCAAGAATTCAGTCATTCATAAAATCACTTCTAATCATTTTTCCTTCGTTTCTCTATCGATTTCTCCTCGCTTTTTCTCCTACTGTTTGTGTATCCTCTCTCTCTTAGTGTTTTCACCACTTAGAAAATTTTCTTCTTTTTCTATAGTTTTCCCTTATTTTTAGCATCATTGCCATTGCAAAACAGAATTTTAGAAATATCTATATAGCATCGGGTTCTCTTAAACTAAGAAAAAAAAAGAAAGAAAAGACACCATGAAATGGAAAAGATGCAGATGAACGAAACCTTTATTCTCTGATAAAAGAAAACATTTCATGCGTGTTTCGGTCAGCATTAAAACGGCCCTAAAACTCCACACATTTATTACAAAGATCAAGACGTTTACGTGATCATTGGAGAGAACAAATGGTATTTATTTCGATCCTCGTTTTTTTTCTTCAAATTTAGGCAATATTCGAATGTTATACTTACATAAAAAAAGAAAAGCGGCGAAGCGTTTATTTGGTTAATACATAGTTTTTGTGTAGGACAACTAAAAACCACTGTGCGGATTAACAGAAGATGATTTATAAATAGATATTTAATTCCAGCAGGGTTATCCAGCATTGTCTGACGTAGTTTCCAAGATCAATATCTTCTTTCGTTTAATCTTTTCCGCCGCCTAGAATATTGGCTGAAGACATTACTTAAATAACTCTCAGAAATTGTCCCTTGATTTTTACTTCTGACTAAAATTAAACTAATGTACAATTTTTCGTAACTTTGTTGCTAATTCCGACTTCCACTGCATAACTGTTTTTTTGCGTTAACTGGAAAGTGGTTTTAACCTTGAAATAAAATTCTTCCAGAATCTTAATTTTTTTGCAAGTTAATTTATAAGTATTTACATAGTGAAATTCTATTCGAGTGTTTAGCTCTCTAACCCGTAGAAAGATTTGAGGAATTGCACTGCGTCATGGGCACTGCTGGGGAGCTATGTTTATACAAATAGCAATTTGTCTTTTAATTCCCCAAAACGGCGGCATGGTGGGCAACGGATGATTCCTTCAACAATCAAATGATCGGTTAAATATCTGAGTGGGATTCAGATCTTAAGGCCTTTTGAAAAGGTTATATTTTATCAAATAATACACCTACATAATACATTACATTGATTGATTTTTATCCACTTCCAACCAAAATAAAATAGAAAAAGATAAAGTACATAATTGACGCACTTCAGTGTACGTAAATTAATTACAACTATTAAAATAATTAGATAAAAATCTTTAAAAATCGATAGTAACAATCTAGCTTAACATGAAACAAATAGATGTTGCAACAATTGTAAAAGGAAGGAAAGAGAGAGGGAGAGAGAGCGTGTGTGTGTATGTGTGTGTGTATGTGTGTGTATGTGTGTGTGTATGTGTGTGTGTGTGTATTTGTGTGTAGCGATATCAGTGTCTACCGATATATTGTTAAATGGGAACGTCTGAAAGATTTCACTGAAATTATTTCAGACAGTTATTGCCTTGATGATTATCAGCTAAGGGAACAAGATCCATATCTGACGATACTGAAAAGGAAGGTCATAGAGTGGAAGAAAAACTTGGGTTGTTGTTAAATTACATTTTTTAGACAAAGGTGACAAGACGAAGAACACTGTCCTCTATAAGACAGCGGTCACTAGCGCTGAAAACCGAAAGAACCAGAGAAAAGCACGGAGAGTGCCTAGAGACCGCTTCATCGCAACGCCAACGGGAAGACACGCCCGTTAGACTGTTCGCCTTCTTGCCTCCGATTCATCTCTGCTATTCTCGTCTACAGCAGAAGATTACAACTGAATAAAATAGGCTTACTGTTACAATCGACCGTTGCTTTTATTTCGTGGGTAGCGATCTGGGTAAAGAGTTATTTTTAAGCCACAAGTGTTCAACTTGAAGAAGCTGCACCCTGAAAACGAACCTGGTGTTTGGTCTGAACTGCAACGCTACAAGAGAGAGAAAGAGAGAGAAAGAAAGAGAGAGAAAGAAAGAGAGAGATTGAAATGAGTAAAAGGGACACCCACAAACAGTTGTGGGTACGCAGAACGACTGCAGACTTATTACGAAAAAAATACTAATTTTACGCAGCTAATATTTATTTTTTCAGTATACTAAACTTGTGACATCATCAACAAAGCAGAATGGATGGACAGTTGCGTACCAGCCAATTGCGTCCCTGGACATTTAAATCCCCAAACAATTGTGTACTTGGACAATTGTGTAACTCTGATAATTTTTTGAAGTTACCATTTTTTTTAAAGAGTTGTGTAATATAGAGATTTGCACACCAATACATTTAATCACTCTAAACAAGCAGAAAGGTAGATGCCATAAATAAATAAAAAAGTAAGAAAGATTTCATTTTTAAAGCAAGAGAAAATTGAACTAGCAGTTTCAATTCACTCCAGCAGTACATACCACAAACATCTAAAAGATTCTGGATTTTATAGATTATATTTTTATTCTGAATCAATGACTAAATTCTGAAAATCAAACACTAGTGGAAAAATATTTGTGGACAATGAAATTACAGCTAGCACAATCATAAGAAAAATGCTGATGAAACAAAAAACATCCTGGCAATGTTTAGAGTGATCTTGCAACTCAATCTGTCATTGCATTTTAAACAAAAATAAATTTTTTTTTTATTTTATTGAAATAATCAAACACTAGTGGAAAAATATATGGTGGACAATGAAAATTACAGCTAGCACAATCATAAGAAAAATGCTGATGAAACAAAAACATCCTGGCAATGTTTAGAGTGATCTTGCAACTCAATCTGTCATTGCATTTTAAACAAAAAATAAAAATTTTTTTATTTTATTGAAATAATCAAACACTAGTGGAAAAATATTTGTGGACAATGAAAATTACAGCTAGCACAATCATAAGAAAAATGCTGATGAAACAAAAAACATCCTGGCAATGTTTAGAGTGATCTTGCAACTCAATCTGTCATTGCATTTTAAACAAAAATAAACTTTCATTTTTTTTATTTTATTCCTTTTCCTAAAAATTTATGATTACTACCTATGCTTTTTTTCAAAGTTTTTGGTAATTGCCTTGAACCGTTTCAAGTCTACATTCGCGTAATTGATGTATACAGCAAAAACTATTATTGTTCATTTCAATAGACAAATCTGAATGACTTTGACTTAGAAAAATAATATTATTGAATGTATTATTATAAATATAGCAATAGCACTTTATCCCATATCAATGCATTTTTGAGACATTATGTCCTGCAGAACATGTTGAAAACATCTGTGTGACACCTGTCCCAGGGGACTCAAAAGGGTTAAAAGCTTCAAAAAATTATCAGAGGTAGGGACACTACTGTTCAGTATGCAACTGTCCTGGAACCATGGATTCATAACTTTCCACAAAAATTCATGGTTATTATGTTTATTTCTAAATTTAAAAGAATAAAAAATTATCAGACGTATGCAATTATCCAGGGACGCATTTGTTTAGGGACGCAAATATATGGGACGCATCTGTCCTAGAACCCACCACGCACAACACCCTGAATGTTCGTCTCTCGCGATGAACGGGTATTCTCTCGAGGAGACACCGTGTCTTGCGAGCTTACTGGGTTTTAAGCACACCCAGACCACAATTGGAACTCGTACATAGGATGCATTGATAAAGATGCTTGGAAAATGGTCGGTTACCTGTACCACTCCAGTATATACCTGAATCCTTTTTTTACTCTCTACCTTTACAAGAGCCAGATTGGGTCTAAAATGGAGTACTGACATGTATCGGCATGGACTGTTCAATTTTTACTTTCCAGACTCGATAGAATCCTAAAGCGTCTCCGCGACCTTGTAGGAGATGAGCAGTTTTCCACCTTAATGCCACTTTCCTACAGACGAAATGTCGCAAGTCTCACGCTACTATATCGCCATTTCAATGAAAAGTGTTCAGACGACCTCTATCCCTTAGTTCCACCAGTTCTAACCTTCATAGCTAAAACCATTCACATTGTAACGAACCACCTTCACTCTATTCGTATTCCATTGGTGAGATGTAAGTTCTACACTATATGAATACTACTGTTTCCTGGTGTAGTTGAACACCATTAAATTTTACATATACATATATATATATATATATATATATATATATATATATATATATATATATATATATATATATATATATATATATACATATATATATATATACATATATATATACATACATATATATATACATATATATATATATACATATATATATATACATATATATATATATACATATATATATATATATACATATATATATATACATATATATATATATACATATATATATATATACATATATATATATATACATATATATATATATACATATATATATATACATATATATATATACATATATATATACATATATATATATATATACATATATATATATACATATATATATATATACATATATATATACATATATATATATACATATATATATATACATATATATATACATATATATATATATACATATATATATACATATATATATATATACATATATATATATACATATATATATATACATATATATATATACACATATATATACATACATATATATATACATACATATATATATACATATATATATATATACATATATATATACATACATATATATATACATATATATATACATGCATATATATATACATATATATATATACATATATATATACATATATATATATACATATATATATACATATATATATATACATATATACATATATATATATATACATATATATATATATATACATATATATATATACATATATATATATACATATATATATATATATACATATATATATATACATATATATATATATACATATATATATATATACATATATATATATATATACATATATATATATATATATACATATATATATATATATATATATATATATATATATATATATATATACGCACAAATTATAGTGCATGTGTGTGGGTACAAATATAAAGGAAGTAAAAAAAATGAAACCTTTTTTATACATGTATACAGTCACACATATCTTTGTGTTTAAAATCTCAAGGGAAAGCAAAATTATAACTTATTACAAATATACGCGTACGCGCGCCTCTGTGTCAACATTTGGAAGATTGGTGCATTACAATTGTCCTCCCAACTCATTCGCTGTATGCCTGACTATGCTATGCATAAAAAATAAATATGCAAGTACGCCTAAAAATTTTCAGCGATGCAGATTAAAATATAAAAGTTAAAATAAATCCCATTTTGAGAAGAAAAAAAACATAAAGATCAAGATCTTACTGGACTCATTAAAGTCATTCCTTCCACGTGAGATTTTGTGAGACCCATCCTCTTGCAAAAAAGTAAAGAGGCATTCGACAGTGCCAAATAGTCAATTATTTCTGGTACCCAGCACAAAAGGAACGCCATTAGGTTGACATCAATGACGCCTACATTTTCCCGCTTAATGATTCTTTATCGACAGCTCTGACAATGCAACTTAAATCCCTAATCGGAAGCTAACTTTAACCTTCTTCCTTCGTTTTCTACCATGGCTGTGTTGTGTATTTATATACAACTAACATTTGTCTTCCCAATCATTTCCTTTTTCTCGTCGTCTCACTTGCCGTTTTATTTTTCTTTCTGCAACGAGATAAGAAGAAGAAGAGGAAGATGACTATACGTTGATGAAAAGTATTTTAAGTGAAGAAAACATCTAAAAAAGTACGAGAATTTAAATGACCTAAAAGGAAACTCTTTAAAAATAATAATGAAGCGATGCTTTTTGAATCGCGTCAAGACACGGGAAATGAGAGGTGGAGAATGCAGATGTGGTTAAATATGGATTAGATAAAGGGCAACGTTTATTCTGAAGGTGAGAAAAAGTAAATAATGAAAACTGAATGACGAAAAGGTGTTCGACAGTGTTGGATGTGAAGAAAATCGAAGAATAAACAGAAGAGCAAAGGAAGTGTCCATTAAGTAAGCGACTTTTAAACAATTAATACGAGTAAGGGAAATGATGAGATAACGAGAGTTTGTTCTGAAGAAGAGCAAATATAGAAAAACTGAAATGTCATAAGCTAAAAACAATAGTGTATGTGTAGGTGGAGAATAAATAGACACAAATTAAATAATGTTATAAAGATAAAAGAAGTCGCCCCTCAGCAACGAAAAATGGAAATTGTTAAAAAGAAAGTGAGTGGGGGGGTGCATAGAGTTGAGCATGAGAGAAAAAGAAATGATGTTTGAAGTCTTGAAGGAGAGTAACAACGAACACTAAGAGGAAAATATGTGAATTATGACGAAGAATAAGAAGGTTCAGAGAAGCAGAAAATTAAAGAATAATAAAAGAGCAAATAGTAATTAAATGGAAGACACAACAACTGTTTAGAAAGAACATAGGCCGAGAAGAGAAGTGACATCACGTAGTAAAGGGGAGCGGAATTAGAACTTTGTAAAAGAGAGCAGAGTTAGACATTAGTAAAAGAAAGCGGGTATAGAACATAGTAAAATGAATCAATGATATGATGTAGTAAGGGGGAACAGTGATAGAAAGTAGTAAAAGAGAGTTAAGATAGTTTGTATTAAGAATAGCAGAGGCGGAATATAGTCAACAACTACGGTAAAAAAAAGAAGAGTTGGGAACTGCTCGACTTAAATAATCACTTTGTTGGCTTTTTATTAAGATTTTCAGAGTTCAAAAGTATTTACGCAAACTTGTGTGCGATGAATTATTTCCAATGTTACAGATCTTTTCACCAAAGACAAAACATCGCAAGCCTATCGCTATTTCCATGAAAAAATATTCCGACGAGCTATATTTCTGACTCCCACCAATTCAAGCTTTACGACAATGATTCTTATTTGTATCCCATTGGTAAGAAGGACGTTCCACTGAGAATGTTTCGTCATGAGAACCGCTAATTTCTAGAACAGATTCCCGAGAGAATTCTTCCCCGATCTCTACAGTTTGAATTGTAGGGTCAATCGATATCTATTCTACATATTATCATATTCTACACTTATTTACTCCTCTTACGTGCAGACGACAAACTCATTCAGTAGTCATCTACCTAGAGTGGCTATTAGGCCTTGTGTTAGGTTCACATTTATTAAAAAAAAAAACGATCAATCAACAGTGAAAGGAAATTATTGACGTATCACCTAAAAAGGACATGTTAAAAATGTTCATCTTGCATTAAACTCACAAAGCAGCCAATGAACCATTTTACGAAAAGATAGAAAACATAAATCAGTAAAAAATAAAAAATAAAAAAAATAGGATAATAATCAAAGAATAAAAAAAAGAAAAGTCTTTCCTTCTTATTTCGGTGCTTT
Source organism: Acanthosepion esculentum (assembly GCA_964036315.1). NCBI lineage: Eukaryota > Metazoa > Mollusca > Cephalopoda > Sepiida > Sepiidae > Acanthosepion > Acanthosepion esculentum. The sequence goes on from OZ038478.1 coordinate 60,664,270, forward strand.
TCTAAAATTGTCTTCGCAATGATTTCCCAGCGCTGATCGATATTAAATGGCAGTCTAATGTTTGGCTGTAGCAGCAGCAACAGCAGTAGGGAGTTGATTTAATTCGAACTAATCGCCAGATGAAAAGGGGGTAATTCTTCGGGTATGGACGCGGCAGACATTTTTTTCGATAAACATCCTCACGTGACGTCGATTGCAAAGCTGTCTAGTAACGCCATATTTGCAATGAATGTGGCTTATTAGAGTAACGGTGAAGATTGATTAAAATCCTGAGAACGACAGGCAAGGTATTCGTGAAAAAAATTAATTAACGACAGGGAAAAATGTAATTCAATTGAAATAAGTTTATGACAGAAATAAATAAAATATATGATGAATGTATAGTAAATAAATAATAAAACGTCGATAGAATTATGTGAAAAAATGAAAATCTATCTTTCCAATAAATAATGTGAATTGCACATCAATGTAATTCCTTTTTGTTGTTTTTTTGACGGTCAGCTCCAACAGATGAACTAAACTATTTGTAAAATTTGCAACTTTATGGTCAACAATTAAATGCGAGAGAGCTATGGCAGAAATATTTATTCTCCCATTGAATTTCCTCCATTATGGACATTACTGTAGTTCGCGGACGTAACGGAATGGCTGAAAGGAAAAGAAATGACAAAAATGCTTTGTTGTTTACTAAGATATACACAAAACTATATGCATATGTACGTGTGTCACATGCGTAGAATAATATATTACATATATCTATCTATACAGCAAAGCAGAGTGTAAGGAGAAACAAAAGGGATGGGTCTTACATATAATATGGAGATACTCCAGTGTCTGGAGAAGCCATGTTTAGGACTCGAGATTCAAACAGACCGGATTCATCTATATCAAAGACAAGGACATATTGCACGAACGGAAACAGCGAGACTTGGGTTTTCCCAAATTGAGGACTGCGAACTGGATTTTCTTTCTATATATGGAAAGATAAATTCCCAAAAGCGGAACGGCACAATGGACTTATAAGCTGTTGGGTAGGCAGATCTATCCTCTGTCGGAGCCATGGAGGGCCCGATCTAAAGAAAGCAACCTTCCTGTTTCGCTGCTGTAGAACAAACTAAATTTGACTGCCACTTTCGTCACAATACGAAGTGATATCATTACGCGGCCGTCAGGTGACACACGGGACTTGTCTCTGCCAAAGAGAGACAATTGCCTTCTGTATCCTTACAGTATCATTAACGTCAATAAAACTTTCTTTTCCTTACTTTTCTGTCGCATATCTTTTCAGAATGTGAGCGGAAATGGTGCTCCAAAACTTCCCGTCTTTTGTTATCCTAAGCAACTCTGCACCTCTACTACATCTCTTTGTGCTTACGGCCACATCACTTTGAAATACGATCCCCGCAGTTAAGCAACGTCGAGCCTGGTCAATACTTAGATAGTTGACCGCTTGGGAATACCAGGTGCTGTAAGCTTGTATGTGCGTATGGTGTCAATGATAATGGTTTGGAATTTTTAATCTGAAAGCGGAGTTCCAATTCCAATTGTCTTCGTTATATTCAATTGCGCAAATAACCTTGGGAAAGGTATCAATCAATTTCTTTAAACCCCACTTAAGGATTAATTAGTTAGATTTGCATCACTAAATCGCCATCTCCAATAATATTCTTACAACCTAAAAATATTTTCTGGCTTTAAATAACCTACAAAGGGTTGATAAGCCGTAAAAAAACGAGCCAATAAATCATTACATCAGTTTTTGTTCGGTTATCAGTTCACTTAACCAAGTTAGGTATGTTAATAGCTTGTTTCTATTGCGTTCGCTCACTCCTGTGAGTGTTCATTTCTGCATAACGTGTTTCCTCATTATATGCGCCAGTAATTTCATCTCTTTCTTATTGCAGTTTCTTTAAAACTTACTTGTTGCTCATATTTTCTAGCCATTGCTTTCTCAGCATTTGTCTATAGAGCCATATCTCCTTCGCCTGGGAAGAGATTATCCTGAAATTCACTGCCATGTAAGATATTAGAGTTTAACACTCTTTTCTTTGTTTCTATATACATTCATTTATCTCTTCGCAATTTTCCCTTCTCTCTTGGTCGTTTTATTTGCTAGATAGTTTCGCCCTCACCGCATGTTGCTACAAAACCAAAACCTAAACACACAATTCATGTTCTTAAATAGATTCATCGAGACTTTCATTTAGGTGCCAAGTATGGCAGTAAATACTTTCAGAAAAAAACTAAACTGTCAGTTGTATACGACTACGCTGTCAGATCAATGATTTTAAATGGTTTCGAGCGAATGAAGCTTGTAAGTCTTAGTATCACCCTTCTTCGAACCTTGTGGACTGGCGCTACATAATCACGAACAAAGAATTGTACCAGATAACAGAAACCACTTCACTTGAGGATTTTCAACAATAGCAACAACTAAAGTAAATAGCACATACAATTCAAAGAGAAAATGACACTCAAGATATGGACGTTCCACATTTCTTCAACTAAAAGGTTTGGAAGGAAACGGACATCAGTACTGGAAAGAGCAATAAAGTATATTGGACATGAGAAAACTATTTTCCTGAAAATTTGTTTTAATAGAAAGATCGTATACATTTCAACCGATAGTAGTTGATCGGTCAATGGCTGCCAGATGTTTCCTTATAAGGAAACGGTTACTATTGCCATTACTATTACTTGATGTGGGAAGAACGGGGATTAGGGAAGAAAAAAAAACTGTCGCACACGGCGATGCTACACCCGATCGAACGCCTTCTTGCGAACCTGAAACGAACGTACGACTCTTCCAAACGAACATTTTACGACAGCGAACGAGCAAGCGGCACCCACGACTGCTGCCGACAAACGGACGACCGACCGCAACGGCTTTTGCCGCCCACAAAAAACTGCATTCTCGCGCGTCTTCTTCTTGTAGTCCTCGGTCGAGTCCATTATGGTACTCCAAGGTGTGCCCGGCGAAAAAACACACACACAGTTCGAGGTCGCTTCCCCGCATGCTCGTTACACTTGAAAGTTTGCTAAAAAGCCGAAGTCCATATCTGAGAGATGTTTGTTGTTTATAGCAATTGGCTTTAGTTTTCTAGCAATGATTTCTCAATATGATTGAATTTGAAGCCCAAAGATTATTAGATTCCTAGCGCTCTTTTTTAAAAACTGTTGACTGAATACATTGTTGAAAACTGCTTTCGATTTTTTTCTGTATTCAACATGTATTTATATTTTGATGAAAAAATTAAACCTGTAGAAATGTTTGGTTGTAAACAGTGTTTGTTGGGAATTATTTACAAAATTCAAAAAAGGTTAATTTGCCTTAGGGATCAAACCATGAATCAGTAGAAGTTGGAACTGACAACCTTTACGCTCTTTGAGATAATCCTACCCAATCAATGTTGGAATTGGCTGAAATGTTCGGTTTTGATAGCTCCACATGTGTAAGGAAGCAGTGGCTTGTTAATTTTGACGCCTCCAAAACGAAATTGAGTTATTTTAATCATTATAAAGAGCATTTTTTGCCTTCCATCTGCATTCCCTGAGGGTAACTCACTGCGTCTTCTTCAGCTTTTCCACTGATATGAATTAGAATTATTGATAGTGAATCAATTGCTAAGTCTGCTGCGAGGAAATGTGCTTAACTATGTCATATTAGAGAATTTCTCTCGCCAGAATATACCTTGAATATTTATAAGGCTACCATTCGTCCGTGCATAGAATATTTCTGCTACATCTGGTCTGGGGCTTCTGTTTTATACCTAGGGAATCCTGAAAAATTTTAAGAAAATCTACAACTTTATTTTCACGTTGCTATTTCAATAAATATTTTCACGTTACTTTTTCAATAAATATTTTCACGTTGCTTTTTCAGTAAATATTTTCACGTTGCTATTTCAATAAATATTTTCACGTTACTTTTTCAATAAATATTTTCACGTTGCTTTTTCAGTAAATATTTTCACGTTGCTATTTCAATAAATATTTTCACGTTACTTTTTCAATAAATATTTTCACGTTGCTTTTTCAGTAAATATTTTCACGTTGCTATTTCAATAAATATTTTCACGTTGCTTTTTCAATAAATATTTTCACGTTACTTTTTCAGTAAATATTTTCACGTTGCTATTTCAATAAATATTTTCACGTTGCTATTTCAATAAATATTTTAACGTTGATATTTTTCAATAAATATTTTCACGTTGTACTGATGAGAGTTCCTCTTTGGTACCTCGACTCCACGCAGCACTTTATTGCCAGCTATGTCTCATAATTTCACTGTTGAATTTACTAGTTGTAACGGTCAGTTCTATGCTAACAGTTTCTTCTCCTGCATTTCTCTCCTATCGAACTCTCTTCCGGCTTCCTGCGTTCCTGTGAAGTAAAATTTTCAAAAAGGTGAAATGTCAGTCGTCATCTTTTGTCTCTTTTAATCTTGTTCTTTTATTGTCCTCTCACTTTACTTCCCTTGCTTACTCGTGACTTTTATTGTCCTACTTGAAATGAGATGATTTCAAAAATGTATAATAGAGATTCAAAAAGCGAAGAATTTGCTTCTAAATTAATTGTGCAAGTGTTGAGTCTTGACTCAATGTTGAATCTCGCCTATTGCATGGAATAATAATGCAACACAAAATGTACTTGGAACAAGAATGTATTATAACAAGAAAGTGTACACAATAAGTACATATAGTATTTCTGTATATTTCTGGGAAGACGTTCCTGGAGAATGTGTTGACTAGTCGCAGTCGATCAGAGTCTCTAGTTGGATCTCGTGATTCCCTCTTCTTCGTCTTCCGGTATCAACCATTATTTATATAGTTGGTAGTCACCTATGCAGATTAGGTGGATCCCACCACAACAGCAAGTGAAGCATTGGACAACGTCTCAACACGTACACATTTCTTTTCTTGCCAATCGTTAAAAAATCTATTTGTGTAAGAATGTAACCGGAGAACAGAAACTGATTCACTAAAATAAACCGAAGCGTCAACAATCATGAAAGCATCCCAGTGAGTCTGCAACAATAAAACGTAAACTGAGGTTGAAATACATTGAACGTCGAATGACAGTAAGTCTCCTTAAAAATCCAGGACCCACTTTGCCAATTCCAATTACGCTGTTGACTGAATCATTTCAAGTTTTTCTTGATTCTCTAATTCTTACAATTTTGTTACAAGATTCTTTGTGGCGTTTCAAATAGTTTCGATAATGGTTAAAATTGTTGCCTTCGCAATGTACAATTATGTTCAGTTTCCTGGCAAGGTTCAGATAATTATTTAGTCTTCAAATTCTCTTTCAGTTTCACTGTCTAGACTGCTGGAAAGGTAACGTCTGCAAGATGTCGTCTTTTTAATAATAATTATTCAACCCGTAGTTTGAATATATTTATCCGTATAAATTTCGAAAGCACCTAGAATTTTAATTTTATTTAGAACACATTGATTGTACTTTTATTAATAGCCTGCGTGTTCAAACGTTTGTCGTGGTCATAGTTCTAAGTAGATTACATTTTCTATCCGATCATGACTGTTTTTATACTCCTCCTAAGTAAAGTTACTAAATGTATTAATAATTTCATTTCTTTTTCTAGGCAAGATGTATTTGTTATTTGTTATAGTGATTTTCCAAGCGTAGCTTAGATGTGGCACACTGTCGTAATTATGGGGCAGCTTACCATAGTTCTACTGTCTTAATGGTATGTCTAATCGGTTCGATAAGGTTAAATTGGCAACTAATCTAAAACAAAAATTACCTACAATATGTTATTAACTGGGGCAAGAAATGGTTTGTTCATTTTAGCGCCTCCGAAACGAAATTCTCTCTTTTAATCTTAAAGAATTATTTTGCCTTCCATCAGTATGGTTGATGCTAACCTCCAGAAGAGTGTGCTATTGTGCCTTCTGGAGCTAAGGTTTTCCGTTGATATGAAGTGGAATTATTATATTGAAGTAACTTCTAAGTTTGCCTCTAGGAAAGTTAGTTCACTATGTATGTCGTGCCAGACAATAGAATTCTTTTCACTAGGATCTATCTTACACATTTATAAATTTAACATTCGTCCATGAATTGAATATTTCTGTCACATCTGGTATGTTGCGTCTACTATATATGTGGAGATTCTTTAGAAAACTGAAGTGGCTATGCCAACAGTTTTTTCTGTCACACTTCTCGCTTATGGAATTCTGTTCCAGCTTTTTGCTTTCCAGTCAACTTTGATCTTCAAAAATATTGACGCAATGTGAATCCTTAATTTCTATCTTCTTAATTCCTGTTCTTTTATCGTTCTCTCTCTCTCTCTCTTTGATAATATTCTTTTTTTTTCTTTTTCTCATATCCTTTTCACTGGATAACCTCTTGAGTCTTAGTGATTTTATTGTCTTTCTTGGAAGTGAAATGATTAAAAAATGATAGGTGTGTGCGCTAAAGATCGCAACGGTATTCTTTGAAAACGAGCGTAAATACACAGTTGGGTATCGGCTTTCACTAAAAACGTGCACGCATATACTTCAGTATTCTATCTTATTTATTATTATTATTATTATTATTATTATTATTATTATTATTATTATTATTATTATTGTTGTTGTTTTTGTTGTTCTTCTTCTTCTTCTTCATGTATTTGCATTTTCACCAGATAAATGGTGGCCATCACTGAGGATTGCGAGATTGCTCTCTGGCATTTCAAATCTCCAGGACCTTACACAGTATACTCACAAATCATAGCAACGCCACTACAATCTCTACAACGTTTTTACAATCTCAAACCTTCCCTCAATTGCCCCCACACCCGAAGCTTTTGGCATATTTCCATGTACACCTACTATTATGAGTGTTGGCGTAACATCTTCCCGAATTATTTTTCACTGCGCTTGGCTGGTCATGTAACTCTTAACTGTTAGTGACGCCCTATTCTGGACAGCGGACATTATTTGGATAAATGCAATGAAGAGAAGATTTTATCCCAGACAATCAAGGAAAACAATAGCACTTACAACAACATAATGTGCTACATTTGTGAATAAGGACATAATGTGTCGGAAAGGAAGCATATAGCACATTGTTATATTTTGTTAGAAGATTCTCTTTGTAGAAAATAATACATTAATTTAGGGTTTTCCGACGCCTCCCTAAACGTTTTTCCTTTCTTTTCTTTTTTTTTCTTTTTTGTTTTTAAGGTTTAGGTAAATATCCGTACGTGGGGCAGGTATAATTAAGGCCGCACACAAGTATTTAGTAAATCCAACATGGGCATAGTTTTAAACTTTTTAATTCCGATCTTGCTCAAGAGACGTTGCTAGTATTTCAAAAACTTGCTCCGAGTATTTCTTTAATTATTTCACTCGCCCTTAGGTTCTGTGTTTTATAGGGTGAAGTTCTGATTTTTCTGCATGGATGGATTGGTCATCTGGGAGACGAAATCCTTGAGTATTTTGTTTTCTTCATATGTCTGGGACATTTCCTGGTTTGTTTTTGGTACCCTCATCCGCCCTAATCGACTCCTAATCGTTTATGCATTTCCCAGTATGTGGCAGTTGCCTCGCTCGGATCAGCGAATAAAACGTGCTAGAGATTAGAAGATACAAGATGTTACTCAATCCTCCACGATAACCATCAGATATTTGGTGTGAAAATGTGTATAATAATAATAATTTAGAATATTGATGTATCTATTAGGTGTGTGTGTGGAAATGTTTCCAGCGCAAAACTGAATATTTCTTTGGTATGTTAATAAGCACTGTAAATGGGAAAAGACATGCACTCACTTTCTCTCTTGATCTCTGACTTGATCTCTTCGCCCCAGTATTCAGTAAAGATAAAACTTCCCGTTTTCAATATGGAGAGATTTATTCGCAAAGCAAACCTACTACTTAATTTCAACCAAACCACATGGCTTACCCATGCATCACAAGAAAACTATAGTTAATCAGATAGGTGTTTGTCTTTCTCTTTTCTGAGCTATGTCTCTTTGCATACAGGCGAGCGTATGTTTTCGCTCTTCTTGAATGATGCGATATATATATATATATATATATATATATATATATATATATATATATATATATATATATATATACACACATATGTTCATACATATATATATATATAGTTTTAAGCTATGTTATATTTATGGGTTAAAGTGCTCAATATCAGGGATGGAGCGTATGTAAATATAAAATTGGGCATTGAAGTCAACACGCAGAGGCAACAGTCTGCTTCATGCTTAAACGCATTCGTCAGACCATCCATTGCGATTATTATGGAACAGACTGTAAACAGACAATTAATTATATATTAGTGAATATATATATATATATATATATATATATATATATATATATATATAGAGAGAGAGAGAGAGAGAGAGAGAGAGAGAGAGAGAGAGATAGATAGATAGATAGATAGATAGATAGATAGATAGATAGATAGATAGATAGATAGATAGATATTAATCATTTCACTCAAAGTAAGGCAACAAAACCACTGGGGATATACTGACTGTGAGAGAATATGGGAAAAGAAAACATTATTAAGGAGAAAAAACAATAATAGAATAGAAATGAAGAAAACCGAAGATAAATGATAGATATTGCATTTAAATTCTTGAAGATAAATGTTGACTGGAATGCAAGAAGCCGGCAGAGAGTTCCACAATCGAGTTGTTTGAGCGAAAAAACTGTTAGCATAAAAATTACGTTTGCATTCAGCCATTTTAACTGTAAAATCATGCAAACTTGCCTCCAATAACGTACTGCGCTTAAATTCATCAAGTCTAGATACCAAAGAGGAAAGGTCATTAGAATATGTTACCAAATTAGATTAAATTTAATAAATCCCTCTATAAATATTAATATTTAAGCACAAATTGAGAATTTTAAGATTTATTTTTTTAAACGCTGTAATCTTTCTTAATGTTTTTTTTTTTTGGTATCGTTTATTAATATAAATAATGTTTATTTGTTGCGAATAGAACGAGAAAGAAGGGAATGTCGTATAGACCTATTTAAGTTTGGGTAAAGAATATCATGTGAAAATGGTAGTCGAAGCTTTTAAAGTTATTTGTCGATTGGAAGGATAAAACATTTGAAAAGCTGCAGAATGAAATCCAAGATAAAACTGTCACAGAGTCAAGGTTAATTTTTCTTTTGCTTCGTCCCTATCTCCATACTCTCTGTCTCTCTGTCGCGCTCTCTCTCTCTCTCTATTATATCTCGTCTCAACAAGCGACCAACACCAGGCGACAAGCTAGAACGCCCTCCGCGCTACTTTTCGCTGCGAACCGGAACCGGATGTTGCTTTTCATGCATATATCAGTCCTTCCCTGGATGAATTTTTAGAGACGCCTTCCTATCATCTCCTCTTCACGTTCACGGCCGTCTCGTTTATGACCTACATATTCTCTCATCTTGCTTATTTGGCTATTGATCTCTCTCTTCTTCTTTTCTCTCCTCTCTTTCCTCCCTCTCTTTCTCTCCCTCCCCCTCTCTCTCTCTCTCTTTTAACCTTTTTTTAATTTCATTGCTAATTATGGAGTTTCTTTATCCTTGATCGTCATCTTCGTCTTCATTTTACTCTACTGCTACTACTAATACCTTTGAAATGGTTTGTCTTTCTTCTTCATTCCTCTTATTCTTGTCGTTCGTTTTTACTCAGTTCTGTTAACATCTCTTCCTTGGTCTCCATTAGCTCTTGTCGTCGTTTTATTTCGTTTTTTTTCTTTCTCGCCTTCTTTCCTTCTTTCGTCCTTTTTTTCTTTCTTTTTCTCTTTTTATTCCATACATTCTTTTATGTTTCTTTAAAATTATCACTTAATTCTCGTCTGTGCTCGCAAAACTCTTTTCCCTGGTTTGAATTAATCACGATTCCAGATTCGCTGATGGAGAGCTGGATAGAAAAAAAAAAAGAAAAAAAAAAGAAAAAAATAAGGCCGATTCGGATGGCATAATTTCCTGTCAAACAGGAAAATCGCGCTCAAAACCTTTTAGCTGAAGCATTGTATGAAGAAGGTGGGGGGTCATTGACCAGGCAGCAAGAGACGAACTGGACTGAGTAAGAGATAAAGTTACAAACGATAGACAGTTAAAAAGGAAGGAGAAGAGCAGTTAATAAACAAAACAAGACAGAAATATAAGGAAACTACGAGCGAGAGCGAAAAGAAAGAAAATGGACAAGTGGGAAATCTTCACGAAAGAAGAGATGGATAAAAAGACAGCTGAGCAGAAAAGGAAGAAATTAAAAAGACAGCCTCGGACAAGAGTCTTACTTTAATTATGGGTTTCTTAATACACGGGAATGGAGAAGAAAGCTGAGGAGAGATGGGAAAAATGGATTTCTCATTACAAATCCAAAAGAGTACATTAGAGAACGAGAGTGCCGGTTACTAAAAGGCGATGATAATTTAATAATGGCAAGTACTATGATAATATGTTACTTTCTGTTAGAGAAGGAATAAACTAACGAACTGAGAGGGCAAGTTTCGATGGGAAAGAAAAAACTTATCACCAAGAGAGTGTGAATAATAGTAGTAGTATCAATAAAAATGAGAATAATAAAACTCTTTAAATAGATATAAAATAAATAATTATATATATTATATAATTATAATATGTATTCATAATTATATAATTATGTATATGTGTGTGTATGTGCGTGATGTGTGTGTATATGTGTGTGCGTGTTGGTTGCGTACAATTTTGCTTCTAATGGGTAATAATATATCACGTCAGAGTGACCAGTTAATGGAATTAATAATATCATATGGCGTCGGGGAAGACACCAGATATTCTTCAAGCTTTCATTTACCCAATTAAGCTCATTATTATATACAAGATATAATGACAACTTGTTTCACGGACGTGACGAAATAGATGAAATAAAATCAATGACAGACATGCATTGTTCTCACAAAATTTTTTATACCGCTAAGTCATGCATAAAATTATATACACACATTTACATTTTCCGCACGCATAAAAAACTGTAACATATGCATGCAACAACAAGCGATGTGAAAAGTAGACGTGAAGGGTGAATTTTATTTGTAATCGTTCTCACAACGACACATATATACGTATATAAGTCCCATACAGTTCACATATATTTATGTTTGTGTGAGCTCCGGTGGGTGAGCGTGCGTAAATGTGTGTTTGCGTACGTCAATAATTGTACGGGCGTCTATGTATGTTTGCGTAAGTATGGGTGGCGTTCTGACGACAATTTTTCTTCCAACTTCCATGAAAACACCGATATACGCAACGCTATATAAATCCAAAATTTAAAAATTAATCAGTTTGATGATCGCAAAAGCGTTTAAAACCCAGGGTCACAAACTCACATAAATCCAACTAAATATGTTAGCACTATCACTGATATAGAGCGCTTTCCAATAAGTACAGCGCATACATAATATATAAATAATATATTTAATCAATTACATATATATATATATATATATATATATATATATATATATATACATTTCACACACACACACACACACACACACACACACACATATATATATATATATATATTGTGTGTGTGTGTTTAAAAATCACAGATAGGTTATATATATATATGTTTAGCCGAGTGGTTGTGGTGTTAACATTTTAGCTATCAAACCTGGGTTCAAATCCCACCATGTTCGATCAGTCAAGTGGGTGATTTCTTGATAATATAGATCTATGAGAGAATCAAAGGGTGTGGTGACTGGGAACTGCCTGAATGTCATATTAGGTATTGCTTCAGCTTTTTTGAGTGAAATTGGCCAGATGAAACTGTTGGTAAGCCGTCGATGATTGTGTTAGAACGAAGTCAAAAGACAAGCTGACCCTGAGTTTAAACCTTCTAGATTTGTTCTACGGTAGGCTATATGGCCTCTCTAACAATCCGTAACTAATATCTGCTCGACATAGATACAACATAAATCGACGAAGAAGCACAATTAAATTTGATTAGGAATCAGCAACAAAGAAGTAATTATATATATATATATATATATACGTGTGTGTGTGTGTGTGTTTGCGTGCGTGTGTATGTGTGTGTGCGTGAGTTTGTGCGTGTGGAGCCCATAATATAAGTGTGTGTATGTGTGTGTAATTATATAATGTAATTAAAATTATATAAATATATAATATATTTATATAATATATATGTTTATTTTATATTCAGTGATTGTTATTTTAGTTTTAGTTTTTCATTAATACTAGTAATTTTATAGTCATCGTCATCATTATTATTATTATTATTATTATTATTATTATTATTATTATTATCAGGATTTTTATCATCCCGTAGTCTCAGATAATATCTCCCTTGCTTTGAATTTCCCATTTTATCGCTATTGTTATTATTATGACAGTCTTTGCTATAATTAACATTATTATTTTTTTTCTATATTTCTGAGATTAGGTATTGTAGCTGTTTACATTATTTACATTGTTCGAACTCTTGTCATTATTATTGTCATATTCATGACATTTCGGCCATTTTACGTTTGTGCCTCATACTTTTTCAAACCAGAAGAGAGTCACTTACATTGTGTAGCCATTATTGAATTAAAGGTCTGTATATTGAAAAGTATGGTTTCTATAAAAAAAAAACACTTTAAAAAGTAGTAAAAGTATTAACAATTTATCTATATTTAAATTCCCTGTTAGAAAAAAATCATTTGTAAACAATTATCGATTATGTATTTTAAATATGTATTGTGTTGGTCCAAACGCTCGTTTGATTTATTAAGTCAATTTTCTACAAAATAAACGAATGTTGACCAACCCAATATTTTTTTAATGTAACAGAAAATGAATGGCACTGATGATATTTAATCAACTTTTCTATTATTACATCCTTACATTTGAAGAGAGGGTCTTAGTACTTTCGAACGTTTGGCCCGTCATCATCAAGGAGTAGGCTTACAAATTACCTGAACACTATCTTACTTCCAACTCTTCAACTATGGACCATTTATTCATGAATTTCCATAACACAAAAATGTTTAATCTGCCAGCCCTACTATTATCATAAGAAAGCAAGATAGATAAGAGGACAAATCGTAATTTATATATATATATATATGTGTGTGTTAATATATATATAAATACATGTGTGTGTGTGTGTGTGTGTGAGTGTGTGTGTGTGTGGATGTTATTGGAAATTTGACATTCGTTTGTGTATTACTTGTTATTTTTGGTGACTGATGAATGATTTTTAATTTATCGGTAGAGGCCAAAAACAAAACAAAAAAAAACACGAAAGAAATAGGAAAGAAGAAGGCGAAAGGTAGCCCAATCCCACTGCTTCACCCTGATACCATTTGTAAGTTACATTACCTTGTGTATCTTGTTCTTTGAATTTTTTTTTTATTTTTTGTTTCGTTGTTTTTTGCTTTAAACTGTGACTATCCTTTACCGTGCCGTGTGTATTTTGTTCTCCCCATTGCTATTGATTATCATATTATTAATCATCCCTTCCCCAAACTTGGTTAATTTAAAATGTGCTCACCTACTATTGCTTATCAATGCAGAGAAACTGATGCGACAAGAGTGAACAAAGTTTTACCATCCCGATTTTTTAAGTTGGTAGTTGTTGAAACTTGACTAATGCATGGAATAATAATGCAACACAAAATGTACTTAGAACAAAATGTATTGAAACAAGAAAGTGTACACAATATTTACATATAGTCTTTTGTATATTACTGGGAAGACCGTTCCTGGAGAATGTGTTGACTGAGTCGCAGTCGGGCAGAGTCTCTGGTTGAATCTCCTGATTCGTTCCTTCTCTTCCCGGTACCAACCATATTTATATGGTCGGTACTCCACTATGCAAATTAGGTGGATCCTACCACAACAGTAGTTGACATCAAAATTTATACTGTCATAACTTAATATGAACTCCCACGTATTTTTCCTTCTTCCCAAGTGTGCAGTATATTAGACGCAATAGCTGGCTGCATAGAAAAGGTACTTTCTCTCAATTCCATCTGCGAACGTCTTTGTTTTCGGTGACTTTAATGCTCACCATGCGACGTTACTGAAGCATTCTAAAGGTACTGATGTTGCCGGTATAAAAACATTAAATTTTTCCATCCTTTACTACCCCTTCCCATGGCCAAACCGAGAAAAATGCTTCTCTATTGGATCTATTCCTTACATCTTCTATCCGTTACTGCCCAGCTTCACAATACTACCCTCTTAGTAACTTGGAACACTGTGGTAGCTATCGATATCTCCTGCCAGGCATCCATTAAACAGGAATACTCTATCCATAAGACCTATTTCTGGTATCAGCATGCCGATTGGGACTCATTCCGTGATTTTCTTCGTGACGCCCCTTGGACTGACATCTTCAAACTCCAAGTTGAAAATTGCGTCACTGAGGTTTCTTGGGTCAAAGCTGGCATGAATACTTTCATCCCTTCTTGGAAATACCAGGTGAAACCGAAATCCCCTCCATAGTTCACACCAGCATGATTGGCCGCCATAGCACATAGGAACTACTATTTCCGGCTATACCAGCGTGACATCTCTTGTCATAACAGGTGCCTATTCGCTACTGCTCGTAATAAATGTAAGCGAGTCCTCGAAGGAGTTAAGTCCCTGTTTGCGGAGAAAATGAGGCACCTCATAGCCTCTAACAACCTTAGCTCTAGTGATTACTGGCGACTCTGTAATAGGGTAAAAAATAAGTGCAAGGTCTCTATTCCCTCCTCTTCAATAATTTGGGGTGTTATTATCCTATGCTGATAATGCCTTGCCCGTAAATACTCCTCAAGCTCTACTCTTGACTCATCTGTGGTATCCATGCCTAACTTCCCACTTAGAACTGATTCTCTGTTGAGTGATATACATATAACCCCATCTATGCTTTCTGCTATCATCTCTAACTTAGGTCCCCACGAAGCATGTGGATCCGATCCTATCCCTGTAATAGTCATTAAAACGTGTGCTCCCGAACTAGCTCCTGTTCTCTCTAAACTGTATAATAAATGCTTTACTGCCTCCTGCTTTCCTGCCTACTGGAAGTCATCGCCTATTGTTTTAGTTTTACCTTTTTGGGGGGAAACTCATAGAGGCCTAAACAATACTGAATTAGTTCATCATCTCTCATCGCAGGATCTTTTCTCAGGCAAGCAATACGGCTTTCGTTTGTCCTAATATACTGACGATAATTGCGGAAAGAGTCTATTATGCTCTAGATAAAAATTATGAAGCCCAGGTTCTAACATTGGATATCTGGAAAGTCTTTGATAGAGTCCAGCATTCAGGTCTTCTTAACAACTTTAAGAGTTACGGTATCTCCGGGCACATTTTTGAGCTTATCCAGTCGTTCCTATAAAATCATGAAATGAAAATTATCTTAACCGGCCAAGCGTCTAGATCATATCTTACTAACGCGGGTGTCCCCATGGCTCCATCTTTGTTCTTACGCTGTTTATATAAACGACTTTACCGATGACATCAGCTCTCAAATGGCATCTACGCTGACGACACTACTATTTACTCCTGTCTCGATAGTAAGGCTGATCAGACCGACAATGTCAAAATGGCAGCGGAAGACCGTTGTTAACTGGGGCAAAAGATGGCATGTCAATTTTAACGCCTCCTCCAAAACTAAACTTCTCTCCATTAATAATCTGAGAGACCCTTTTCTGTCTTCCATCAGCCTGGCTGATGCTGTCCTCCAGTAAAGTGATTCGTTGCGCCTTTTTCGGATCAAAGTTCTCAGCTGGCATGAAATGGAAAGACAATATTGAATCTATGGTTAGTTTAGCAGCTAAGAAAGTAGGTTCACTGTGTCGTGCGAGACAATTTTTCTCCGTGGAAATATCTTGCATGTATTTTGTCTACCATTCGTCCATGCTTAGATTATTGCTGCCAATAATCTGATGCTCCTGCTATTTACCTGGAGCTCCTTGATAAGACCCAAAGAAAACTCCTCAATATTATTGGTCCTGACATGGCCGCTCGGCTTCAGTCACTTTCCCATCGCCTTAAGATTGTCTCTCTTTGATTTATTTTTTTTTATAAATATCTTCATAGTAATTGTTTGGATGATCTCTTCGCAGCAATGTATGAATTTAAGCGCAATACTCGACTGGCGTCGAGATCTCATCAATTTAAAGTTGAACTGGCTAGGTGTATCTGTTTCTTTTCCCGCACCTCTCGGTTGGGGAACTCACTTCCGTCTCCATGCTTTCCGGCCAGCTTTAATATGCAAAAAATTTAAATGCAATGTCAATCGCTATCTAGTGTCATCCTGACTACTCTTCTCTCTTTCTCCTCATTACTAATACTTCTGTTCCTAATTCCTCCACACTCTGTAACCCCTTGCGTCATAGTGGGTGTACTGCCTTCTTTAGGTGATACCAATTAAAAAAAATATGAGCATGTCATTATCGCTAAAGATGCTTATAAATGGTTTTGTCGTTGTCCCACTCCAGAAAATACTCTCATCGCCATTATCTTGTTTTACAAGAATCAGATCAGATCAAAAATAGATTATTGCTGCCATATATGGATTGGAGCTACCCAGTCCCCATTTTCCAGCCCTAGACAGAGTCCAAATGCGTCTTTTGGGTGACTATTTTCCACCCTAAAACCCGTTTTATGCGAACGAAGCGTCACAAGTCTCTTTCTACTCTATCGCTATTTCTATAAAAAAAATGTTCTGGCGAGCTACATTCTGCGAAGACCCACCATACCACGTAGACTGGGAAGGATAATCTCCATTCAATTCATATTCAATTAATAAGAATTAAATTCCATTCGAACAGCTTCTTCCTTCATAATCTGCACTCTTTACCCCCTCATCTTATGTTCAAACAATAACCTCTACCTTGAGTGGCGTTTGGGCCTTGTACTTTGTGGTCACTATTATATAAAACTGTTTGATATATAGCTTCTTAAATTCATTAAAGCTCCACTCAAGCAAAACAACTCAGTTTGGGACAGCCATCTGTCTGCATGGATATACGCACACAATGACTCCACATCACGTCAAAAGAGCTACATATATTTATGATTGGTGTCTCTAATTATTTGATACTTCAGTTTAGATACATTGTATTTCTTTTGTCTTAAATTTGTCGAAAATCGACGTGAATTAGTAAACAGAGCAACTCTGAACTCTAATTCAAATTCAGTTCCCTTTGCACCGGGAAGTCGATAAAATAAAAAAAATGTAAGCAGTAAATTGCTGTTACCCACTGAAGAATAGACAGACAGGTCCGTCTACGAAACTCTGGAGTCGGCATGCAGAACGTAACATCAATCAGCTAAATGACAAACTTTTACTCATATTAAGCATATATATATATATATATATATATATATATATATATATATATATAAAATTGTGTATTTAGGCAGCAATCCTTCATTTATTCATGTTTCATAAAAAAAACGACAGACAATGTACTATAACTAAGCTTTTTTTAAATTTTTCTTGTCTTCGAGCAAGTTCTTACTTTTTTGGACACAGAGTGTGTAGAAACTGTCCAAATTTTCTACAATGCCTATCCAGACGCCTTACGTTACACCTATCTGACCATGGTCCTATTAGAACCCATTTAACACACACACAAACTTACCAGACTCCATTCGAAACATACGAGTAGAAAACACAAAAATAATAACCTAATTCACCTGTAAAGAAAAGATTAAAAATAATGGTAGCCCTAATAAGAGAAAAGAAAAACGGCAACACTTAACAATATTAACTACGAACACGGCCAAAATGTGCTAACCGTGTTCTGAAAATAAAACATCTCTATAACACTAAAAACATACACATAATCCACAGACTCAATTAAACTGAAAAAATAAAATCATCATTGGTAATGTCAAAAAGCGCTCGGAATTATAGAACAAACGGACGGTTTCTGCACACACTGTGTCCCAAAAAGAAAGCACTCGTTCGAAGACAAAAATAATTAAATAAAAAGCTTAATCGTAGTACCTTGTCTGTCGTTTTTAATGGAACATGCATATATATATATATATATATATATATATATATATATATATATATATGTCACCTGACATGCGTTAAATTTTGACTGTCATTTTCCATTAAAATGGCAGATTCTAATTTGATTCAGGAAATGAAAAGGTACGCAGTAATAATGACCTTACCGACTCGGTGATAGTTTGTTTCTTGAAAGACGCCAGTGTTTAATATATGGCATTATTTAAAAAAAAAAAAAAAAAAGAACTCTACTATATTTTTTTCTTTTTTACATTTAAAGAAGTATGAGCATTATTTGTTTTGGCTTAAGTACGGGCAACAATTTATAATAAATTTACATAGCACACTGGACACCGCCTATTAACTTTTATAAAATTTAATTTTTGTTTTTATTATTCTTGTGATCTTCGGTGCTTACGCTACAATGATATGAAGAAAATTGAAAATTATTTCTGGTTGTAGTGACCATTGTACAACTCCGCCGAAAAGTTTGCGAGCCATAATCCACATGACATGTCCGAATGTTTTTTTTTATATTTTAATTTGTTCTCATTTAGATTGTGCCCCTCGTATCTCATGTAGTCTTTATTTGTTTACACAGATTTAATAAATTAAATAACGTTTCTTTTTTCTAATATTTAATTAAAATTGACATAATTTTTTGTACGCTACAGTGAAATATATAAACCTATTTTTTTAATTTTTAAAGAGAAATAAAACTTTTTTGATTATTTAAAAATTAAATGACTATCGGCGTCTTGTCACTGAACTTATTCAACCTTCAGTGTGGCAATTCTTAGACAATTATAATTTCTACCAGGATTCATTATTGGCGGTCACAATCTTAAGAAAATTAGATATGCAGATGACACAGTGCTGATAGCAGACATGGAAAAGCAACTACAGAAACTCCTACAGAAGCTAATAAAGAAAAAGCGAGAATAAAGGAACAAGCAGCAATTGTAAGAACGCAGAATTGTGTGGTTGTCAGCAAAAAGAAGAGCCCAACGTGTGAATTACATATTTTGGAGATGCGAAAATCCGGCATGTACAACGATTATTGCTTTAATGGCGGGCGTAAATTCTGATACTGAAATCCAAAGGTTTATTGGCATAGGAAAAGATGCTTTCCAAAAATGAAGCAAAGTATTAAGAAACAAAAAAGATCTAGTTAGAAACAAAGTAAAGAGTGCTAAACAAATAATATTGGTCTTCTTATATGACATTGAATGATGGACAATATCATCACTGATAAAGAAAAGACTTGAGGTAAGATAAATGCGGTTCTACAGAAGGATGCTTAGAATACCACGGACTTAACACGTGAGAAACGACAAAGTTTTAGAGAAAATGAAAACAAAAAGGATACTTATATCGAACACCAGAAGGATACAACTGAAATTTCTAGGACGCATAATGAGGAAAGAGAGCTTAGAAAATTTAACACACACAGGAGAGACTGAAGGATAGAGGGGCAGAGGAAAACAACGCAAACATGAGTATATGGATGATGGAACAAGGTTTAAGTGAGATAACAAAAAGACAACATCTATTAAGATCTACAAAAGACGGGAAATTGTGGAGAGCCATGACCAACGACATCCTTCAGAGACAAGGCATATAGATGAAGATCGATGATCTTATCTTAGAAACATTAATTTTTGCTAATTTAAAACTTGAATGATTTGGAACACTTATCTTTGGTAAAAAAAATATTTAGTTGTAGCAAATTGACATATATACTTATAAAATCCTCGAAATTAAAAGCAAATGTATTCATAATCTCAAACAAAGCGTATCTATTTGACTTTATTAATCTCCCTGCATTGGTTAATATTTGCCTAGCAATTTACAACCAGTAATGATAAAAAAAAGATTAAAAAATAGAATAAACGAGATTACCAATCAAACACTGAATGTACAAAGCGTCTTTTTATCTCACAGTCGTTATTTTTTCTCCTCTGATAAGGCCTCGCGCCTGCTGTCGAAGTTATATCCGTACGATCAACAAGTGATTTCCCTGGCCCACATGTAGAGAGTGCCCACCTTCACACTCATAACCTTCTAACAGTCGCTGGAGTCTGATCGCATTAACAACTGAAAGCTCAAGTAACTCATGATAAATTATGCCTTCGCATCGGCTAGCTGCAGTTTAGACTAAACTCAAGTGTTTACAAACACTAAAGAGTGAAATGACCGCTGTTTACCTCGACTGTAGGTCTTAAATAACACAGTGATTTATTATTATCATTTACGCCGCTCGCTTCTCCAACATATGCCACTCAATTGGACGGTGAGTGTTTTGATACGAAAAAAAAAAGCATGAGTTCGGGTAGCAATTTGCTCTCCAAACTAAGAGCACATAAACATTTTTTCCGAGTCTCAGGTGATAAGACCGTATGGTGAAGGAAAGGTGAGAGTGTCTATTATTTGATTCCAGATGGACAGGTGATCCGATGTCCAGAATAAAGTTTGTTTTTTTCCGTATTTGCCAACATAAAAGACGTATGGCCATTTTAGACTAACTAATCTTTCAGAAGGGTCTATATCGGTAAAGGGAGCCTACGTGTAAAATAATGGTTATTGGCGCGAAAAATGAAATCAACAAGCCGAATTCAATTTTCGGCTTAATATGTTGGATTTATTTTCGCATTTATGCCTTCAGCGATAGGTTAAATAGTACAGTAGACTGAGCTTTATATCCATAGATGTCAGCTAGTCAAGAAGAAGGATTCTCCGAATTCAAAGCTGGAGAGATAGCAGTAGAAAACTATTCCGCTATCTTTTCTAAGAGGACATGAAAATTTATAGTTAATGAACAAAAAAGTAGTGTTATGATTGCCAACATGACATTTGTTTTTTAATCAGGAGCAGATTGTAATTGTAATGTTTAATCAGCACGTTACAAAACATTACAGCAGTTTACCTATAGCAGAAAATACTATATATATATATATATGTGTGTGTGTGTGTGTGCGTGCGTGTGTGTGTAATTAATGCAAATAAAAGTTTTGTCACTTAGCTGATTGATGTTACCTTCAGCATCCCGATTCCAGAATTTCGTAGACGGACCCTCCAAAAATCACTCATCACTCCGTTCATTCATCACGGATATATATATATATATATATATATATTTGTCATCCACAGCTGTTTCACAGCTCATCAGTGGGGGTATATGTCCGGTTTCCTCTAGCTAGGATCGAAACCCGACTGAATTTGCGTCAGTCGGAACTTCTACCAGTAAGCTGTCGGCGCACGGCAGGGATGAAGGTTAATTCTAGCGTGTTTATTTTTAGATTTAGATAAACACAGTGACTGACAGTGACTCAATTCTGCCGAAAATTATATATATATATATATATATATATATATATATATATATATATATATATATATATATATATATATATATATATATATATATATATATATATATATATATATATATATATATATATTGCTTAAACGTTATTTTAAGTGGATACCCATACAGTGGCCTAAGAAATGTTTTTAGCCAGGAGAAATAAACTACATCCAGTTTCAAAATTTTATTACATAATCCCAACCCAACATAAAAAGAATTATTTGGAACTAGTATGGAGAAGGTTCTCCCATTGCTGATTTCAGTAATTGTATTCGATTTTTCATGGATTTGATCAACTTATCAACAATCGACTGAGCCATATTTTGCCACTCCTTTAGCAATGTTTCTTTAAGTGTTGCGACTGACATGAGTTTGATTGCACGCTCTCGAAGTTTACGGTCAAGGTGCTCCCAAACGTGCTCTATTGGATTCATGTCAGGACTTTAGGATACTCATGGCAGTGACTTGATTCCTTGCGATTCCCTCCAGGCCTTTGCTACTTTGCTCGTATGTTATGGGGCTCCACCTTCTTGAAATAGGTAGACATTCATGTCAATCTGATTGGTTTCAAATAGTGGGAGTAATCCTTTCTCTAATATTTGACAGTATTTTGGATCATTCAACCGCTCGTCATCAAGAATCAGCTCAAATTTCCCTCCAAAACAGACAGCGCCCCACACCAATTCGCCAATCCCTCTATGTTTCTCGGTCGCCTGCAGACATTCAATGTTCCAAGTCTCATTCTGATTTCTCCAAACAGAAACCTGTCTCAAATTCGAATATTGTCAGAATTTACTTTCATCTGACCAAATTACAGACTGCCAAAATTCATAATCTTTGCTCTCGAATTCTCTCACCCAGTCCATATGCTTGTTCCTGTTGACCTCTGAAATCAAGAGTTTCTTTCTTGAAACTCTTCTTTGATAGCCTAGCTCTTTCAGAGACTTTCTCGTCGCATATGGCGACATTTCCATGCTATTGGCGACATCTTTGACGCTCTGACGACAGTTTCTGATGATTTTCCATTTCACCGCCCTTTTCCTTCGCTCAGACACGTTTCGTGTTCCTGAACGTTGTTCCACACGACAATGGCCATTTTCATTAAGTTTCTTGACAATATTATTAACCGTTTGATAATTAACCTGGAAAAACCTAGCAATTTCTCTATTTGACTTGCTACACTGATGCCATTGTATTATTTGCCCTCGTTGAAATTCACGAATTTCCTTACTTCCTCGAACTTTCATTGCCAAATATAAGTCAACTGTCGTTCATAAATGAGAGTAGCTTGATACTAACACGGTATTGTCTGAAAACAAAAGAAGAGACGTTATTACACAAGCCAAATTGCTATAATCAAGGGTGGGTAAAAACTTATCATATCCCACTGTATTTGAGTAGAGGCTCCGTTTATTTATTAGATAATATATGAATTTATCATCATCTATTGGCCTGAGTATTCGAGAAATCCTTTTAGAATAATATGCGCTTCCCGGCAGAATTCGAAACTGCGTTCCCCTTGGGGAGACCGTCATTAGATCTGGCATGCTTTGTTCTCTAGGTTACAGAGAATGAGATGGCCAAGCAAAGTCCGATTAGTGGTTTTAGATACGGATTTTTCCCCATTCTCGAAATATACTTCTCCGTACAGTTTCGTATCCTAACGCATACAAAACAATTTTATAAATGGATTTTTCATTTAACAATCCGATATATTTTCTCGAATATTCAGGTCGATGGATGATGATAAATAATATTTTTTTTAAATTAAGAGAAAGCGATTAACTCAAAATCTATTATTATTTGAAATAAATAAGGACGTAAATAATTTATCAAATTAAAACAAAATAATAATTACATTGATTTAAAAAAACGAACTTGCTAAATATATAGACTTAAAAAGAATAAGTAAACAATAAATCACCGATAATATTTCTTTTATTTGGCATTAATTTACGTAACTTAACATACTCCATAGTTTACCTTTACTTTCAGTTTGCATCAAGAATATTTTTAAGCACGCTTAAATTTACAACTTTTGAAAACCTTATGATATTTTTTACTTTCCTTTATAAATACATATTGCAAAATAAAATACTTGCATTTCTTTGATAAAGTAAGAAGACGAATCGCGGTGGTAAAGAAAAGTTCTCCTTTTGACTTTATTCATATTGTCCTTTTACAGATATAATTTAATTATATTTGAATTTTTACACACACTTTCTCTCTCTCTCACACACACACACACACACACATAGACACACACACACACACACATACACACACACACATATATATATATATATTTGTTTATTTATTTTAGGATATTACAAAGGAAACATATAAAAATCGCTCCGCAGTAGCAGTCGTGTTTCAATGCATATTAAATTAAATGTTACGAATGTTGGAATTGTACTCTATTCGTTCTTATCGTACCTGTATATATATATATATATATATATATATATATATATATATATATATATATATATATATATTGAACGATAAAAATTATTATAGATAGATAGATAGATAGATAGAAAGATAGATAGATAGATAGATAGATAGATAGATAGATAGATAGAAATCGATATTTAACAGTTAAAATATTTAATCCTTGAAAATGGCTAAAAGTATAGCCGAAGGCGCTTGGATAAAAAGAACATTCGGACAGTTCTCATTTATCATCTGAAAAGAAAAAAATATTAGATCGCATGAGAAATTGTATAAAAATCTAAATAAAAGCACTTTGTCTGTCGTATTCAGTGAAATGTGCATGAGAGAAGGATTGCTGCCTAAATACATACACACACACACACACAGACATATACATATATATATATATATATATATATATATATATATATATATATATATATATATATATGGAAAAAGTTATAGTTGTTCCAACGAGAGAAAATTTTTATTTAAAAAAAAGACAAACCGCAAACGTTTCTGTTTGTAATGCGGATTTAAAAAAAAAAAAATCTATTATGCTTTATTTTCCATAATTTTGCAACACGGGTTTCGGGCCTCGCAACCTTCTTCAGGCAAAGATGGATATTTTCACATAATATATAAAATGAATTAATTTTCCTTATGTTTTTTCGATGTTAAACATTCTTTTTTTGTGTGTAGTTGTAACACAAATGTCTTTCTTGGACTGGCGATGAGAAAGTTCTTCTCCTTGATAGGTAATAAAACAATTAAGATTGGTCCGATAAAGAGTGAGGAAAGATATCTGTATTCTTATCTTTTAATGACCCCTGTATGTTCTTAGACTATTCCCTTTTTTGTATTGTGTGCGTTTTTGCTACTGCGCGTATGTATATGTGTATATTCCCCCCCTCTCTCTCTCTCTACACACACATATATATATATATATATATATATATATATATATATATATATATATATATATATATTGAATTGGACAAAGTCCGACAATTTATTTAAAGACATTTATGTCGGAGAACGAAAATTTTCTATGAAAATTTCTCGGACATTCAGGACGGTAAATGTTATTTAATACTGTTTATTATAAAACAGAGCATTTGCTTAAATACTTGTATCAATAAAAAGAACGTTAAACATCATAAATGTCTTTAAATATATATATATATATATATATGTATGTATGTATATAAAGGAATGGGTAGGATAAAAAACATCAAGATTTAGCACACAATTTCGAATGAAGACCACGAGAACGCGAACTTTATAACGGTCAGAACATATTTGCATCTGAATATTGCAAGAACTGGATGGAACTCCGAGTCGTGCTATCGATGTTGGATATTATGTATATTCACTCATATATATAACATTCTTTTATGGTTGTTTTTTATGATGAATATATTTATCTGCGGTCCTGATAGTGTCTTACCATCACTGGTTATTTCCTTACAGGTACTACCACCACGGGTCAAGGTTGATCTGGGAACTACAGCATTTAACAGGTGTTTTCACGCTCCTCAAAACCTTTCCGTCCTGGGTATGACGTTAAACTGCATCTGAGTCTCTGGGTAAGACGAGAAACTACATCCAACAGCAAGGCCTCTGATCAGGAGGTTTTGAGGAGCGTGGAACCACCTCTTAATTGCTGATGTTCGCAGGTCCACCCTGACCCGGCGTGGTAGCACCTGTTAGGGTCCCAGCTATGGGCAAATAGTGAAATCCCAAGGTGTGTCCACGTCCTGGGTATGACGATAAACTACGTCCAACCAAAAGGCCGTCGATCCGATCAATCGGCTGGTCATGTCATGGCCCATCACATCTAACCCATCCCAAAACAACTACAACTAACAATTAACTTTCCCTCCCAAACCCTACACTAAATATACTAACACCCTACCCCTAAAATGTGATGGAAAGCGGTGGCTTAGGGTCAATCAGTAGAAAAAAAAATTAAACAATGATGTTGCCAGCTATACGTTTTTTGAAACAATGATGTTGCCAGCTATACGTTTTTGAAACAATGTTGTTGCCAGCTATACGTTTTTTGAAACAATGATGTTGCCAGCTATACGTTTTTGAAACAATGATGTTCCCAGCTATACGTTTTTGATATATCTAGTAAATACTGGATCTGGCATTAAATAACCCATAGCGGTTGATATGCCATAAAACCCCAAACAAACAAACAAATCAAAACTTTCCAATCAGAGGCCTTATTGCCGGATTTAGTTTATTGTTATACCCAGGACTCATAACAATTTGATGAAACCAAAAATAATACCTTGGGGCACGCAGGTAGAGCCCACTTCGAAACATCTTCAGTTCGTGAAATTCAGTCTTCTTAGACGGTCTACTCTTGGCTGTCTTCTCAAGCAGCTAGATGTGACTTCTAGAATAACTTTTTCTTCTTTCTTTTTTGATAATTTTGGCATTCAATTATCCAGAAATTTGAATGATCCGAATGTGTTTATCAACTCCTGTCCCAATGGGTCTGGATAATCAAGTACTGTAAATGTATATAATGTTATAGCATTTGGTATACTACTGGATTCTCCTTATTTGCTTTCAGTGGCACTTCTTGATGATTTTAGCAGTTTATCCCACATAAGCTGACAGAAAAACGGTAAAGGGTGTCGCTTAAGAGGTTTAACGATTGTCGTCTTCTTACTACGTCAAAGAAAAAAAAACAAAAACAAAAAATAAAAAGCGGTTGAAAATTTACAAATGTTATCAAATATGTGAACAGTGACTAAAGGTAGGCGATGTTCTGTTGTCATTAACCGCAAGATTTGTTGTCATTAACGGCATTTACGTTTACAACTTGTAGGTTAAGCTATTTATTGTTATATGTGTAAACATTAAGATAAGTATAACCGATCAGCGTGCAAAATATGTAGGGTTCGTATTATTTCAGAAACGTAACATGCCCAAAATAAAACTGGAGAAAACTAGATATTTTATATATTTCTACATACAACATGGAAAAGGGCTTTATACTGTACAATGTGGAATGGCGTCTAACGCATTTAACTATATTTTTTCACAAACGTGTGGAGGCCAAGAGTAGAATAATACGCATTTTCTAATGATACTAAACAGCACAACGCAGGTAGTTGTGTCAGTGGTGTGCAGATGACGAAATTAAGACTTGGCGGGTATTTCTAAACGAGTGATGTTATATAATTATCACCATTTTGCGCTTAAGAGATAAAAAAAAGTTTAATAACATCTTTTGGGAGTGGACGTGCTAATTACATATTGCTCACCGGATATGAACCAAGATGTTCGGAATAATATTCATTAAAATGTCGCCAGATGTCTTTGCGCTGTGTGAACTTGTCAACCAACTTGAATTCTTCCATTGCTACCAATGTATTCTTGGTTACAGGGTATCTTCTCTTTTGCCGAAAAGATTCCAACATTCACTTGCATGGCCTTCGTGTTTACATCCGCGATAATCTTCCGATGGCAAGGGTATTGTCTCTCGATATCGCTGACTAGTCTTTCATGTGCTTTCGCCTTTCGCTACATCTTTCAGCTCTCTCTTTTTTTTTTCTTTATCGCTCACCGTCTTTCCAAGACTGCAGTATATTAGACACAATATCTGACAGTATAGAAAAGGGACTTTCTCTTCAACCATCTGCGAACATCTTTATCTTCAGTGACTTTAATGCTCATCGCAAAACGTGGCTGAAACATTCTAAAGGTACTGATGTTGCCAGCATAGAGACATTAAATTTTTCTATTACCCAATCCATCACTCAAATCGTTGTTCCCCTAGTCGTTTCCCTAGCGAAAGCGAGCAAAATGCTTCTCTATTGGAACTATTTCTTACCTCCTCTCTCCGCTATTGCCAAGCTTCACAGTACTGCCCTCTTGATAACTGGGACCACACTGTGTTAGCTACATATATCTCCTTCCAAGCATCAATTAAATAGGAACGCCCTATTCATAGGACCTCTTTCCGATATAAGCATGCTGACTGGGACTTCTTCCCTGATTTTCTTCATGATGACACTTGAACTGATATCTTCAACCTCCCAAAGGAAAGTTGCGCAACTGAGGTTTCTGCTTAGATCAAAGCTGGCATGGACGCTTTCATCCCCTTTTCGGAAATACCCGATGAATATCCTCACCATGGTTCACACAGTATGCTCGCCCGCCATAGCACATAGGAACCACTATTTCGCTTCTTTTTTTTTTTTTTTTTGACTGCACAGTATAGTAGGGTCAGTTGGGCACCGTCTGTGAAAAAAAAGAGCGCCATGACCCAATTTCAATCCGCCAGAAATTTGGAAACGCCATGCACCAGAAACTCCAGTACGAACATTTCATAGTGTTTGGGTGTCAATCTGAGAACAATGCAGAGGATTTGGAAAGAGTTGGATGATTCTAATGGGGATTACGAAGGTACAGCAGCTAGGAAAACTCACTCTGATATTTCTGATAAGAAAAGCACCCCAAAATATGTTGGTGAGTGCCTCAGACTCAACACGAAGTCCTACATCAAGTGCCATGAGGAGGTAGTACTGCTCTGGGTCAAAAAAGTCGCTGCTAGAAGTACCTATGTCGGGCAAAAGGACCCTGCACCATGACACAAAAGCAAAATGACTCGGTCATGGCTGCCAGACAATTTCTGCGACTACATCATACCTTACATCTGGCCACCTAACTCCCCAGATTACAACCCCCTTGATTATTATGCGTGGGGCGCAGTTGAGCGAGAGACCAACAAAACTCCTTGTAACACCAAAGATTAACTGAAGGCAAGGATTATAGCAGCATTCACCAACTTAAACAAAGAGACCGTGTAGAAGAGTTGCAGGAGATTCCAAAGTCGTTTGGGTGCCGTGGTTGAAGCCAATGACGTTTTTATTGAATAAATTTACTCTTTACTATTTCAAGATATTATCGTGAAATTTTGGTAAATATATCTGTTAAAATGAAATGTCAGTGTTATATTCATTTTTGCGTAATTAGACGAAAATGTATCCATCGCACCTAGTATATACGAGGGTCGACTGAAGATTTCATAGCCTGACCAAGATATAAATGTAAGTAGACACAGCAGTTGTTAGACTAAGAGACATGCAAGTGTACCAGAATAGAACAGCTGGTCGTTCAGTGTCTACTCATATGTATATCTTGGTCAGACTATGAACTGTTCAGCCAAACCTCGTATATGTAATTTCTAGGGAATTCATGGATTAATATTTACAATCCGACATTATTATCTAATACTATAAAATTTATTATTAGTGGGTAAACGTTTTTTGAGTAAACATCCCTGATTTTAAAAAGTATAATTATAAGTTTTCTGGACTTGGCATTCGAGAATCTTAATCAAAAGCATATGCCTTTTGGCAGGGTTCAAACGTCCGTCCAGCTTTTGTTGGGGGGGAAAACTGACATCAGGCCCGATGTGCATATTTTCTTCATTGAGACACTCGTATGCCCAGAAAGCTTTACATTGAATTACACTGGTTAAGAAACGGGGATATCTACTTAAAATACATATAACCATTATCTCATTCACTCACTCACTCTTTCTCTATCTCTCTCTCTATATATATCTATATATCTATCTATATATATATATATATATATATATATATATATATATATATAGGGATATATGTATGTGTATCTGCGTATGTATGTATATATATATATATATATATATATATATATATATATATATATATATATATATATATATATATATATGTATATATATAAATAAAAAGGAAAAAGGAATTAATAAGTTAGAATATAATGTTGAACATTAAATGTCCTTTATACATACATATATACATTTATAATACTAAATTTATAAATAAAAGTTTATTGAATTAGTGAAATAATTTAACCACCTTTGCCATCATTGTCATAAAGTTTACATAAAATAAAATAAAATAAAATAATATTTACTTATACTCGATAAGAATAAATAATTTTAAATACTGTAAGTAATCCTAATACATTTACTTGGTTTTTAACTAGGAGTATAGTATATTAAATATTAAAAATAACTTTTTAGAAAGGTGGATAAAACATATTCTAACCTAAACAGTCCCTCAAAATCTTTAAATATACAAATAGAAATAATACCATAAGAATTTTTGCCGTTAGAAATAAACCCAGATGACATGAATTTAGCGGATGTCAGAATTTGTTAAAAGATACATCCCTACCCATCCCTAAACATAACCCCGCTTTCAAATGTAACTATTAACTGAGACAACGAAAATTAAAAATTGAACCCTCTACCACCCCTTGTCTAGATGAATGGATTTATCGGTAACCTTGGAAACCCTCAAACTATGAATCTTTCCTGTGCCGTTAACAACCGTAAATTTTAAAAAGTAAGTTACTCCAAAATTCGCTTGATGAGGAAATGGAACTAATGTCTTTGGTTTAATAACAAAATTAAATTCAGGGGCTTTAGCTTCCATTTCTGAAACATGGTCATCACTGTGTAGCGGTAAAACCATATTTTAAATCTATTAATTTATAATATATATATATATATATATGTGTGTGTGTGTGTGTGTGTGTGTGTGTGTGTGTGTGTGTGTGTGTGTGTGTGTGTTTATATATATATGTGTATGTAAGCAAATGTGTGGATGTAGATCCGACGGTATGATGAAAATGTGGAAAAGACAAAGCAAAATCCGAATATGTGAGTTTACTGTTTTTATTTTGTTTTTGTTTTTGTTATTCTGTCGACGTCAGACGTTTCGGTCAAATAGACCTTCTTCAGGACATGGTTAATGGAGACATATTTATATTAGATTTAAGTTAGATGAAGAGACGATATATACAGGACTGGTCAGAAACAGAAAAACTGAAATTCTAAAGTCAGAGTATTCTTTCTTGGAGTCGGATACGCTGGCGTCACGTGGGCGGCGCTACGAAAACCTGCTCCCAGGGAAGAGATTGTATCCTAAGTGGAAAGTGGGGGGACTTATTTAAAACTATAGCTTATCGGTACGTTTGTCAAGCATTAATCTTGCTAGAAAACTTGATATATTAAAGATATATGTGTATGTATGTGTTTATATATACTATCTATAGTAAGAGAAAGAGAGACAGACAGAAGCAGAGAGAGAGAGAGAGAGAGAGAAACGAAAAGCGTTGGGAGCTATTGACTAGTTTCAACATAGTCTGGTACTAAGATCCTGAAGACTGATTTCCAGACAGGATCTGATTCACTCCAGTAAATTGTTCTACTAGACCAGTTTTGTAAGCTCAATTTCACTGCGTTATCTCTATTTTTTTGTCTTTCTTCATTTGTCTCACTATGTGTGTGTATATATATGTGTGCATACGCATGCATATATGTAAGAGAATTGCACTAATCTGCTTTTATTTACCTCCTGAATGAATGTTGAAATATTTTTAAAAAAGCAACAGGAAACGGGTGCTTAGATTTGACTGGTAAAGAATTCTACAGGAACGGAACACACAGTCTAACCTTGCACCGGCTAACAAAGAAATCGTGCATAACCGTCTTCCGACTGTCCACAGTACACGTATGCCTGGCTCTCAAAAAGTGTGGGTAACACACTTCAAATTATCGTCGGCGCTCTGATCTCGATATTACATCTGCCTGTCTGCGAGTAACTGCTGATAAATTGTGATTATTGAGTCCGCAACGGAAATCCGCGCGATTCAGTTATGTTAAAATAGCTGAAGTGTTTACAGAGCAAGCACTACACCTGTTACACAGTCTGTCCACCGTAAAACGACTCACTCAGGCTTGCAACACTTTTACTTCGTTACTGAGCAACGATGGCATTTTACGCAACACAACTCGATATGAACGCTTAATTATATAAATTAACAAAGACAAAATTAAATAATGTCAGCAAAAAAAAAAGAAGAAAATCTCTGTATATGTGAGCTTGCTGAGAGATGATATCTGCACGTCGGCAAGATTACAGCGCCATGTTGTCGTCCATATGTTAGGAGAAAGCAGACGACATCGCTGAAACCGTTAAATGGCTTGATTTCTGTTAAAAATATTGCAATTAGTTACTTCTATGGGCAGCGAGGGGTACAAACACCAATAAGAAGGGAAAGGGAAAATATGGAACAGAGTAAAAAAGCTAAAAAATATAGAAATAAATATTTTAACAAAATGGGTTTGGATTATCCTAGCGATCCCATGAGATTCAGCGGCCGTCCATTATTAGGCAGCCATATTGACTGTTAAGGCGGGAAAGAGTGAAGAACAAAAAAAGTAATGCGC
Organism: Acanthosepion esculentum; assembly: GCA_964036315.1. Classification (NCBI taxonomy): domain Eukaryota; kingdom Metazoa; phylum Mollusca; class Cephalopoda; order Sepiida; family Sepiidae; genus Acanthosepion; species Acanthosepion esculentum. The sequence goes on from OZ038478.1 coordinate 60,696,327, forward strand.
ATAAAAATCAACTTGAATACACAGCGCATACGCGCACACATCTTTGCATATACGCGCACGCCTGTATAAAGCAAAAAAAAAAATACAGAAAGCGAATCAAATGGAAGAGATAAAACAATAAAAACTCGAAAGAAAAAATGGTTGGTTACGGTTGCCAGGGTGAGACCAGTGATAAAATTCCATCTGTCACAGTAGCACGCTGGGGAAAGTCAAGCAATGTCGTCTTTGAAGGGCAAAGTAAGCAGACGGGTTGACTAAAAGAAACGCTGACGCTGTTAGCACTTGCATTAGAAAAGGAAGGAAAGAGCAGCAGGTAGGTCTTTGGGGCCAAGAACAAACAATTGCGAGCGTTGACGGTCGGCAAATGTCGTGGTGGGGAAGGTGACGGGAAAAATTGAAGTCACTAGGTTAAATTGAAATTGTCGGAGGAAAGAGTCGGTGTAATGAAGCGGAAAGAAAAAAGAAAAGAAAACAGAGAAGGAAGTCAACTGGTCGGCGGGTGGCAGAAGTCAAGCATTGACGAGAAGAAAAAAAATAAAGTGAACAAATATTCTTTGCTCGTTCGTAAATGGCTTTAAAGTTAACGAGGAAAGGAACACTTGATCATGTAACTTCTACGGTCATTTTTACACTAAGTTCTCGCTTATTTTCATCATAAATCACACTAGATGAAAAAGAGAGTTGTATCTTAGGATAAGCTTAACGCTTAACTAGAAGGAAATAATAACCACCGTCTCACAGGTTTTTAATAAAGAACAGAGTTAAACTATATATTATTCGAACTCGTACCTATTTGCTGCATTTTAACGACCATCTTTCCTCGTTGCTTAATATGAAAATCACATTTTGTCTACACTAACATAGATATGCATAACTACTTAAAAACAATAACTATTGTAATAATACAATAAATAAAACAAAACATCGTTTAATAAATAACATAACGAGATAACGAGCAAAAAAAAAAAGCATAATGCTAGAAAATTAATTACATCAATAATTACATGTAGGATCATAATGGACACAGAAACTTCATTGTCTTTTGTGGTCTCTCCTGTCATCACGTAAGATCACCGACGTTAAGCAACGTTGAGCCTACACAGTCCCTATATGTGTGAGTGCTTGGGAACACCAGGTAATCTAAGCTTGGATGTGCGGATTGTGTAATGAATAATGGCTCGGAGTTGGGTTCGTTATATTCACTTACACGCAAATACTTTCGGGAAAGATGTGACTTCACCTCTTTTCCCTCCAGCTATGGGTTAATTAGTAAGACTTGTATCACTAAAGCCATTTTTAATGCCTAAAAATATTTCGGCATTAAATAGCACATAGATTTTGTTTAATGTGCCGCTGAATAAACACAAGCAGCAAACCTGTTTTCTCGAACCATACGCAGTCAGTCGTCATTTCATTCGACCTTCTCGAATATCGCTTCTTCATCAACTGTAAGCTAGAGTCAAATAGTCTATCATGCCTTTACAACACCGCACCAAGATTCAAGCGAGAGGGTAAGAGTTCAAATAGTGCTACGTTTTGCACCTCATGCTGCTGTAACTTTTAAGCAGTTCCTCAATAAGGGCTTTGTAATTCTCCGTCTTTTTTCTCTTGTCCAGAAACCCATTAACAACGTTCTTGAATGCATGCAAAGATCTTTTTTCCTATCACTGTCATTTTCCGCTTCAGAATTTTGGATGCTTCATTCGTGGTACACCAGAAGCAAATTTTCTGTATGATAACTTCGAAGATATTTTGCTGTATTCCGACATAAGCTTCACTAGTGGAATCCAATGATGTGACGAATTGCTTCATCACGCGTAGTTGAATATTTAACGCAATATAACCAAGGGAAACAACTGTTGTAAGACCAAAGTAAACACATGACTAAAACTGAATCTTGATATAAGTGCACTTACGGCCATATTACGTAAATAGTGCATGTGTGAAAAATGTAAGAATTTAACGCTGAATGTTTATAATTTGTATTAGAGATACAACGCCTTATTCGGAAAGGCAAAAAACAAATTTTAAACAGATAAAGTTTGTCAGTTTAATTTAATAAGACTTTAAAAAAATTAATAATATATATATATATATATTGATGTGTATTTGAGCAACGGAATTTCTTTCATGCATCTTTCATTGAAAACGGCCGACAAGGAAGATTTAATTAATATTTTACTGAAGTTTTTTTTCCAGCAATCTAATGTTTTTCAGGGGTTAGAGAGCATAGGAAGTGACCATACTATACTTTCGGCTAATTCTCTAGCTATCATCAAGGATGTGTTTTGGATATGGGGATACTCTCCCACTATCAATCTCCCACTATTTAGCAAAGGATACGGCGTGTTAAAAGTGTTCTAAAAATAGAAGTCTTACTCCGGTCAACTGGCCGCGCATGGCACGTGACCGCCAAGAAGCAGCTTCGGCGGCTGATGAAGACAGAGTATCGCACGTGCTAACACACGTTGTATGTTAATATATATATATATACATATATATATATATATATATATATATATATATATATATATATATATATATATATATATATATATATGTATGCAGGTATGCAGTGAAATAGGAAAGAACACGTTAGTTAGATAATCCGGTGTTCCTTAATATTTTTAAAAACTAAAAATATTATTATAATATATTATATATATATATTATTATAATATATTATATATATATATATTTATATATATATATATATATATATATATATATATATATATATATATATAATGCTCTGTAGTCTATAATGAGCTCTCCTTTGATTTATATCCTCCTCGGAATTATCCCTTCCAGTCACGAACTGCTAATACGTATATATATATATATATATATATATATATATATATATATATATATATATATATATATATATATATATATATATATATATATATATATATATATATATATATATATATATATATATATTAGAAATTGCTATATTTATAGAGGAAGTGTGTTCAATAACTATAACAGATCATGACTGTTGTGTTCATATGCAAATCTCCTCCATATAAATAGCAGTTGATACAGCTGGAGTCTAAACTAATCCTGACCTTTGACTGGGATTGGTATTCATTAAATATTAGCCCAAGCTCTAGGGAGCTTTCCCCCAGGCAATACCTTTCTATTGGGGTGGGGTTTATCGCCCGTTGCCTGAGGTCTCGCCAAATGGTGAAGTGTCGAGTGGGCTTGGGTTATTTGCACATTGTGGCCGATGCACCCACTTTAAACCTTAACCATGTATCACATCCGGTTGCGACGTGGACGAACTGGTAGATAGCACCAAACCTGACCTTTAGGTAGTATTGGTATTCAATGAATATTAGCAGTACCTATCTATCAGGATGGAATCGCCGTACGCTTTCGGACATAGATGAAGCCTCTCTGCTCGAAGGAATACACGCGGGTAGACGGCAAAACCTAGGTTTATTTTCAGCGCAAGTCGTAACGATGTGGTGATGTCTTTCACATCCTCTTCAGAATAGGGAACGTTTTTGATTTTCGTCATGTGGATCATGCGTGTAACACCTGGGTGGCACAACTTCCTATGTAGTTTCTTTATCTTTTCTTTGCAAGCAACCGTGCTACATAAACGAGAGAAGGTATCCACAGCTGCGTTTTCTTTCTTGGGGCGATACATTACGTCGAATGAGTAAGACGAGAGTTCCATTCTCTACTTGGTTATTTTTTTTCATTTTTCATTTTGCTTGTTGTTTTCGGGTTGAACATGGATGAGACTGATTTTTGGTCTGTAATTAGTTCAAAACGTCGCCCAATCAAATAATGTCTCTATTTTCTCAGCTATTAGACAATAGCATAGGCTTTTTAGAAGGGACTTTGTCGCCAGGATTAAAGTATTTCTAAGGGAGCGAGACGGTTTTCTTGAACTTCACTTGCCGTAGAATGAGTTTATCAAAGACGGACTCCCATAGGCGTGTTAGGGTTAGGGGTTATCCTATACACCTGCAGAAACTGTTGTAATGATCTATCCGTCGGTGTGCCTAGTGCCTTTTTTAAAGCTCTTTTTAGAGTGTCCACAAACCTCTCGGCCTGACCGTTCGACCTGGGGTGATACTGAGGCGTCGTAATGTTGTCCACTTGATACGACTTGCAAAAGTCTCTGAATTCACTTGATGTGAATTGAGTGCCGTTATCAGTCACTACACAATCTACTACGCCAAAACGCGCGAATAGCTCGTGTAAAAATCCGATCGTGCATTTGGTGGTTGTTTTTTTTACATTGCAGGACCTCAGGCCATTTTGAGTGGCTATCCACAACAATAAGGTAGTACATGTTGTCTAGGGGCCCTGCAAAATCCACATGAATTCTCTGCCATGGCTGGTCTGTGTTTGACCATGGTTTGCACGTCGTGGTCGGAGATTTTGCTGCAAGCACGCATCCCTTACAAGATTCTATCATGTCTGCTATGTCTTTGTCCGTATTTGGCCAATATACGTAGCAGCGCATGAGGCTTTTCGTACGGCTCTTCCCCGGATGTCCCATGTGAAAATCCTTACGGACTTTTCTTTGTAGGCTATTTGGAATCACTACTCGGTCATTATACAGTAGAATATCCTCACAGAGGGAGAAAACTTCAGGCACATTTAGGTCTTTGTTGCGAATTTTGTTTTTGATACTTTGGATGAATTCATCCTCTCGAGACTCCCTTTTTATGTCGGCCAAAGTAACTGGGAGTTCTCTAATTGTATTCGCAATCATATTTTTGATTTCATAATCCGTCCTTAGTGTAGCAATGATGGAGTCTTCAAAAACTTCCGTATTTTTAGGAATGAGTCGCGATAAACTGTCCGCATGACAAATATTTTTAGATTTTAGGAACTCTATCTTAAAATTGTAATTCAAAAGAATCGTTCCCCAACGAAGTAATCTATTCGCCGTATAGATCAGTAGGCCTTTCTTGGAACCAAAAATTGTTATTAGAGGTTTATGGTCCGTTTGCAGTATGAACTGTCTTCCATGTAGGTATCGATGGAACTTAGTGACGGCGAATATTATCCCTAGAGCCTCTTTCTCTATTTGGGAATATTGTTTCTCTGATGGTAGTAAAGATCTAGATGCGTGTGCTATGGCTTTTCGCGAACCATCTGGCAGTTTGTGGAGAATGCAAGCACCGATGCCGTATGGGCTTGCATCACTTGCGACTATGATGTCGAGATTAGGGTCGTAATGGGTGAGAGAGAGATCCGAAGTAAGTGTTTTTTTGATCTTTCAATATAGTACTGGGAGAGTCCATGATTTAGGAAAGTATCGGTCTCACAACATTATGTACCCATTTGTCTTGGTTATGCGTAAGCTTGTACTTTTAACAGCCGCCATGAATAATTGAAGATTTCTGTCATATTCTGCTCGATTTTTTCCGCAAGTAGTTACATTATCGACGTAAGCATAGGTGCCTTGGGGGTTCTCTTTTGATATTTTCTGGTCTATCACTCTTTGATAACTAGTTACTCGTTAGCCACGCTAAGTGATATTCTTCGAAATTGATAGAGTTTGCCGCTGGCCTCGAAGGCCCTATAGGGTATATCGCTGGACCTTATAGCTACCTGATGCTAGGCACTTTTAAGTTCCAGAGTACTAAATAGACCATTTGGGGCTATTTTCTCGATCATATCATCTATTCTAGGTAGAGGATAAACATTCAACAAAGTAAAGCGTTTTATTATTTGGGAATAGCCGATTACGATTCGTTTTTTTTCTCTTCACAGAGGATAGTACGAAGTCTTGGGCTCTCCACAACGAAAGGCTGAGTTCAGTTATTCATTCAACGTACGAGTAACTTCGGTTTGGATAAATAATTTAGCCTCCTCCGTGTATCGCCTAGATTTAGTAGCTACAATCCGGTGTTAAATTGTTGCAGAGAGCTGGGTACGGCATTCTCATAGCTGTTAGGCTGCAGACTTTAAAGGGTGGCTTAGAGCCTTCGAAGGGTAATTCTATTAATGAATGCTGGCATGAGAACTTGTGCGCTAATATTAGGTCGCAGCATAGATCTTTCATTAGTAGACATCCCACACCTTTGTATAGAGTACCCTTTAACTGTAGTCAACTAAACAGTATCCAAATATTTGTATGCAAAGATATGAGCTAGCCACCACCATATAGTTTTCCATGAATTTAGTTTCGCAATGTTTATGTTAAGGAAGTTTTCTGTGCTTCCCGTTTCAATCGGTGCTTTTAACGACTGTTCGTTAGCATTGATTTCTATCGTTGTAGTTGATAAGCAGCCAAGTATATTCAATGATGCCGAACAAGTTATTCTTTTCCGCCCCTTTTGTTTTATTTTTACATCTTTAGCCCAGAGTCCCTGCTTTCCGCATGTGTAATATTTGTCTCTTCTCTCTTGCCACCGCAGAAAAAAAATGTGCCCTTATTTAAGGCTGATATTTTCGAAGAGCCTAGTGTTTCATACGATGCAAAATAGGTGGAGAAGTTTCTGTGTTTGTAATTTTTAGCATTTTGTTCTGCTAAATCTCATACTCTTGCCTGGTCATGGGCCTGCTATAATTTTAAGATACTGTTTTCAAGTATTCTTCGTCAAATATCTGTGGACCATAGCCCGTTTATAAAGACATTTGATATTAATTCGGCTCTATATTGTTCCGCTGAAACCGGAAAAAACAATCCTTCCTTACTTTTATCAAAGCTTGATAAAATCTGTCAATGTAACCTGAGGGCAGTTGACGCCTTGTAACCAGTCAGTGCCTCAAGACCATTTCATTTTTCTTTTTAATATAGATCCTGTCCAGTGCTGTTAAAGCTTCTTCCTAGGAAGATTCGCAAACGTGTACTGAGACATATATGTAGCTTATCAGGACTTTGGTCGCAGTACGTACACAAGAAGTTCATTCGCCAGTGACGATATTCCAGTTCGATGTCAATAATAAGTTTCACTGGACAGATTACATTAGCATTTGTCAAAATAATTACAAATAAAAGTCTCCCTCTGCCTGAAGAGAGAGTGAGAGAGAGAGAGAGAGAGCGAGAGAGAGCGAGAGAGAGAGAGCGAGAGAGAGAGAGCGAGAGAGAGAGAGAGATTGACAATAAGAGCCAGGTAGCGGACTGCTTAATTCCGAGGAGTTTTGATAAACTCGGTATTTACCCAGCCTACTGAGATGAGATGGGGCACAAGTTCGAGATTTCTGTGGGGAAACAGCGCGTTTCCATCCGGGCCAATTGTCAAAATTTAACCAGCTCCCGCAATTTACGAGCTCTAGTAAAATTCTTGGATCAAAAACACACACACACACACACACACACACACATATATATATATATATATATATATATATATATATATATATATATATATATGTATGTGTATATATGTATGTATGTGTATATATATATATATATATATATAAATATATATATATATATAAATGGGGGGGGGCAAATATATTGAAAAATAGGAAAGAACCGTTAGGTTAATAATCCGAAGTTCTTTAGTATTTTGTTTTTTTTTATTTTTAAAAATCAGTAATAATTTAAATAATTGAATTGGAAGTTTTTACCTTCTGCTTTTGAAACATGGTAATTCCTATGTAGCGATGGAATCATATTAAAAAAAATAATTATCTACATACACACACGCACACACACACACACACACACACACACACACACACACACACATATATATATATATATATATATATATATATATATATATATAAAGCAATCTAGAGGTCTTGATGGCTGTCGGCTATATCACGTTGAAACACCAATTCCCGTACGATGACGTCGCGCCTAGTAAGTACCTAGATGAGTAACCGTTTGGAAATACATGGTAATGTAAGTCTGGATGTACTGGAAGTGTATATAATAGTTCGTAATTGTTAATCGCAGTATCGCGTTCTAATTCCATTTGGGTTCGACACCTCCATTTATACGCAAATGCTATTGATAAATATATTACCCATTCAGTTAAACGTCCCACTGATGATCTAATTCTTAACCATTTTCTTGAACTAAAATACCATTTTAATAAATAACAAAAATGAATATAATTTACTTCAACGAAGATGCATTGATCCCCCTACAATTAATAGGTAACCTGGCTATTTCAAGTTACCGCTTGTCTTTAGTAAATACTATTTAAATAATGTGGAATGCATAAACCTTAATATAAATTAATTTATAAATAAAATGAAAAGTAACGGTTGAAATTAGTTAAAAATTTAATTTCCATAAAGACACATTAAAAGTAAAAAAATCAAACGTTCATCTGCTTAACGTGAATTGTGTTTTGTCTCTGTGCAGATTTTGATGAAATAAAATTTCTTTTTCGAATGACATCGATCCAAAACATGCCAAAATAGAGGGGTTCCAGCTTTTATTATAAGTATGAAGTACCCATTGAGGATTGAACTCGCTACTCAGTCGTAATTTATCTCATGAATTCGATTCTCAGTGGGTGCTCCATAATTTTGGCCTTCTGTCACATCTATGCTATTCTTACTAAATCAATATATAGGTAACTCTCTTCTGATATACAGAGACTTATATAACATATTCTTCATCAAATCTATGCCAAACTATGCTATATACATTTCTATATATCAGAAAACTTTGGGGCAATTCAATGACAAAGTGGAAAATACTGTGTAACACGTTTGTCCTGTAGAAGTCCGATATAGTCCTTCTAATGTATGAAACGCGTTACACGGAAATAGCCAAAGAAACCTTCTAAATGCTAAACACCGTATCAAGAAAATGAAAATGTTCGTTAGAAAACAGCGCGGGGCATCTATCCCGACACGCCAGACACTAGCGGTCCGCCAGTGTTCCTCTGTTGGCAGCCACCGGCGGGCCAAAGGTGGGGCACTAGCGGTCCACGAGTGGTAACATTGCCGAACACGCCGGCGGTCCGACAGCGGGCCACCAATGGTAAACGCCAGTGGCAGACTGGTGGCTTAAGTGTAGGGTCATCTTCCAATATGGCAGTGAATGCTGGACAATTTCCTGACAAATGAAGATGAAACTTGAAACGCAGCAAAGATGTGGTTCTACAAAAGGATGCTGAAAATACCATGGATGGAACATGTGATAAACGAGGAAGATTTAAGGAAAATTTCAAGGAAAAAAACTGACTGTTTTCGGATTAGAAAGAAACAGCTGACATTTCTGGGACACATTGTAAGGAAATAGGGTTTAGAGAATTTGATACTCACAGGATATATCGGAAACATGAAGGATAGTGGAAAAGACCGAATAGCCTACTTGCCAATTTTGTGCAAAGAGATGGCAGAATAAAGACAGGATGAGATAGTAATATGGGAAACATTTCTTAGAACAACAAAGAATAAAAAATTATAGAGTCACGCTCCGTGACGTTCTGAAGATAAAGGACACATAAAACAGGTTTTTTTTAATAATATTTATTAACAAGGAAGTTTGCGATTAATATATATTATTCTGAAGTATGCAATTTTATATTATTTTTTAGACTTTAAAAGAATAAGATTATTGGCAGTTATAGCGTTCGAATTTCATACATGATACATTAACAGTTACTATAAGCTCGTGACGAGTTTTTATTGCATCTCCTTCCTTTAGCTTTTCATGTCATTTTCCAAATCGTGATTCTACGAGCGTTAAATTCTCCCCAACAAAAAAAATAAAATAAAATAAATAAATAAAACGAAAAAGATGGCAATGTTTGGTGTTCGGCAAAGTAAGATTATAGCTTTTATAGTCAACATTGAATGTCCACCTACTCGCCAGACTTCGTTGGCCAATCGGCAAGGCGCTGTCATAATTAGAGGAGATCCCACAGATAAGATGTATAAATTCCTCATCCGCTGGGAATTTATTCCTTATTTCCGACTCGCGCGGCCTAATGAACGTATAATGGACATTCTTGCTGTGTTAAAAAGGTAGAAAAATAAGACGAAATACTCGTCCAAAAAAATGAATAATAAATGTTAATAATTCAACTAAGAAAATCAAACAGATTTGTTTAATTTTTTTTTAGTTTTGTAATTTCATATGATACCGCAAACTATATAAAAACAAGGCCTATTTAAAATATGCAAGTTTTTACTTCATTGCAACCTGGCACAAGTGGGGAAACTTCTCTTCATTGCATATATATTGTTTTCATTCATGAGGAAAAAAAGTATAATTATATGTATAGGAGAGTCATATTCTACTTCTTTGGAATATTAGCAAATTGCATATACGTATTAAATGTATACGCCTGAAAAAATTCCTTTATACTAATTTTACAATTTAAACATCGTTTTATCTTGTCTTAAAAGGTACAATTTTCAAGTTGGATTAAGGGCCTCTTAAATGTATAAGGCCTCTTAGATGCATGAGGATCGGCCGAAAAGTTCATAGTCTGACGAAAGTCCTTTAATGGTAAGTAACTAAATGAGGTTTATCTTTCAACATAGACCACCTTGCGGTCCACAGACTCCTTCCATCGGTGTTGCAGTAAATGGATTCTATTGGTGCAGAACATTTCATCCTGTTGGCCCCAAAATTCAGCAACAGCAGGTATGACTTCATCATCCGTGCGATACTTGTTCCCAGCCAAGTGTTTTTCATGTTAGGGAATAGATGGTAGTCAGATGGGGGCAAATCAGGAGAATATGGAGGGTGAAAACCAGTTCAAAGCCATGCACAGCAGGTACTGAAACCAAGGATCTGTGCATTGGAGCATTGTCCTGATGAAACAAGACCCCTTTTGTCAGTTATCCTGTGCGTTTAGTCTTGATAACCTTGCGTAACAGCCTCGGCAAGTTCCATAGTACTTTCTATTGATAGTGTGGTTCATTTTGAAAATAATAAACATAATACTTTTTTGCATCGACAAAAACCGAGGTCATCAACTTCTCTGAAGATGAAAAGTCATCGAGGAACTGTATTTCTACTGCATGGATTGTCTCTAAATCGAAATGATGAACCCAACACTCATTCTGGGTTAAGAAATGGCCAAGGAAACCATCTGTATTTCCCTCAAACAATCTCAAATATTCCCGTGATATGATCAGTTTGGCGCGCTTTTGATCAGGTGTCAGAAGACATGGTACCCACCGAGCCGAAATCTTCATCGTACCAAGTTCATTGGGTAGGATATCTTTAACTCTCTGACGATATATAGCATTGGCTATTTGATTTATAGTTAGTTGCCTGTCATCCATCACGATGTGGTGAACATGATCAATGTTTCCCTCGATGGTGGCAGTTGCAGGGCGCCCAAAACTTAGGTCACATTCAAGACTCTGCCTTCCCCTCATAAATTCAGATGTCCACTTCTGCAGTGTTTATAAAGCTGGAGCGTCATCCCCTAATGTAGCAACCATGTCAGCATGAATATCCTTGGGGGCTAAAACCTTTTTTCTGCAGCTACTTTGTGACACCAGGATGCCAAATTTTGTTCATTTTGAAGTGAAGTCGCTACACGTTAGATCTGAAGTATTCTCTGAACAGTTAGATATCAGTTTACCTGGAAATAAACAATGCAGTTATTAATAAGAAGAGCTGACATCAATGCGTGTAATATTGCACAGCTTTAGCATCATCTTTCATAGTCAGCCTATGAGCTTTTCATCTCACCATCGTAGCATCGTAAATTACGAACTCAAATCTTACAAAGGACATTCTCTATTTTCATTATGTGCTGCTGAATAACGAGATTACAATAGCAATTTGAGATATCAGTTGGAATAAAACAAACAGAATTTTAAGGAAAAAATAGACTTCTTTATACAAAAGTTAACCAAACACAAGGTAAATGGCTACGATGAATAAGGTGTTATATCAGTGAAAATAGGTTGCCGGAAGTGAGAATTATGAACTTAAAAAGAATAGATGACAACTGACCCTTGAAAAGATTAAGATTGTAGTGTTCATGGACGCATACCCGTGGTTTGTCTGTTATACAAAGGAGCAGTTCTTCTGGTTGGGGGACAGAGTGGAACTTTCTGCTTCGATTTTGAATACAGAGGAAATAGATGCGATTTGGTTCCTTGGCAGTAACATGACTTGTACTCGCAGTAAAAGTTTGAACTGTTTGGACTAAAGAATAGTTTTTATTTGAATATTTGCCATGGAAATAGCGATAAAGTAGCCATAGGTTTACGAATTAACGTCTTTAGGAATGTCGCTTTGGAGCGGAGAATAAGTTTTTCTCGATAAATGATTATTGACGTTATTGTAAAACCTACCCTTTCGGCATAGATTTTATTAATATACATTGATAGATATTTTCTTGTATCAATGATGTATGTCAAGAATTAAGTAATAACATTTGGATTGGCTTCGGCTTCAGTATAAAGTCATGCAGATGACATTTCGGAGATTATAAAAGCTTAGTCGCATACCTTTAAAAAAAATCTCATATTCGCTCATTTTCCTCATGAGATATTCTTTCACTGCAAGCGGGCATAGCCTTTTTTAAAGTTCAGATTCATTTTTTCCCAGCACAAAATATATTGATTTATTCATGCCCCGAGAGACTTATAAAAGGAAAATCATTTCCTGCTCTTTGAACGTGCTGTTTAGTTTGAGACTATCACATTTATAAATATACTCATTAAAGCAATAAGGGGCATTTGTAATTGCGCATTATTATCAATATAGAATTAATCCTATTTTCCGAGATACGAAATAGTTTTTTTTCCAAACGTAAATGTTTAAACTATTGTGAAACCATTGTTTTTCTACAAAGAGGATAGAAATCTTAAAACCGAAGAGAAAGATTAATTACAAAAGTAAATGTGGAAGTTGTGAGATGGCAAAAATTCAAATGCTTGGCTTAAAGAAGTTTCTCCTCGGAATGAAGATTTTCGCTGTGTAGGTTTTTGTGATTAATCTGTCCACAATTAATCTGATACACACAAAAACAGACACACATACACACACATAGATAGATAGATAGATAGATAGATAGATAGATAGATAGATAGATAGATAGATAATGTTGTTTGAAAATTGCTATATTTGTAGGGGATGAGTTCTTATTATCAGAGTTTGAATGTTTATAAATATAGTCAGTGTGAACTGCATGGTGACTGTCAAATTCACAATTCAATAAAATATTGAAACCTTAATGTATATATCTATATCTATTCATTTATATCTGTCTTTACACACACAAACACAGACACACACACACATAGACACACACACACACACACATATATATATATATATATATATATATATATATATATATATATATATATATATATATATATATTGAAACAAAGAGATAGACATTTAATAAATCAAAAGTACGATTTTTGATAAATGTGTTACAATCCTAATTCTTCCACTCCCAGTAAACCCTTGTGCCTTAGGGAATTTACAGCCTTGCTTGTGGTGAACCCAATTAAAAAATAAAAGTATCATCAGATCATGTATGAATCCCAATAAACGCTAATCGTAAATTTCAAATTTTAGCAGTTAGACTTGCAATAAAACGTATCACCATTTATGTTAGCAACAGTTTATTTTTTATATCACTGTATTTAATATCACTATATATACATGCATATATAATAAACTATCTATCTTCATAAATTCCCTCAGGGGACGAAACGCGTTGGTAAAGAAAAGTTTTGCTTTTATATTTATTGATACTTGCCTATACATATATGTACACATAGTGTTTTTTATCTGATAGACAGACACACAGATAGATAGATAGATAGATAGATAATGGTCAGACTACGATAACTAGATAGATATATATAATCATACGGCGATAGATAGATAAATAGATAGATAATTTAAATTTGCAAATTTTTCAATATTTAACAAGTCACATGTAGTGTCTTAATGCTAATGTCTGCAAATCAGTCACAAACCCACGCATGCGCACAAATACGGAATGCAATAAAAAAAAAGAGTGAGGACCAGAGTGAGTTAAATAGAAAAACGTGAATTCGATGGGGGTCAAGGTGTTACTTGCCCAATTGAATATGTATAAGTTTGATGGGTAATCAATTGGGGCCTGGCTGATAGCACGAGTCCAGTCAAGTGACGCCATAAATCTTCGAGTGTCGCTCTCCGTTCACGTGCCGACCTCGCGTCTAGTTGGGGAATCATTACACTAAAGCAAGTCACTCACTCAATTCTCTACTATCGCTTGATTTTTAGCAGCGTGTTCACGAAGAGGGATAGATTTCAGACGTGGGTTGCCGGGCAATGTGAAACTGCTAGTTGGCACAAACTGTAATAGTATCCCAAAATTGATGGCCACTTGTTGCATCTCGGTATATTTGGTCTCAGAGCGCAGAGACCAAAAAGACCCACAACTGTTTTTTAATGTATTCCTTTCCGTACGCTTCAGTTCCGTTTCGCATGTTAACGATCGACATTAGAGAGCTTAATTAACACAGGTGTGCAATGACACCTGACGATTTATGCATAAGTGTAGGTAGGTGGAATAAATAAGTGAACGAAAGAGAAAAGGGGTGGTTTTGGTGTTGACTTGCATAGATTTTCGTCTAATGTTTGCTGTAACTAAATAAGGTGTGCGCGCAAATGGACAGTTGTGTTTCGTAGAGAGTTCCGACGGCCGATCATTTGTTATGCGTCGCCAATATGTCTGAATCTGGTGGCGTTCAATCGGCAAACATCAGTTTTCTATCTGTTTGTTCGGATGGATGGGAAAAGAAGATGCGGTTGGTGTGGAGAGTTATTAATGAGAAATCTGGAACTTAAAGCTTCGTATTGTTTAGTTGTGCTTTTTAGCGTCATGATTCATTTCCTCCCTACACTGAGGATTTTACAAGAAAATGCACACAATAAAATCTGGATTTAAATATGATTTTTTATGGTTTATCATCCCCTTGAGGGTGATTTAAAGGCAAGTGATATTTGACATTATAAGAATAACTCTCTTTTTATTTCGTGTGAATAGTGTAACGACAATTTCATTGAACCAAACAAGATTGTTTGGACAGAAAGTAAACGCGACCAATACTAAAAATGTAGCATGAAAACAGTAATATAATTTACTGTAACTAGATGCAGAAAAATTATAAACAAGACGAAAACGTTCTGCTGTGCTGCATGAAAGAATACATTCCACCCGTTGATCATAGTAAACTTATAAATCTTACTATATACTATGCAAAATGAAAAACTTCCAACGTTATAATTGTCTGTAATAATACGTTTATATATATATATATATATATATATATATATATATACATATATATATATATATATATATACATATATATATATATATATATATATATATATATATATATATATATATATATATATATATATATATATATATATATATATATATATACCTAACGGCGACTTTCTGTTTCATACTTGAACGCCATTTTCAGGTCGTTAGTGTTGTGATTTAGCTCGGGTATTTCTATGTTTGATTATTAAGTTCTATGTAATATCCTAACGTTTATTATATTGGCGATAACGATTATGTTTCAAATTATTCAATATCTGATATTTTTACCCATAAATAAAGCATACTTTAAAATTATACTTTTAGCATAGAATATACATATATATATATATATATATATATATATATATATATATATATATATATATATATATATATATATGTATATATATATGTATGTGCGTGTGTGTGTGTGTTTCATTGAATATGAAAGACAAGGAAAAATCAGAGCCCAAGAAGACTGTCATACATCAATTACCTATATCGGACATACTAACACCTCCATCATTAGTCGACTCAAATATCATGAAAATGCTATAAAAACATATAGCTACCCACGATTTAAAAGATCCTGTGACAAAAATTCTGGTTAAAAACAGAAAATTCCGGTTAAAAACAGAAAATTCTGGTAGAAACTATTAAAAAAAATCTTATATAAATCAAATTACCGGAGACATCTGGCTGTGAGAGAGGCCCTGTATATAAAGAATATCTCGCTCCCACTATCAACCTCATCTTATTCTACAGTCGCAATAGGCTATTAGAAGTTTTCAGAAAAGAAAGACGCACACTTGTTTTCCAGTCGCATATCACACGAGAATCACGGAATAAACGTTCCTATTTGTATACAAAACAATACAGAAACACATTTTATTCAGTCAAACATGCAGAGAAATTAACAACACCCAAAAGCAACCCAACCTTGAAAATGGCTAAACAAGTGGCCGTAAGCGTTTGAGACAATAGACATTGCGGACAATTTTTGCACTCCATTAATTCCCGAAAAAAAATGTAAGAATGCGGGAAAAAAACTAAATGAAAAATTAATAAAATTAAATAATTAATAAATTTCCTTATCACTCATATTCAACGAAACGTGTTTAAAAGAATGGTTTCTGCTCATATATATATATATATATTTATATATATATATATATATATATATAATCGCCTGACGATTGCACTAGCATGAAACAGACTGTCGCCTCTAAGTGCTGACTTCCATGTCCACTTTTATATATATATATATATATATATATATATATATATATATATATATATAGGGTGCGATGAATAAATTATCGTCTAAATTACCCAAAAATTAAAATAATAGTGTCATCTAATTTTAACAGATATATATACCAAATTACATAAAAATATCTTGAAATACTAAGGATAAATTTATTCAATAAAATCGATATTGACTTCAACCACGGCCTCCAGACGACTTCGGAATCTCCTGCACTTCTTTCTGGACAGTATCTTGCTTTAAGTTGGTGAATGCTCCAATAATCCTTGCCTTCAGTTCATCTTTGATGTAAAGGAGATTTGTGGGTAT
>OZ038478.1:60718108-60750608 GCA_964036315.1 Acanthosepion esculentum
TCCTTATTAGTCCGTTAAATTGAGGCTCCACTGTATGTGTATCTCAGTAAACTGTAGGTATATTTGCTTAACAAGGAAAATAAAGGGAATAAAGTAACGGGTAAGTGAGTTAGCTTGATTGATATTAGCATCGAGTAGGGATTTCGATTCTCAGGGTGTACTCCATAACCTTTTGCTTTATTAGTTTAATATGTAATATTCATCGCACGGGGATGGTCATATAGTAACGCATCGTAATATTTGTCGTAAATAACGATTTTGTATAATTTCAAATCACCAGAGGAATTTTTTAGTTGGAAAACATTAATCCCTTGTTTTATCCCCACTCAACATGAAAATTGAAAATATGAGCATTATAGTTTCCGTAGAGAGAATACGATTATTATTACGATTATTGGTAATTATTGAGTGAACGACTCAGAATTATGGCGAAATGTTAATGGTGATATTAACCGTTTCCTTATAAGAAGACATTCGATATTCATTGACCGAGTAACCAGTGCTGCTTTGGGTTGAAATTCATAAAAGCTTTCTCCGAAAATAATTTTGCTTTGAAATAGGTTTCCAGTATTGATGAAGACTCCTTCCTAACCTTTTGCTCGACGTAGTGTGGAGCGTCAACACCTTGATTATGCCATTATTTTCTCTTCGAGTTACATGTGTTATCCATTTTAATTCTTGCTGCTGTTGAAAGTTCTTAAGTGAAGTGATTTCTGTTATTTGGTACAATTCATTGTTTGTGATTCTGTATTGTTTGTTCACGGGGTTCGAAGATGTATGATCCTCGTTCGAAATCATTTTTAACCACTGATCTGAGAAAACGGTCATAAACGCGGACAGTTTAGATATTTCTGAACGGATTTGGCGCCTTGCATGGCATTTATATGAAAGGAATAAGGAAAATTAAGTAAGTGAATATGACTAGCAAATTTAATATCAAGTTAATAAAGACCAACATCTCTCTTTCCTCACTTTTCGATTGTGTGTAATATTTTTGTTCATTATCAAAATAAATTCACTGGCGGCCACAATCTTCACAATATAAGATATGCAGATGACCGTATTTATGGCAGACACAGAAAATAAAATCCAGGAAATGCTTGAGAACGAATTTAAAAAAAGTAGGGATAAAAGGACTTAGCTTCAATTGCAACCTGACTGAATATATCCTTCTGAATAAGAACAGCCCAAGATACGACCTACGAATTGGAGTCGTCTGAACCGAGCAACTACAAAAATCTAAATATCTGGGTAGTGTTTCAACAAAGAACAGAAAATGTGAAACAGAAATCCGAAGATACATTGAAATAGCGAATGATGACTTTGTAAGGCTAAGCAAAATATTTAAAAAAAAAAAAAAAAAGAAGGAACATTTCATTCAAAAATAAAAGAGTGTTGAAATGTAATGTAATATCTGTCCTCCTGCATGGTAGTGAATACTGGACAATCTCGTCACAAAAGAAGTAAAGACTTGAAGTAGCAGAAATGTTGTTCTACAAAAGGATTCTAAGAATACCATGAACTGATCATGGAAACAAAAAGAACACAAAAACTCAAAATCAGAAGGAGACAATTGGAATTTCAAGGGCACGTGATGAGGAATGAGGACTTGGCTCTCACAATACATATTGAAGGCAAGAGTGAAAGCAGTGAATAAAATATATAAAAAAGCTTGCGTAAATGGTTAGTAGAAAAAGGACGAAGATTGATAGTAAAAAACAAACTAGTAAAAGCTGAAAAGAACAGTAAATATAGGAGAACCAAGATTGTCACAGTTCTGAATGGATACAGTACATTCAAGAAGAAAATCAAAATAAAGACAAGAAAAGGACAAAAAAGAAACATACTTACGAAATGTTTGCTCGCTTTTGTCACATGAAATGCTGTAAATTTTAGCATTGAAAGCTATATATGCACTCTTCTCCTTACTACCGACTGACCTTACCCCTGCTCTACCCGTCTTCTGATTAGCTATAATCGTTTTCAGAACTAACAGATTAACAATTTCCGATGGTAGGCGAGAAAGAAGCAAATTTATTATTTTTTTTGTTTCATTTTTTAAAGGAATTACTTAGCAAGTTTCGTCACTCAATCAAAACAGAGGGCATGTGATCAATAGCTGTTGCAAACATCACTGACAGAAGAGCGGTTATCTTGCAAACCATTATTAGCATACACAAAAGTTAAACACTGGCGACCCTGTGATGAATTTTAAAAAAATATCCGTTTCGCCAGCAGAATTATGATTTGAATACGAGGAGGTGCTGAAAATCTTTCAGTCCGATTCACTTCCGAAACTATGACCATACATCAGATGTGTCATATATGATTTGCATTAAAAAAAATACCAGAAATCTGAATCGAATTTAATGTCAGTCAGGAACCTTTGTTTTAAGAGGAGTTGATCTGTGGTGACACCAATTATGTACTGAGCTCACCCTAAAAGCTACTAATGAAATCTTTCCACTCAGTATCACACCAGAACACCAAAAGAGCTAAGTACATCAAAGGGTTTGGATTGGAAGATGCCCTCATTGCCAAACGTATTAAATCGGGCCTCAAAGGATGTCAGTAGCTGTGCCGATGAATAAACAGGAAGTCATCTCAGCTGAACTTAGGTTGTACACATGAAATACAACTGAACGACAGGAATTATATAAACTTCATAGAAAGTCCCGAAATAATTTTAGGCATCATATTTTGATTAGACGTTATTAATTTTTAATGAATTAATGGATTTGTTTTGTTAAATCCGACATAATTAGTACTTGGATGCGCAGGCCGATAATGTAATACGTACCGTTTAATAAATAAGAATGGGGCGTCTATTTCAAATAAGAAGTGTCCACTATAATAACGTTTCAAATAATAAAGACATAATTAATATAACGTTACAGATATAGCGGATTCTATTATGCTTACTATAGAAAATCATTGCAAAAGCTGTACTATAATTCTCACTAACAATGCATGTGATATTAGAATTACTATTTCACTACGTATGTAATCATGACACTGACAGGCTTATGGCCATATCATGTTAGGACACCTGTCCTAGTGAGATAACCGAAGTTAAACAACATCGAGTCTGGTCAATACCTAGATGGGTGACCGCTTGGGAATACCAGGTTCCGTAAGCTTGGATATGTGGGTGATGTAATGGATAACGACTCGAAATTGGAAATCAGAGAGCCGAGTTCCAATTCCAGTCGGGTTGGTTATATTCATTTATGCGTAAATACCCTTGGGAAATGCATGAATCCACTGCTTCTCCCTGCCAGACATGAATTAATTACTGCCTTCTTTTTATAGTCGGTAAAGGGGTGATAAGTCGTAAAAAACAAATCAATCAATCGATCATGAGATTGAATCGCATATTTTTAACAAACTCTACCAGTGATAGCATAGTTTACGGAAACGGCTACTTGTTTGATGTCACGTGACATCTCATTTAAATGTTAAGCAACTTTTATTGGCGGTTAATCAAAAGTGTTCATTTGTAAGAGGTTTTCTTTTTCAAGGCGGTGTCGATCTTGAGTAACTTCATCTTTGATGTGGATTACTGTCCGTGTTATCATCAAAGCCATGCCATCCACCGGGAAATATTAACAGCTCGCCAATTTCAAATCACCTTACCCACTCCCTATTGAATTCTCTTCTGGCACGGCAAAGGTTTTAACCCATTTTACATATTGTCTACCAGGTTCCGAAATAAGTAAAAGCAAATTAAATATTTCTTCTGGAACTATCAAATTGTAGGTCATTATTGTAAGCAAAATTAATTTCTTGTACCGAAGTCTGGTGGACGAAAGCCAAGCAGAAAGGTTCCAAACCTTTATTAATTCCCTGATTTCTATAGACTTGGCCACTAATAATGTGTTGCATGGTTGCTTCTAACGAGAAAACATTCACAGATTTAATATTAAGGTCTCCATTACGAACAATTTCCATTGAAAAGATTCAGTGGGCAGTTGATTTAATAGATATCCAGTTAAAAGGATATACCGTGTACATATGTAAAGAGCTGCTTTATATGTACGTAAATATACATTAAGTGAAAAATACAAAAGACGAAATAGTAGAAGAATTTGGCAACAGTTTAGCTCGTTATTGAATCGAAAATCTTGAATATCTATTTTCACGTTAAGTAACTATTAGATTTATGAGATGGTTACTAACTTCTAGGAAAACATGTGACTGTTCAATTCTTTTTTCAAGACTCTATCTCTTACTGTATTTTTGCGATACAGAACTTATAATCATCAGAGATTATGACATTTCTTTACTAAAGAGACAGCTGATTCTGTGATTTTAATCTTAAATGTTTGTGGCATATTCTTCTCTTTCTTCTTCTCATTATTATTATTATTATTATTATTATTATTATTATTATTATTATTACTTTATTTCATTTGATTTCTGAGGTGTCCTCATTTCTTTCCGGGTCCAGCCAAGGGACCTAACGTTAGAAATGGCTTCATGACATTTTCCACTGGAAATTTTCTTTTTTTTACATAGACAAAGCCATTCGTAAGGTGTGGGATATACACGTGAGAACAATTTTTGTATTTCTTTAAGGCGTGGGCTTCCAGGGATCCCTTCAATTAGTCTATGGAATCTTTTCCAACCAATCCGAGGGCTCTCAACTACAACGGGGATTGTTGATGTTCCCATATGCCACATTTTTGAAATTTAGGTTTTGATAGCTTTTTGTATTTTGATAGCTTCTTGAAGATCTTCAAAGATATATTGCAGTATGCAGGTACTGCCATATCAATAAGGAGGCACTTTTTGTGTGCGATCTCTAATAACAATGTCTGGGCGGTTAGCTTTGATTGTTCTGTCTTTGTGTATTGTGTAGTCACATAAAATTGTAACAGGTCCTATCTCCGTAACGGGGTCTGGGTGGTGTTCATACCACTTTTTTTCAGTTTCCTTCCCGTAGAATTTGCAGATTTTCCAGAGCAGATAGTGACCAACTCTGTTATGCCGAGTTTTATATTAAGTGGGTGCCATGGTATGTTGGTTGCATTTGTTTTTGCTTTCTTTGTTATGTATTTTGCAGCTTCAATCGGTGTATTGTGCTTTACTTGTATTTCTGCATCCATTTGATACTCCATTTTGAACTCGTTGGCTTATTTTATTACGGAATAAAGGCGCTTACTACTTTCATGTTCTTTGACACATATCATCATCCAGTCTTCCGTGGTTTCCAGGAATCTTTGAAGGCCAATTGTTGTAATTTTGTAGGACAGTTCTAGTTGAACTATTCCTCTGCCTCCTTCGGGTCTGGGCACAAGCACACGATGAACATCAGCTTTGGGATGATGCATGCGGTAGCAAGTGAGAAGCTATTATTATTATTATTATTATTATTATTATTATTATTATTATTCGTGTTCTTTTTGTTCTTCTTGATTGCTGGCTCTATGTCGCTTTTCTTAGGCTAAGTAAACAGTTTCTTTTTCGTTACTACAACTACTAATCCTTCACTAATAATAATAATCATCTTTATGGTCAATATTTAGCATGTACCAAATAAGGTGACGTAATGCAGGACTAAAAGCTGAAAACGAAGATTTTATTCTTACTACACAGGACCAATGCTTTCTAACTAGAAATTACCAAACACACATACTGGAAAATTGTGTTGACCCCAAATGCAGATTCTGTGATAAATATCCAGAAACAATTGACCATCTTGTATCAGGTTGCGCTGTGTTAGCACGCACTGAATATAAACCTCGGCATGATAGAGCGGACCAAGATCTGCACTGGGAAATATGCATCTTTTACGGGAATTTGGAGTCATCTTCAGTGACATCGTCTGGGCAACAGCAGGTTATGTCTAAGAAGCACATTGTACAAATATACAACGCTGCTCTGGAAATACTGTTAACGGATAAACCATCGGGAAATATCACAGAAGTTAACAACATCATATACGCAACAGTTTTAGCAGCTACTGGTAAGCTTGGATGTCAAGACAATAAAAAAATAACAGATATAGAGAGCCAGCTTGGAAGGCAAAACTTCTGCGAGAAATAAAGGAAATCAGATGTGAGATTTCTATATTAGATAATCTCACTAAAAACCCAAATGTCTCCACACGCAGGTGCAAGAAGATCAAGCGGAAATATAAAATTAAATCCTTAATTGAAATTCCATCAATCAAGGAATATGCTGAAGCAGAAACTGCAGGTAAAGACCCAGACAACAAGACGAAACAAAAAACGGTGCAGGTTCTATCGCCAAAATAAAATATTCCAAACGGACCTTAAGAAATTTTACAGGGAAATTGGAAATACACCTATACATGTCGAAACACCACCATCTATTGACAATATACAGATATTTTTGGAGAATATCTGGAGCAGCCCAACAGAATATAACCCAAATGCAGAATGGATCCAACGTGAAGAAAAACGAATGCTGGATATACACCTATGCAAGAGTGGGAAAATATAACCACAGACAATGTTAGACAAGCTCTAACGAAATCCCAAAATTGGAAATACTCAGGAAATGTCAAGGTGCCCAATTTATGGCTCTATCATCTCTCATCAATCCATAAAATCCTTGCAAAATATATATCCACATTTGTAAATAATCCCGATGAAATTCCGGATTGGATCACTGAAGGCATTACAGATCTCATGACAAAAACGAGTGAAACAGATGATCCAAAAAATTATAGGCCAACAAAATGTCTCTCAACCACGTATAAGTTGATCACGTCTATCCTGACAAACCGAAATTACTCGTCTTCGAAGCAAACAACATTTTCCACTGGAACAAAAGTGATGTAAGAGAGGTTCATATGGCTGAAAAGATCAACTACCGATAAACAAAATGATCTTGGAAAATTGCATAAGACGCTGTAGAAATCTTAGCGCAGCGTGGATTGATTACCGTAAAGCCTTTGATAGTGTGCCACACACTGGCATCCTTAAGACTTTGGAAATGTACAAAGTTTCCCCTGTGGTAATAAATTTCCTTAAGCACAGCATGGGAATGTGGAACATCACACTATACCTAAATCACACCAGTAGCACTGCCATCTCCAACCGTCAGAATATCCGACGCGGAATCTTTCAAAGAGATTCCCTCTCACCCCTTCTGTACTGTTTGCCCTTAATCCCCCCTTACACATGAACTAAACAACAGTAGCTATGGTTACAAACTAGACAACAAATATTCAATCGTCTACTCTACATGGATAATCTCAAATGCTTTGCCAAAAACGACAAAGAGTTGAAGGGCCTCCACAATATTGTAAGATGTTTCAATGACGATGTAGGTATGGACTTCGGAATAGATAAATGTGCAAAAGTAACATTCAAGAAAGGGAGAATTATAGAAACAACCTCAATAGATTTAGACTTTGTCACAAAGATTGGGGAACTGGAACAAGATGAAGCCTATAAGTACCTAGGAATTAGCGAAGGAGATGGCATACAACACCCCCAAATGAAGGAGAAGGTAAGAAAGGAGTACAACAGGCGTGTGTGTCTGGTACTAATACGAGCTGAATTCAAAAAACAGAATATCAACCATAAACACCTTGGCTGTCCCTGTGGTGCTATTCAGCTTTAACATCCTTAATTGGACCATAGCTGGCATTAAGAGAATGGACGCCAAAACGAGAAAGCTTCTCACTTGCTACCGCATGCATCAAGCCCCGTACCAATCAGTGGTTACGTAGTGCAGGGTTTAAAGCTGAAACGGGAGGTTTTATCCTTGCTGCACAGTATCAGTGTTTGTTAACACGAAATTATCAAGCACACATACTAAAATATAGTGTTAGACCAAAATGCAGATTCAGTGATAATTACCCAGAAACAATCGATCATCTTGTATCAGGTTGCAACATATTGGCACCCACTGAATGTAAATCTCGGCATAACAGAGTCGGTCAATATCTGCTCTGGAAAATGTGCAAATTCCACAGGAAGGAAACTGTAAAAATGTGGTATTAACACCACCCAGACCCGGTTACGGAGATAGGACCTGTTACAATTTTATGTGACTACACAATACACAAAGACAGAACAATCAAAGCTAACCGCCCAGACATTGTTATTGTTATGGGAACTTACCCATAATAGGAATGGACTATTACGTACCTCATAAATACTGCTCCTCAAGAGGAAGCAGCAGTCACACAGTGAGTCAGTCAGAGACAGAGTCGCGTCAGACGATTACTGTAAGACATTGGAATAGTGATACTTCGAGACAACATAGTTCTCTCTAACCTAACCTGATTGTTATTACTAACACTTCTACTTCTTTTCTACATATTCTGTTTGTAATATATCTGTGTTATTCCATACCTGTGTTCGAGTTATTTGTCATTTTTCTACCTTGGACCATCACCTTGGTACAAGCAACCTGGACCATAACAGTGGCGATGAGGTAACCCAAAGGACAAACGAATTCTATTCGCGGAGGATATACTTTTTTGCCATACGTCGCACATAACAGTGGCTCCGAGGAAACCCCCAAGTAAATACGAACTCTATACACGGAGGACATACTTTTTTGCTATCCGTCACACATAACAAGTGGCGACCTGGAAAACCCCAAAAGAAAAACAGATTCTCTACGCGGAGGACATACTTTTTTTTTGCTATCCGTCGCACATAAGAGTGGTCGACGAGTAAACTCTAAAATAAACAAGTTCTACGCGAGATTTCTAAAAAAAGAAAAACAAACTAGTTATACGCGAACACAAAAAACAAAAAATAGAATTTTCTTTTTGGATATCAAATTTCACTGGCAACAAAGGAAATTTTTCTTTGCGTCAACAGGTCACAGAATATCAGGTTGCACAAAATTACGTCAACATGGAAGATTTCAAGTCAACCATTGTGAAACTTATCAAAATCCAATTTCAACAGCAGCAAAAAACGAACAGAAATATTTGGAATTGCAAGAATTATTACTACGTGTAATGTCAAATAAGGAGCAAAAATCCGAGAACGAAATGGTTCTCACAAGACGCTATTTGGAGTACTATCGAAGATTTCAAGCACGCACCCGACGAAGATAAAACTTTATGCAAACTACTTCCGAAGGTACGAAGATTTATATGAATTTGACTGCAAAGATTGGTCAGACGCACGTAAAGTACGTCTATTACTAAGATAATTAGGCACATGCGAATATACCAAATTCATAGACTATATCTTTCCAAACTGCTAACAGAACCTTTCAGCCATAATAGTTCACTATTCCACAAAAGATGGAAATACATGAACCTTACAAAAAAGGACAACGAAGATTACATAACTTTCGCGTCCATTGTCAACAAATATTGTGACGACTTCAAATTATCATAACTCAGCGCGGACAATTTCAAATGCTTAATTTACGTTCAAGGCCTGGTCTCAACCAAAGACACGGAAATGAGACGCAGAATCCTTACTAAATTGGAGAGTGAAACTGATTTGACACTTCAAAAGCTAGCCGAAGACTGCCAGAGATGCATCAGTGTGAAGAAAGACTCAAAAGACACAGAGGAAGCTGGCATAGCACACATACATAAAGTATGAAAACAAACCAACTTACCCTCCTCACAAACAAACCAAACCGATTTCCCCCGCTCAAAAACAGGTAAAACAAAATTTTCTAAATCTACAAATCAATATAAAAAAAAACTACCACCCAGTCCATGCTATCGCTGTGGGACTTGATATTGGTTTAAAGACTGTACATATCGTTTCAAAACTTGTCTATCATGTAACAAAATAGGCCACAAAAGTTCTCACTGTTGGAATAAAAGAGAAAACAAAAACAGAATAAGAATTACGAGGACTGACCAAGCAGATGAGACTAACATAAGAAAATACGTACAATTTGAAATGCAAAACAGAAAAGTCAGACTACAGCTGGATTCTGGCACAGACTTAACGATTATAAACCTACAAACATGGAGAAAACTGAACAAAACTGCCATGTTAAAATTGCTAGATCAGTTATGGGGAGAAAGATAAAATTTGAGGGTGAAGTAATTACTAATGTAACATTTAATGGAATGACGAAAAAACTAAACAGAAATACCGAAAACCTATTCGGAACGGACTGGATGCAAACATTCGAACTGTGGGATTTACCTATAAGTACATACTGCCAAAATGTAAAAAGCTTACCAACCGAGGCAGACAAATTAAAAGAAAAACTAAAAACGAGTTTCCCCGAAGTATTTTCAGCAGGCCTAGGAAGATGTAAGAAAATGGCAGCAAATATCGAAGTAAAGGAAAACGTTCAGCCTATTTTCAAGAAAAGAAGGAGTGTACCTTTTGCGTCAATTGAAAAAATTGATCAAGAATTAATCAGACTCGGAAACACTGGCATATTGACAAAAGTAGAATACAGTAAATGGGCCGCTCCGACGGTCTACGTCAAAAAGAAATTCGAGTTTGCGCTGATTTTTCTACAGGTTTGAACGCAATAAAGGACTACCATTATCCTCTACCCAGTCCAGAAGAAGTATTCACGAAATTAAATGGCGGAAAGTATTTTTCAAAAATTGATTTAAGTGAGGCGTACGTGTAAATTCCAGTCGATGAAGAAAGTTCAAAACTACTATGCATAAACACACACAAAGGACTGTACAGATACCAAAGATTACCTTTTAGAATTAAGGTCGTGCCGGCTATATTCCAACAGACATTGGATACGATGCTTGCCGGACTAGAATACACAATTGCATACCTGGATGACGTATTGATTAATAGCGAAAGCGTTGAACAACACAGAGAACATGTACAGGAAGTAATTAAAAGAATACAAAGCTATGGATTCAAAGTAAAAGAAAATAATTGCGACCTTTTCATGAAAGAAATTAAATACCTTGGTCATATCATAGATCAAGAAGGTAGACGACCAGACCCTGAAAGGTCAACAGCAATTTAAAAAATGCCAGTGCCTAAAAACATAACAGAACTACAAAGTTTTCTAGGATTAGTAAGTTACTACCAGGAATTCATACCTCACATGCATAAACTTCGTGCACCACTGAACGAGCTGCTAAAGAATGAAAAAGTTTGGCAGTGGACAGATCAATGCCAAAAAGCATTTTACGAAATAATTAAAACGCTAACTTCAGATTTATTTTTGGCACACTACGATCCCAAACTAGAAATTATTGTAGCAAGTGACGCTAGCGCCTACGGAGTCGAAGCGTGTATATTACATAAAATGCCAGATGGGACAATAAAACCCATCGCACATGTTTCTCGAACCCTGCTACCAGCGGAGAAAAATTATTAACAAATAGAGAAAGAAGCTCTAGAAATTATCTTCGCAGTCACGAGGTTTCATAGGTACATCTATGGTAGACATTTTACTCTTCAGACGGATCACAAACCGTTACTAACAATTTTTGGTTCGGAAAAAGGTCTACCGGTTTACACTGCAAATAGGTTACTTAGAAGGGGAACAATTCTTCTGAACTATAATTTCAGATTGGAATATTTACCAACGAAAAAGATCGGGCATGCGATCAATACCAACAAAGACAGAGCCATTGTTAGATACGGTAATCGCAGCCTTAAGAAACGAAGAAGTCATCAGGACAGTACTATGTTGTAAAGTTAGAAACCGCCCAGTCACAGTGCAAGACATAAACAAATGAAGCCAAAAACGACGAATTTATTAATGAAACAAAAGCAAAAATAGCAGAAAAAGTGAGCAAATTTCGGACAGCTTTTCTCTATGCGACAATGTGTTACTTTACAACGAAAGGGTTGTAATTCTCAAAACATTACAAAAGCGAATCTTCAAGGATTTCCATAGGGGCCATCCTGGTAAAAATAGAATGAAGTCGCTAATGCGAAGCTATGTATATAGGAAGAATATGGACCAGGATATTACTCAGATGGTGGAAATGTGCAAGGGTTGTAATTTAGCAGCCAAAGCACCGCCAATCATACATAAGCCATGACCAGAGACTGATCGTACGTGGTCAAGAATACACGCAGATTATGCAGGACCAATTGACGGCTTCTACTATTTAATCATAGTGGATAGTTATAGTAAATGGCCGGAGGGGTTTCGTTGGAAAAATTCTACTTCAGAAACGACCATAAATTGCCTCCACGAGCTATTCGCTCGGTTTGGTGTAGGGGATTGCCTAGTCACAGATAATGGAACGCAATTCACGTCAGCAGATTTCCAATAGTTTTGCGAAATTTATCAAGTCAAACATATAAAGTCCCCCTTTATCACCCAAGATCAAATGGGCAGGCGGAGAGATTCGTTGATACACTCAAAAGAACGTTACGAAAAGCCTATGATGTGCCTACCGAAAAAGCACTACAGCAATTTCTTCAGGTATATCGAATAACGCCAAATAATGCTACACCATCAACACTATCACCAGCAGAAGTGATGTTTGCTAGGAAGATCAGATCGGCATTTGAAAAATTGCTACCAAGTAAAACAAAACAAGTAACACAGTCCTATGCACCAAAAAGAAAATTTCTCACAGGAGAAAAAGTCCTTTTTAAATCCTACAAAAATAATACATCGTATTGGGAGCAAGGGACAATTGACAAAAGAATTGGCAAGATGGTTTACATAGTTCAGGGACAAAAATTCTCACACAGGAGACACGTGAACCAAATAAGGAAAAGACTGTTACAGGACGCTACCGGTTCACCTAAAGAAGAAGTAATGGACACGACTTTCGATACATTTTATATAAAAAGTCCGCAAACAATGCCAGAATCGAGAAAATCGTCTCGAAAAAGAAAAATTACGGAACCTTTGGAAATAGATCCAAAGAAAAAAAGATATTAAAAAACACCTGATACGCAAAAGCTTCGGAAGGGGGGGTGTTACGGGAACTTACCCATAATAGGAATGGACTATTCCGTACCTCATAAATACTGTTCCTCAAGAGGAAGCAACAGTCACACAGTGAGTCAGTCACAGACAGAGTCGCGTCAGACGATTACTGTAAAACATCGGAATAGTGATACTTCGAGACAATATAGTTCTCTCTAACCTAACCTGATTGTTATTACTAACAGTTCTACTTCTTTTGTACATATTCTGTTTGTAATATATCTGTGTTCTACCATACCTGTGTTCGAGTTATTTGTCATTGGTTCTACCTTGGACTATCACCCTTGTACATGGAACCTGGACCATAACAGTTATTAGAGATCGAACAGAAAAAAGTGTCTCCTTGTTGATATGGCAGTACCTGCAGATTGCAATGTATCTTTGAAGATCTTCAATAAGCTATCAAAATGCAAAGACCTTAATCTCAAATACGTGGTACATGGGAACATCAACAATCCCCGTTGTAGTTGGAGCCCACGGATTGGTTGGAAAAGTTTCCATTAGACTAAGTGAAGTGATCCCAGGAAGCTCATACCTTAAAGAAATACAAAAAATTGTTCTCACGAGTACAGCCGCACCTTATGAAGGGCTTTGTCTCTATAAAATACTTTTTTTTCCAGTGGAAAATGTCATGATGCCATTTCTAACCTTAGGTCCCTGGGCGGGACCCGAAAAAAAATGAGTACATCATACATCTAAGGAAATAATAATAATAATAATAATAATAATAATAATAATAATAATAATATCTTTTGAAACCGTTTGCGAAACTAAGTAAATAAAAAACCTAGAATTAGACACCAGTAGAATATGGAATCTGAAGACAACATTACCTGTTGTTATTTGGGTTTGGAGAATTACATGAAAATGTGCAAAGAAATATGTAGAACCAATTCGGGATTCAGTATATGAATGGTAAAAAGATAACACATGTGTACATCTCACATCTTGCGTAGTCATCTTTATATGCAGTGACCACAATCATATTTTCACCCCATTGCATAGCACCTCATCTGTTTGCATTTTCTGCTACAAAAAATGTCACCACAAGGTATACAAAAAGAGGAGAATAAAATGTTGTTTAATTCATTTTCTAAACCCGGAATCTTTTTTAAATTCATATATAAGAATACGAATGGGAACAAAATGCAAAAATTCGATATCATCACTGTTGGTCTCACTCAGGTCAGCCAAAAAGTCAACACAGAAGTAAATGAAAACGTATTCAATTTCCTGAACAATGCTCTAGGGATACAATTGTGATGAGATCCACTTCCATTATATATGCACCCACGAAAATGTTCGCTAATATAGTATATTAGAAACTTCTTTCTGACGCATTTTTGTTGGAAGAAAAACCTTTTCTCAATACAATTGACTGAAACATTAACATCACAAACTCAAAGTGACAGACAGTAGAAGAATAGTTTCCAATAAAGTAGCATACACGATTTAAATTAAATAAATAAATAACACTATAAGTATTATATAAACTAAAACGCTATAACAAAACATCAAATATAAAAAAATTAAATGAAACAGAAAACACTATAAAAATTTAATAAAATAGAAAACATTGTAAAGTTTAAAAAAACAAACACTATAATGATTCACAAAAAAAAAACAAATATAAAAATTAAATAAAACAGTAAATACTGTAAAATTAGATAAAACAGAAAACACTATTAAATTAGATAAAACTACAAAAAATGTGAAAATTAAAACAGCAAACATTATGTGTAAATAAAAGGGCAAACCAATAAATGTTATAAGAATCAAACCAGCAAACGTTATAAAAATTGAATAAAACACAAAATCCTACAAAACGGCAAACATTATAAAAGTCATTCAAAACAGCATGCACTGTAAAAATAAAAGATCAAACATTATAAAAGTTAAATTAGATAGCAAATATAAAACTAAATAAAATAACACATTTATAAAAATGTAAAAAAACAACAGGAAATACTATAAAACTTACATTAGCAAATATTACAAACACGTCAATATTAAAATTCAGTATTCTATGTTATAATCGCTATAATACAAATTGCAGTTAGATATAAACAAGACTTTCTAAATTAACTCTAAAATCAGTGGAGGAAGTATGAAATTTTATAACGTCTTTTAATTGTGCTTCGTAAATGTAAAGGTCAATAGCTTTTTATATTCGTCTTTTGTTTCTTTGTTAATTTGGAAATCGCTCAAAACAATGACTCACCAACCAGCTACAGAAGGATCATCAATCACTCAATATATCTACTCAGGCTTCGGTTGTTTTTGCCAAATGAATGAACCTCGGGAGGTGTTCGATTCCCTCTCGTCTGGGCGAAACAAGCCCGGACTTTCATGGCTTCCCGCTGGGAAATAAGAAAAGAATCTCTCCACTCCACAAGATATTTTGGCAAATAGACTGTAGCAATATTTTAGCACATATTATGTACAACAGATATATTGCATTATCTATTTCTCTCTCTTTGTGCGTGTGTGTGTGGGTGTGTGTGTGCGTGCGCGAATGTTTTTGTGTCTGTGTGTCTGTGTTCAATGGATAAACTTTGACAGTTCCTTTTGTGTACCGCCTACAGTTAAGGTTCATCTAGTGCATCGTTTCCAATCTAAGACAGGACATTTTGACATACTGAATACAATTTAAAAAAAAACATAATTTCCAATAAATTTAGATAGAGTAAGAAAAATAATTAAAGGGTATTGTTTGATAGACTATACACACAAATACACACAAACAAACACACTCACACACACATACACACATATATGTATATACATATCCGATATATAATATATACATGTCAACATATGTGTGTGTGTGTGAAAGATGAAATGGTTTCAATATCTGGCAAAAATCGATTTCATAAGTCGCTGTTTTTCCAAACATTGACCACATGTTTCACAACAGTATATCTATATTAAACCTAGCAGCGTAATATATAGGAAGAGAGTGGAAAAATATATTGGGCGTACGAAGTGGAGATTCCACCAACGTTCTGAAGTTAGGCCTGATTTTGCTAAGTGGGTCAGTCCGAAAACACACACACACACACACACACATACACAAACACACGCAGAGACACACACGCGCATAAAAAATGAAACCAGAACTTATTTTATAAAAGAAAACAGTCACGCTTAATACCTATAATATGAAAGAATTCGAAGCCAAGACAGAGCGATAATATAAACAAACAGAAATACAGAGACAACGACCTATATCCCTTACCCAGTGTTAAATCCTAAAACTACGATGACCAGACCATTATTAGAACCAACGTTTTCGAATCATGTGTACTGGCGCTATAGAATCTCAAGCAATGAACTGAACCAAAATAGCAGAAACCACATCACTTAAGGACTTTCAAGAGCAGCAACAACTAAAATGGATAGAGCACGTAACTCGGACGGATTATAGAGAGTTAATCAAGATATACCATACGACATCATAAAAAAGATGGAGTTAAAACATAACAGAAAAATCTTAGGATGCTGGAAAAGCAAAGCTAAGCAAAGTATTAAGAAACAGGAAAGTTTCGTGGGAAACAAGCAAAAAGTGCTGAAATGTTACGTAATATGACACTCCACTATTGTAGTGGATGCTGTGCAATTTCAAAAAAGATAAAGAGAACACTTGAAGTAAGAGAAATGTTGTACAGATGGATGCTGAGCATATCATTGACTGAACACGTGAGCTCCAATATGTTTTAGAGAAAATGGAAACCAAAAGGACACTTATACGTACTATCAGAAAGAGACAGTCATTGTAAATATTTCATTTTCTGAATGTTAAGGAAAATAAACAAAGAAATTTAACAAAAAGCAAAAATTCAGGACTGTTATTTGTTAAGCAAGGATTTATTTACATCATAGGATTACTTACAGTCATATCATGTTAAACACCGGTACTCGTACGATCAGCGAAGTTAAGCAGAATCTGGTCAGTATCTAGATGGGGGACCGCTTGCTAGCACCAGGTGCTGTAAGCTTGGAGGTGCAGGTGGTGTAATGGATATTGCATATCGGAGAGCCAAGTTCCAATGCCAGTCGGGTTCGTTATATTCGCTTACGCGTAAACAACCTTGCGAAAGATATGAATACACCTCTTCTCTCCTACCAATGGGATAATTACTAGAACTTGTGTCAGTAAATTATTATTATCTCCCCTAAAATTCTTATAATTTCTCTTACTTTAAACAACCTGCAAATGTTTGATAAACCGTAAAGAATAATACAATGAAAAACAATTATTTCCATCCTGTACGTCTTTTTAAAAAAAAATTACATTCAACCTCTTTTCTTATGTCCATAATATGGTAAGAAAAATTACAGATACGAAAAATTTATTTCGTTTTCAGTTTTTTGTTCAAAACATTTATCTTTGTACTGTAAACATGTTTTTATTTATTTATTTATTTATTAAAACATGTTTTACAACTTCATTTAAGATTTGACCTTTTATGCACTTCGGTACCTCCTTGCTGCTACAACGCCTACAAATTAATAACTTACCAATGTCGATTTCGTTTATTTGTCTCTTGATATTGGACATAGATCGGAGAAATAATGTCATTGTACCTGTATGCGAGTTTGGTTACTGGATGTGTAATCGCTTGGGAATACCAGGTACTGTATGCTTAGGTGTGCGATTGGTGTAATGGATAATGACTCGGAATTGTTAATCGGAGAACCGAGTTCCAATTCCCATTGAGTTATTTATATTCACTTACGCGCAAATACCCTTAGAAAAGTTATGAATCTACGTCTTCTCCCCCAGCTTTGTGTTAATTAGTAAGACTTCTATAACTAAAAATCATTATTTTTCCCCAAAAGATTCTTACAATCTAACAATATTTTCTGGCTTTAAATAACCTGAAAAGGGTCTGTCTATATTTCTGAGATGAGGTATTATGTACAGTATTTACATTAGTCGGACTATTGTCCTCATCTTTGTCGCCATATTTGTCACAACGTTTCGGCCGTTGTACGCTCCGACCTTCTTCAGGTGGTTGGAATTTCGAACCGAACCCTTTATTTCGATCACTGGGGTAGACTGTTCTAGTTCCACTTTGATGGATGTCAGTTATCAGTTATCTCCTGGTAATTTTCCCTCTGAAAGTTCTCCACTGCCTGAACCGGGTATTGAACTCACACTCTTTGGGTCTGTCACTGGATCTAACCAACGCCTTTATCCACTGTGCCATGTGTCCTCAAGGACACATGGCACAGTGGCCGAAACGTTGTGACAAATATGGCGACAAAGATGAGGACAATAGTCCGACTAATGTAAATACTGAACCTGAAAAGTGTTTATAAGCCGTAGAAAACAAATCAATCAATCAACGTACTCGTATGATTCAGATGTTCTCAATTTGCACGAACCCGACTGGCATTGAAACTTGGCTCTCCGATATGCAATATCCATTACACCACCTGCACCTCCAAGCTTACAGCACCTGGTACTAGCAAGCGGTCCCCCATCTAGATACTGTAGTCCGCATTTTGAACTGTTTCGCTGCTTTCTTATATAGGAAGCTTTCTCCTTTCTTTTCACTTTGCTTCTCTAGGTGTTCCTGCGTTTTCCTACTGTCTTTGCTATTAATACTGTATCATCTGCATATCATAACTTATCAAGATTCTGTCCACCAATAATAAATCCTAGTAGGAATTCTAGGTCTCCCAGGATCGCCTCACTATAAAGTTTCAATAAGTCCAGCGAGAAGACACAACCTTGTCTTACTCACCCTTCTATTTTTGTTTGTTTACTGAATCCATTCTTCCATTCTGGATCTTAAAGTTCTAACAGTTTCCGATAGATTAGAAAAATTAAAAATAAGTTTATTATGTGCGAAGCAGTACCTTATGGGTCGAGTGAATGTTTCTAGGCATGTGGTTACTTAGTATTGCTCCGGTAATCGGGTTTGCTTAAAAATGGTTTGTGACGATATGTGAATTAAATTTTATTTCTTTTCATCCCATGTTTACATATATAACTCCTGCCAAAGCAAAAAACTTTAATTTTGCCTTTCTTTATTTGATCAAATTAACTTCTTATCACCTCTCTCTCTCTCTCTCTCTCTCTCTCTCTCTCTCTCTCTCTCTCTCTCTCTCTCTGTTAAAAATATCTATTTCTTTCTACTCTACATATCGCTCGAGATACAGATATTAATAAAAGTCAAAGCTACTTAGAAAAAGCAGAACGCTCCATGATTGATGATCAGTCGATCGATACGTGACCTAACCTGATTTCTGACACTTCTCCGCCTCATTGACCTGTCGTGTTTCCTTAGAGCATTTTGCTTTGTTTTTGTTTTTTTTTGTTTTGTTTTATTTCTGGGTTTTTTTTTTTGTATATCTAACAATTGCTTGTTTCTTAGGTCGCCATCTTAACATATATTTATTTATTTATCTTAATATATTCTCTTTCGTTCAGCTTTCAGATCTTTCTTTTTTAGATACCGGCGTGGCCATGAAATTTACCGCCATTTTAGTTCTTGACGTATGTGTACTTCCTCATCTCACCCCGCAACTCATGATCCAATCGCTTCAGCTTTAGCATACTTTTCAATCTTCCTTTCTAGGTTTATTCTATTTATTATGCTGGGAGACTGTCGTTTTTTGCATTTTTTTACTTTTTTCTCCTGTTATCTTTTTTATTCTTTGTCTCAAGGATTTTCTCAAGGTTCCATTTACTTTTTCTGCAGTGAAAGGTGGTGGTTGTGATATTGGTAGAGTCTACTAGAAAATGATTCAAATGTCAGCATAAAATGGAGGAGGTCAAAGGTAATTTTTCTCCCCGTTCTTGGATCAGGGTTCGGTTTCAGTTTCCTGAAGTCGGAGCCTGTGGACGCTCAACATCCGGAATCGTGCGTAGAATCAAGGGATTACGTTTCAAGTTGGATTTAGGGCAGCAAAAGTAATCGGATTCACAGAGGTTGGAGACTGATTTATTTCAGAACAACTAAATAAGGAAGAAAGTTTTAAAATAAATAGAGACTATATTTGCAAAACTGATGCAATTTTTAAAATAGTTATGTTGGACTTGGATAATAATTTGAAACATGCAAAATCAAATTTGTGAATTCAAATTACATCCTTCGCTAATTGAATATATTCAGTAAAAATGCCTGTTCATTTTTTAAGGTTTCTTAATCTTTGTCATTTTATTTTATTAATACATTATTTAGCGTTGCAACTTGGACCAGCAACTGATTTTTTTTAGATCTGAATTCCTGAATGATCGTTATAGCAGGATGCAGAAAAATTGGAGTGAACGTAAAGTGAACCCTGTTGTCAAAAGGTCATGGACATCGAAAACACTTAAAGGAATGATTCTGGTGTGGCCATGCATTTCGTTAAACAGAAAATCAGGAGCGCTTCTACTAGCATTTTTAGTAATGGGGAAAGTGTGTGAAGGAGTATCAAATAGGATTGTTTCTTGTAGCTTTTGCCAGGATGGAATGTCTAGCAGGCCAAATTTCGTCAAAATGATTTGGAAAATTTATTATTTACTGCACTCAGACCACACTTGTTCTAGACTTATCAAAGTTAAAAATAAAGATAAGGATTCTCTACTAAATATTCTTTGGGCTGTTTTGCCCAACGAAAGGGTCAATCTTCAAATTTCTAGTTCGTTTAATGAGCATCGTCTTATATCGTTATTTCTAATGTCTTGTGCAGCCCGTGATAACATAGGAAGAACTTCCTAAAAAATACTTAAGCACTTCCATTGACACAATATATAAAGTTTTAAATTTTAATTCCTGGAATAATCGCATCGCGTCGCGGGAGTAATGATCTAGGCAGACATTTTGACCTGTGTATGTCAGTTTTATTTCGTTTGAAACTCGAACCAGATGAGTTATTTTTGCAGAGTAGTAGGGGAAATTTTAGGTTTTCAGATTTTATTATTAGCGGAAAATGAATAAAATTATTCTGGAGCGGCATATTAGCATTTTGTTTTTTGTAAAAGACTTTTATATATAAGCCTTAATGAAACTTTAGGCTGTTAAAATGGTTTATATGAACATTAAATAAAGAATTCGAGTTATTTAAATGGCACATGCAGGTACGTAGCGAGAAATGTTACATGTTGACGTGAGAAAAGTCCAGGCAAAAATACAAATAATAGAAGTAAACGTTTATTTGAAAGTGCCAAAAAGAAGCGTTGCAAGAATCTGTTCAGCTGATTCTTCACAATAAGAATTCTTCTGTGCATGATGCTAAGAAACCCATTATAAATATGGCCTATCCGCCTTATTCCCAGATTTAGCAATCAATCAAGATTTTTGGCTATTTTCAAAACCATAAAATACGTTGAACAGATATAGATTTTGCGGATATTACTGGCATCCATGAAAGGTATTACGGAAAACGAATCCCTATAATGTCTTCAACAACAGCAGTATCATTTCAGTAAGTATATAGCTTCGCAAGGTGATTAATTTGTACTTGAAAACAGCCAATAGTGAACAGATAAGGACATTTTGCTTTCTCGGAAAGCCAGTGTTTGTTTGTTTGTTTTGTTTTACGGCATATCAACCTCAAAGGGTCATTTAATGCCGATGGCTTTTTTTTTAATATTGTTTTGTTAGAAAACCATTTCTGTTTCTCCCTTTTTTTTTCTTTTTTCCCTTTAAACATATAACTTTCTTTTAAATTTTCTGATAGAGGCCGATTTTCTTGAAATACGAAAAAATGATTTGGGGGCTGTTTTTTACAAATATATCTTTAATATTATTTTCTTTGTAGAGATTTTTTCTTATTTCTGTGAAATCAATGCAGTCTGTTAGAATGTGTTTAATTGTGAATAGGGTTTGACATGGTATACAGAAAGGTTGATCTTCTCTTTTCAGGAGAGATGAGTGGGTTAAAGAATGTATGGCCTATTCTTATTCTTGCAAGTGTAACTTCTTCTTTTCTGTTTAGCTTCGTATTATGTTCCTTTTTTTTAATTTTTGACATGATTTCGTATAGTTTGTTTTGGAGAAATCCGTTCCAGTAAGTTTGCTATTTTTTCCTTGTGTATGTATTGACGTGTCTTCTAAGATCTGTGTAGGGAATTTTAAAGTTTACGTCAGTTGGGATATTTAAGGCAGCTTTAGCTGCTGAATCGGCTAATTCATTTCCTCTGATACCTGTATGGCTTGGAATCCAGCAGAAAATAATTTATTTTTTGCTTTGGCTGTTTAGTTGCGATAGCTTGTTGAGTAATTGTGCAATTATAGGATTAAGTATAAAGTTCATAATAAACTTATGACAGCAAATCCCTGCTTCTAAATGAATAAGCCTGTTATTTTTAAACACTCCCGGAAAATTACAATATTCTGTGATTTGCATAATCTGCTTTTCATTGTAAAAATATGAGATGATGCATACTTCTTAAATTATAATAAATGATTAAGATAATAGTAAATATTTAGTGAATATTTACTAACCTTAGCTAAGTTTGGCACATGGCCACTATAATGAGGTAAAGTGTCAGAATCGAACTCAGCACAACTGAGAATCATTTACATAACTGGCTTGCTGATAATCGTTTGCCATATCTGAACATATGAAATTTTAGCTTTTACAAGCACACGATCAAAATAGTAGCGCAAACAAAGAGAAACAAATTGCAATATAAATCGTGGTTTGGCAACTTATTTTGCTGACGATCGCTTTACGACCGGCGTCCATGCAGAAGAATATAATAGTTTGATCGATGAAATGACATGGTTATCTTTTATTGTTCTTTCACAACTAATCTTTACTTCTTCTACATCGGCCTCCTACGTTTCTTGTGTAATGGCCTCACTCAGTTCAGGCACTTATTCGCCTGGTTGCTGGGCATTCAACATTGTGGAATTTGATGTGGTTTTCACGAAAGTGAAAGTAAAAGTGAAAGTGAAAGTGAACGTGGAAATGAATTGGGAGAGGAGAAAAACAAATGGAGGTGAGGGCGGATAGGAGTAGAGGGGGGAGAAACGATCAAGCTTGTAGTCATGTGGCTAGGAACAACGACGTGAAGTTTGATAGTATGGTGTGATATGAACTGTTGAGGTCAAAGCTTTGGGTTGGGGTTGGCTTGAACGGATAGTATCCAAGGGTTGTGGATGGGCAGAGATTGAACGGAAAGGCGACTGTTGTAACTTCACTCTGTTTGTCTTCATGTCTTGTACGGCTATTCCGGCCAGAATCATGCTTTCCTGGACAAACAATACCAAAAGCCCCATCAAATAGCTCCGTGATTGCATTTAAAAACCAATCTTCTTTAGCGAATGTAAGAACCACGTATCTTGACCTTATTATTATCATTTACAATTTCAGAGAAGACCCTGGGGACGTGAGTAAAAATACATCTTTTTCTGACTCATGGGCTAGAAATGGTGCGACATAGAATACATTGGGTCTAACACCTTTCGTTATTCTATTTTTAAAGATTTTATGTTCTTCTACATTTTCAGATAAGACAGTGCAGCCGCAGGTATAACTACTGGGTGCGATGCATAAATTGTCGCCTTATTATATTTTTAATTTCGCGCATGGGCGTTGATTGTTTTTGATTTTGTCGACTGCACAGTATAGTAGGGTCAGTTGGGCACCGTCTGTGAGAAAAAGAGCACCATGACACAATTCACTCCGCCAGAAATTTGGAAATGGAATGCTGTACAGTTTGTCAATTGCCCCAGAAGCTACATTACGAACATTTCAGAGTGTTTGAGTGTGAGAGGATTGGGAAAGAGTTGGGTGAGTCTAATGGTGATTAAAAAGGTGTTTGGATTGATCACTAGTGATGGAGACATTATGTCTGGTTCATCTGGAAATGTCTGGCAACATGACTCTGCATCATGCCACACAAGCAGGCGAACCCAGTCAAGGCTGTCAGACAATTTCTGCGACCACATCACCCGTTACATCTGGCCACCTAACTCTCCATATTGCAAACCCTTGATTATTATGTGTCGGGCGCAGTTGAGCGAGAGACCAACAAAACTCCTTGTAACACTAAAGATGAACTGAAGGCATGATTATGGCAGCATTCACCAACTTAAACAAGGAGACCGCCCAGAAAAGTTGCCGGAGATTCTGAAGTCTTCTTGAGGTTATGGTTGAAGCCAATGACGATTTTATTGAATAAATATACTCTTTAGTATTTCACGATATTTGTGTGTAATTATGGTAAATTTATCTGTTAAAATGAGTTGTCAATGTTATTTTCATTTTTGCGTAATTTAGACGATAATTTATCCATCGCACCCTACATATATATATATATACACACAAACACACATATATATACATACATATATACACACACACACACGCACGCGCACACACACACACACACACATACATACATATATATATATATATATATATATATATATATATATATATATATATATATATATACATATATATATATATATATATATATAACTCATGGGTTAGAAATTATTATATATAGGGTATAGCAGCCGTCTGTTATAGTATTATTTCAATTAATGATGTTATTTTAAAACTGATTATAAAGCCCAACACAGCGTATTTGGTTAACGACTCTTCCTAGTAATCCATTGTTACGAAAGCAGGTCAGTGCACCATGATCATTTGAGAGGAGAAACGATCTGTACATGATGTTTAATGAGTTAATCTTAATTCATTTTGCAAAAAAAAAAAAAATTAAGCGCTTTGCAACGGTTAAAGAACTAGATTTAAATTCCTTGAGAAAGATGCTTATTATTTTGCTATAGTTAACGGGTTGTCCCAGCTGTAAGGCTAGTTTTGAAAATCACTGGGAAGACCACTGAGTGTTATGCCATGTCTACCGATTTAAATGTCAGTGGAAAAATGCATGGCCGTTCGATGCATGACGTGATTTTTTTGTTGTTGTCAAATGGTTAACTAGCTAGTCCTATATTTTAATGCATTAGTAGCATATATAATATAAATTACAGTATGAAGAAATGACGTCTTGAAAATTTGAATAAGTGTTCTGCTACATCCGGATTTTCAATCTCAGAACATCTTATTAATAATTGGAAATGCGTATCATCCGTCTTTGAAGATATATTCTCAGTTTTAAGCGGATCACATAGCGACTATCACTTGAAAGTCATCGAAACAATTGATATTAAGTCACGACAACCAGTCAAACAAAAGGATTTGTTACTAAAATTTAGTGTGATCTGTCTATAAACATCTCTGTGTGTATTTCCTTTCCTGTTTCCTTTTTGTTAGTCAGCGTGCATAAAATTTTCAATTCTTCGGTCGAGTTTTGACGTGAGAGGAGTGATAATCGTTTAGTTCATTCTATAGAATCTTATTTTGTGTTTCATTTTTTCTTTCACTTTTCTTGTCAACTATAATAATAATAATAATAATCCTATTCCTCCTAATTATGTCAGTATTTATTGCATTAATTCTTTGGAAAGATTGATGAGTGATTTCGTGTCGCCTACTCCACGGTTTTGAAATTAGACTTTGGCTGGCTACCAGTCAAGACTCGCTGCTATTCAACTCATAACCGGGAGGGAAAGAGATCGATTCACACCTTTTCCAATGACATAAGTGGAAAAATTAACGCAACCGATTAAGCCGGAAACTGGAAGTGGCGCGACGATTCCTCTTTCCGCGTTGTTGATAATGCTTACACTACACATAATATTCTAAGATTATATCTTATTGGAAGTTCTATAATCATAAATTTGGACCTAAGATGGATTCATTTTTACAAATATCTAAGCTTCTAAAATAGCATACACTGCTATCTTTTAAAAAAACATCGCCCTACTTTTGTACGGTGGGCATTCATGAGTTACAAGAAATACATTGTGAGTTACATGAATGAGTTATAGAAACTATAATTAATACTGGATTTCATTTTTTTTTTTTTTTTAGAAACGTAAATATTAATACTGGTTGTGCAGGTTAGCGACTCGAAACGAGAAACCCGGTCCATTTCGCTGGACTTCTTTTTCGCACAGTTACCTTTGAGGAAGACATGAATCCATCTCCATTAGAACCTTAGCTAAATATTAAATGGTAGGGAAGACTGCAGTATCTAGTCACGGTTAGCATTCAGTCTAAGATTTCAAACCCAAGCTACCCGAAACTGTATAAAGAGAGTTAAACCTGTGGGGTAGCTTCTATGTCTGCAAAGCAAACGCGATAGATTTCAGCAAAATATGGATTGTTTGATTTGTTTATTTACAGCTTATCAACCTTTGTAAAGTTATTTAAAGCCGAAACATATTATTTGGAGATAATAATTATTTTTATGATTCATGTCCTAATATTTAACCAATATCTAGGAGGAGAAAAGTTGGATTCATATCTTTTCCTAGGGTATTTGCACGTAAGTGAATGTACCCAATGGAATTCGAAATTGGCTCTTCAATTTCTTATTCCGAGATGTTATCTATTGCACCACCCACACATCCAAGCTTACAGAATCTGGTATTCCCGAACGTTTGCAAAATAGGATGATTTCATCGGAGAGCGATTATCCAGATTTTTTAACCCAAGGGATGATAGATGGATTAATACTGGATTTAATTATATTTTGTATTATTAATACTGGATTTAATTATATTTTGTATTATTAATACCTGATTTTACTGTATCTAGTATTAATATTTGTATTTGGTTCAGCAGAATTATTACAAAATTATCGCTTCTCGGAGAGATTCGTGGGGAAAAGTTCTGTTTGAGAAGAAATGAACCAATTCCTAATCTAAATTTGTTGGTATGGATTTTCTTATAGGGATTTTTTCTTTTTTTACGTTAGGTTTTCTAAGTAAGATATTATTTTTTCAAATGTCTCTTTTAAAAGTAAATAGTAAGTGAAAATAAAACAAATCAACTATATAAAAAAAATATTTCATAGAATAAATTAATACGAGACAGAATTACCTTTTAGCACAAAAAATTCTCATGCAAGCATGAAAGCAAAATAAAGATTGATAGAAATGATAAAAATACCACACGAAGCAGAAAATAACTTGACTCTAATAAAATAAAGACCAAAAAGCCCGCTAGGAATAGGAAAATAAGAGTGAGAACAGAGAGAAAAAAAACTTGCCAATATATAGACAATCCAATTATAAAGGAAAAGAACGGGAAAGAGCTTATATGTAAATATGTTTATAGTGATAGACGAGTGTGCTGAAATAGAGGAAGATGAGCAAGCTTCTAGCTTACAAAGAAAATTAATTTCGATTTTTTTTTAAAAAAAAATTGTCACGTTTACAAGTGAAAATGTAAAAAAAAAAAAAAAGAAACGATTATTTTTTTCATTTTATTTTTTGTAATGTGAAATCTCCGGTGATGTGCACCTGATAAAAAATCGATTCCGATTATATTATTTATTTTGTCTAATCTATCAGTGAAATCATTTTAAAGAACAGTTTGACAATGTACGAAGCCTGATTTAGTATCAATTGATATAAAACAAAAAACAAACAAAAAAGATTTTCCAAAACGTTACACAAAAATGTTCAAGATGAGTTATTTCCATAACTCTACATGTTAGTCAGGCTATTGTCCTCATCTTTGCTGTTTTGTAGCGGGGGTCATCTTTCTTCGTAACATGTGGACTGGCGCTAGAGAATCACTAACAAAGAACTGTACCAAATAACACAAATCATATCACTTGAGGAGATTGAAAAACTGCGAAAACTAAAATAAAAACCACATGCAACACGAATAATCATCAAAATGTTGATATTCTACACTACTTTAAACAAAAATTTAGAAAGGAAAGCCCCATTAGTACTAAAAAGCG
Source organism: Acanthosepion esculentum (assembly GCA_964036315.1). Taxonomy (NCBI): domain Eukaryota; kingdom Metazoa; phylum Mollusca; class Cephalopoda; order Sepiida; family Sepiidae; genus Acanthosepion; species Acanthosepion esculentum. The sequence continues at coordinate 60,745,740 of OZ038478.1, forward strand.
CTATAACAGTTACTGGAGAAAACTACTTTTCTGGAAAGCTTTTTGAAAAGAATTTCAACGAAAGTAACACCGTCTGCTAGTATTGCAAAGCCCACTCGTGCTGGGGATGTCTTGGTCATCGGCGCCAAATTGAGACTATGTTGCATAACCCCCTCGTTCTAAGAGGTCGTGGGTGATGACACCAAATTAATACAATGTGTATTGTATTCTCTCTCTCTCTCTCTCTCTCTCTCTCTCTCTCTCTCTCTCTCTCTCTCTCTCTCTCTCTTCTCTCGTCTTCTCCCGGCCGGTGGCGAAATGTACTTGGGTCCGGAGATAAAAAACATCAACAAAGATAATTTGAACTTATCTAGTTTTATTAATGTCGTCGACGTCTACATTTTCTAACTATCCAGTGGGGGTCGCCTCCGCTCCATTGGGTAGCCGTTTCGTACATGAAAGAAAACACGTCTGCATTGTTTGACGGTTGAGAAACAACTCACTGAAAAGCCTTTCTCTGCGTCTATCATTCCCATGCTGGCTCAGCCAATCAAATTCGACTTCTTTATTTTGTCTTCCATCTGACCTCTAAGGTCTACCTCAGGAAGTCTGAGCAGGGATACATTTCCTCTATAAAATAATAGTCTGTTAAATTATTACTTAACAATAAGTTAGTGAATACCAAATGTTTCCTCATAAGAAAATGGCTATCATTACCATTAACATTCTGTCCTGGGTAAGACGATAAACTACGTTCAACAGCAAGGCCTCTGATCAGGAGGTTTTGAGGAGAGCGGAACCACCACTTAATTGCTGGTTTTCCCAGGTCCGCACTGACCCGGGGTGGTAACACCTGTTAGGGTCCCAGCTATGGGCAAATAGTTAACACCGAAACTGGGGTAAAAACACTATAAAAGTGTAAAGATAGGTTTTAATACCAGAAATACTTTGTAAAAAATTATTTCCAGCAATAAATATTTGAAGAAAAAAGAACTATTACCAGCAATATATGTTTTTTTTTTAAATATTACCAGCAATACGTTTTTGAAAAAAAAATATTACTAGCTATACATTTTTGAGGAAAAAATATTATTACCAGCAATAAATTTTTGAATGAAACATATTACCAGAAATAGATTTTTGACAAAACAAAATATTACCAGCAATAAAAATTTCGTTGGTATTAAATAACCCATTGAGGTTGATATGCCGTAAAACAAAACAAACCATTACCATTCAACTCTCAGTTAATGAGTTTTGAAGCTTTTTTTAAATCTATCCTTTTCTCTATCTATATATAATATTATTTTAGGGCGTAGGCCATTACTTTCTATATATATATATATATATATATATATATATATATATATATATATATATATATATATATATATATATATATATATAATGTTCTTTTAGGGCCATTATATCGCTACAGAACTTCCAATATTTTTATTACGCTTAATAATCTTTGCTCGTTTTCCTTGTCGTTGTCTTGCAATACATTCAAACATATTTTTCAGGCGGGTTGCTCTGTCTATTTTCCTGTAGTATGTCCAGTGTGTGATAAATTCTCTAGACCTATCTTCCTCGTTATGTGTCACATTAATGTCAGTGTCCTTGTTATTTCTAATTGACTTAAGACGTCCTCGTTGCTTACATATTCCTCGTGCTATTCTCAGCATTAGTCGATATAACCGCGTTATTCCCGCTTCAAGTCTCTTTCTTCATCTGTGCGTTCAAATACCTTCAATATGTAATAGTCTTTCTGAACTAGTATTACCTTGTCTGCGGGGTTTAGAATAGCTGACTGTATCCCCTGCAGAAGAGTAAGACTCCCTCCTTTTAAAAGGGCCATAATCCGGATGGATACATGCAAACTCCGGTATAAGCATGAGCAATGTCTACCATTTGACTTAACTCTAAACACGACATATGTCTATATTTTAACTCATTTATAAACAGGGCCTATGTTAAATCTTTGTGATTCTTTTGTCCTATATGACTTTTATTAGACATTAACGCAGTAAGTTTGACATGTCGTTAAATTAAAAAAAAACTAACCGATTGCATTATTTATTTAATTTTGCTAAATCTGAAAATCAAATATTTCTGAAAACAGGGAATTAACACGCATGTTGTTCTGTTTAGCGAAAAACTAAACTGATTCCGTCTATACGAATCTTTGGTGCTCCCAACGTGAACAAATCTTAACAAAGAGGCAGACAATGACGAAAGAAGGCCCGGCGAATTTGATATTTATAGGAGATATTGGAGGCAAGGGAAGCACTTAAAAAAACAGCTAGTAATTTGCCTAAGGAATTTGTTTGAGTGGACGACAGAACAAAATCAGAAATGTTTAGTAAATGATTAAACCTTACTGAGAGCATCAAAATAAATTTTGGGAAGCAAATATCGTCCAAATCCTGAATGGATACTGTGCGTAAAAATGAATATCAATAAGTCTTTAAGATAACCTCGTTTCGTCTGTCATATAAAATTTCATTTGATAATAACTACAATAGCTTAAAATTACATTGTTACTGTTTGGAATAATTTCAATATACTTTGGAATAACAGGAATCAATTTCTTTAATAAAACTCAGGTCACATAATTGTATATATTTCTATTGTCCGTTTTATACAATTCTTTTCATCTTTCTGTCGCTTTATATTAAAATCCTGTTAGCTTTAGCCAAGTCATTATTTAACCGTCAAAATGCGGAAATTCAGATTAAAGAGCGTGTCCTTTCTCACAACAAGGCTATCGCTCTTTCCGTGGTAAATGTTCTGACGAGCTACAGACAATAGTTCCACCAGTTCAGACCTTTACACCTAAAACCCGTCATACCGCTTAAACAAGATTGGATAATCCTCTTTCCCCTTCGTATTCTTCAGGTGAGTAGGAAGTTCCATTCGGATAGCATATTCTCGAAAAGCGATACTTTGTGGAAGGGACTCTCGAGAGAATGCTCCCTTGACCACTACATTCTCAACCTCTTGAAGTCTCGGAACAAACTTTATCTACTTTCAACAGCTTCATATAATAACCCTGTAACTTGAGTGGCTCTTCGGCATTTTATCGGGTGAACAACGATAGAAAAACGCTTCGGTGGCCAAAATAGTAACGCGTCGTCATATGACGGCGGACACACGAAATTTGGATCCATAAAAAAATCATTGTAATCAAAAGTAATCAGAATTGAAATAAACTAGTCAAAGACTGGTATATGTTAGCAACAGTGACCTTGATTATTGACAATGCGTAATATGAGAAGAATTTCTATAACAAAATCGTCTACAATCAGCCAATTAATACGTCGTTTTCATTGCCTTTCTTCAGAAAAAATCATTGACAATGTTAATGACATCATGTCTCGCACATCTCGCCTGTGGAACTCCCTTCCTTATTCCTGTTTCCCTGACAAATACAATCTCCAACTATTTAAGTGTAACGTCAATCGACATCTCCAGTTGCCTTGATCTATCCACTTCCCTTCTCCACATCCTTTCACCTTTCATTACTATCTGCTCTCGCTCCAAATCTTCTGTAACCCCCTTGCCTTGATCGATCTACTATCTTTCTCCACATCCTTTCCTTTACCACTCCTATCTGCTCTTCCTCCAAACCTTCTGTAACCCCTTGCGTGCTAGTGGCTTCCAGCCTCGCTTGAGGTGATAAGCTTAAAAATATATATATATATATTCATGGTAATTGTTCTGATGAGATTTCCACTCTGGAATCTTGACCTTACAAATTTAAGCGCAGTACTAAATTAGAAGCTAGGTCTCATGAAATTGCTAAATATAACCGTGATTTCTATGCTAAAAGTTTCTTGTCTCTAACTTCTCTCTTGTTGAACTTTCTTCCGGTCTCTCACTTTCCAATTAACCTTTATTTTCAAAGATTAAATACAATGTCATTCGTTATCTTCGATCTTCTTAACGCATGTTCGTCTATTGTTCTCCCCTCTTACTAATAGTTTTTTTCTCACATTCTTTCACACGCAGCAACATAACCCTGCTAGAAGTGAAATGATTAAAAGATAACATTTCTGACATCCACTGATCTATTCAGTTCTTCCTCTCTGATTCCGCTGTTCTCTATGACAATGTGAATTTTCTTGGTGATCGTTTCCGGTAATTTGGATATGATGCAAACGTTTTTCGTTACTTCTCCAAGGTTGGCCTTTAAACCACACTCGCTTTTTACAAATTGCATACATAACATTCGGTATGTTCCCATATAGTCAGTGGGGCACAACGAATAATTAAAACCATTGTAAAAATGAAAACATTAAAATGTTTAAGAATATAAAAGATTTTTTTGTTACAATAACGGAAAACTTATCTAAAAATAAATCTGTCCTCGTCTTTAGAAATAATAGAGATATAAAGTAAAGTCATAAAACCGTAGGTAACTGTGAACATTTTTGGTTCTCTCAAATATCTTGTCCGTTGATGCTATAAACAATATTTGCCCCATTGCCATCACTTTTTGTCTCCGCTCAACTATCTGTTCACACAAGGCCATTAAGCAAATTCATCGCTGTCTTCTTCTGCTTCTTTCGTTATAACATATATATTAAATTTTCCAAGCACTCTTTCCTCCTAATGTTCACAAGAAATGTAATCTGTCTGTTTCTGATTTTAAGTATAATGTCTTTCCAGGTCTCATTTTCCTATCTCGTAAAAAAGGTAGATTAGTAATCATAGAAAAAAAAACATATATATATATATATATATATATATATATATATATATATATATATATATATATATATATATATACATACAAATATATACACATATATATATATATATATTTATATTTATATATATATATATATATATATATATATGTAAATATCACACGTTCACTTTCTCTCT
>OZ038478.1:60755608-60763108 GCA_964036315.1 Acanthosepion esculentum
GTTGACTGGAATGCAAAAAGCCAGAAGAGAGTTCCACAAACGAGAAGTGCGAGAGAAGAAAATATTAGCATAGAACCTACGGCTACATCTCTTGAAATGACTAGATGTAACCGTAGGTTCTATGCTAATAGTTTCTTCTCTTGCACTTCTCGTTTGTGCAACTTTCTTCTGGCTTTTTCCTTCATTCTCTATGAGCCGCCTCCCTTCAGGACATATGCGATCACGGCTCCCCATAATTTCCTGTCTTGTGTGACTCTTTGCAGTTTTCTCCCTTTGCTAAGACCCCCATTCCACCATCCATTCACAAAAGCTTCTCAGATAAGTGGATTTATTAATTTCCCCAAACTATCTTGTCATCAGTATTCGAGGTGAGGGTTAAGTTTTCCAAACCCACCTTCCTTATTAAATGTCCAAGGAACAGTAATTGCCTTTTCCTGATTCTGATTATAAATGTTCTTTCTGTTGCCATTTTTTAAGACTTCCTTATGGCTTATTCGTTCCGTCCATGGAATTTTCACTTTCCTTCTGTAGAACCACATTTCTACAGCCTCTTGTTGTTTTCTTCATCCGTGAGGAGTTTGTCCAACGTTTACTGCCATATAAAAGGATGCATATCACATAGCCTTGTATAGTACTTTTTCTTTGTTTATAACGAAATATTCTGTTTCTCAGCACTTTGTTTAGTTTTTGGAATGCATCTGTCGCTAGTCCAATACATGTTCGGATTTCGCTGTTTCATCTTCCATTCTCTGCTAAAACGCTTCCCAAATATTTAAACTCCACCACCTGCTTGATGTTTTTATTTGTAACTCGCAGCTTGGGCTTTTTGTCATGCCGATAAGCATATTTTCTGTTTTGTTGTAGTTCGTCCATTTTTCTCGCTTTCTTCTACTACACTGTCTTGTCATTCCTGTAGTTCCCTTTCCAAGTCAGCCATTAATACAGTGTCTTCTCCGTATATTATATAGGTTAAATATTGCTCATCGATAGTAAATCCTGGTAGGGTCTCCAGTCCCCTTAGCGTTACTTTAGAGGTTGAATAAATCTGACTGCAGTATAAAAATACACTGTACGTAAGCAAACTTTTTGTCTAAAATTTGCTCATTTTTGCAAATGACTGTTAATATCATTCTTATTAGCTGCGTACTATAATACTTATTAAGATACCATCAATTAAAGATTTACCAATGGAATTCTGAACATGAAAAATTGGATTTTCGAAATCAAGGTTCAGTCAATATAAGACTTCTGCTGAACTACAGGACACACATGTCCATTTCTCCTTTCGTGTTTAGGCTGGGGAAATTCAATGGGCATTTTCATTCAAAGTCGACAGAACGCTGCGTTGTCTAAGGTGACCTGATCTTTCTAAAACTTGTTATTTGTTTGTTTGTTTTTTTTTTGTTTTTTTTTGCATTTTTCCATTCGCGTAATTTTAAACGTGTTTTGTCCATAATTCGCATGAATGGCATCAGTAATAGCAAGTATTCGACGGTAAATAAATGCAACAATTTTTTTTAAATATTGAAGGGGAAGCGAGATAGAGAGAACACGATAAAGCGCATACTTGTGTACTTGTGTGCTTGTGTGTAAGACATACATGATGGGAAATATAGTAAATCACTGCTGGGTGGAATTCATTTTGACTTCTATCTCCATTGACTGTTCGTCTCCAGTTAGGCGAGATGTGAAAGACGAAATTGAGATGACTGACATGGCAAAATCAGAAGCGAATAAAAAGGGAAAAAAAAGAAAGATAATCTAAAAAAAAAAGACAAAAAAAGATCATCTATCAAAAACTCACACACACAAGTACACCAACCCAATCCACACACATACATACAAAACAAATACACACGCATGAAAACAAACACCTACACACGGATCGATAAATAAAGTGAGTGAGAACGAATAAGTGGAGGTACAACGCAATAGTTCAGGAAATTTGAAATGATTAGTCAATCTTTAGATTTTGCCTGCCTAGCAAAAGTTTCCCGTGTCTCACAGGATATTTATCAGATCCAGAGAAATAACGCCACTGAAATGTAAATAACATAATGTCCTTGCTTTTACTTAGAGGAAATTATTTTCCGACACAAGTACCTCCAAACATTTCACATAATTCACATAATATAGATATCACCAGTGAAACGCGATACCTTAAGTTTAAAATGAATTTTTAAAAAGGAGCAATCTTTCTTGAAGACTTTGAGTTTTAATTTCAAACTAATAGTTTAAATTTAATATTTCCAATGAGCAAAATACTTTGATGTATTTCATAAATTAATTTAAATGGGCTAGAAAGAGGGGGGTGGGGGGTCTTAAAAAGTTGATTAGCACCCTTTTTAGTCGTTTTTCATCGCAATGTATTTCTCTTTATTTAAATCTTCCAAAAATAAAATATACTCTTCTGATACTTTATTTAAGGAATATCAGCTAAAGTATAATGCATCTATTTTGAAACATATTATTTACTTTAAGTTTAAAATATCGCTAGATGCATTCTTTTAACAAGACAGTAGCTGCTTATTAAAAGTTTTGGCGGGTTTGAAACTTGATGACAGTACTCAGTAATCTTAAAAATTTAAGAAAATATTCTCCGTAATCTGATGTTTATTGAATTTGAAATTGCTACAGTTGTCGCTCTTATTTCCTGATAATGTCGTGCGTGGTCGACCGTATAATAGAAAATCGGCACGTTTATAAAAAAAAATTCGAAATTCTTTTTAAAATATCCAACGTGATGTTTTGTACTAAGCTTTTCAATTTATGATTAGCAAATATAGTTTTTACTTAATAACAATATCACTTAAAAGCATGAAAGTAATACATAATTTTATAAGATTTAAAACTTAATAAATTATTCTAATTAATTTAAAAAATGAAAACAATTGTAAAAATTTATTATTCATTATGAGTTTTTAAGACAAAAGTGTCTTTAATTTTTTTTATTTATAAAAGCAAGTAAAAGATTTACTAATTAAAAAATGCCATAGTTTTATTGCTTTTATTATTTTACGATTCAGATAAGATTTTCAAGTAAATGCTGTTTCTGTTTCACAAACAATTTAATGATTTAAATTTTCCAACGAGTCCTGTATTTAACTTTATGAAGAGGGTGGAACTTTAATTTTTGGAAATTTCATAAAATTAAGTAAGTGGAGGAAACAGATGTAAAAATATATATTTTACCAAGATTTTCTAAAACAATAATTAAAAAAATAATGTAATTCATTTGTGGATGAGACCGGAAAACTTCATTAAAATACAACAATTATTTGATTTTTGCAAGAATTCCCAATACAATGTGTGTGTGTGCTTTTGTTTTTTTGTTTTTTTTTTTCAGCCAAAAAGACGCTAAATTTTCCAAACTAAAGGTTGGCCCACTTGCTGACGCAAGAAAAACAAGAATTTGAAAAAAAAATAGTAAAAAAATACTTTGGTCTTTCCTCTTAATAAGAAAATAAACTATTTGTTTTTAGCACATTTGGGGCTTTTTACACCACGCTATGGAGGGACATAGCATTATATATATATATATATATATATATATATATATATATATATATATATATATATATATATATATATATATATAATGATAAGAATATAGTTTTAAATTATGCTATTTACATGGGTTAAAAGTGCTCAATATCAGAGATAGAATAATTTGAAACATATCCATCGCTTCCCGCCCTTAGGATAATACAACAGACCGTGCCACACGTAATGCATCAGTGGCCCACAAACTAAAATCGTCGAGGCAAAACGCAACACACATGAGCATATGTAAATATAAAATTGGACACTGAGGTCAGCAACCAGCGGTGTCAGTCTGTTTCATGCTTCAACGCAATCATCAGGACATATATATATATATATATATATATATATATATCAGAATAAAAAAAGAAAGGAAAACTTTTGGTCCTCTGAGGGACTTTATCAAGGCAACTGCAAGGATTTTATTTATAGACAAAACCAATAATATTGATTTTTTTAACTTTTTGAATTTATAAAACATTCATAAATATTTATCACATAAACTGAAAAGATGAAAATTGTGGTTGAATTTATTTCAATGTATAAGTAATGCATTTGATATATTGTTGCCTATATGATCCCTTTTGTGTTCGTAGATACGTTTTCTTTTCCGCAAGTTTCACCAATGTACTGTGAGGGACAGTTTTGGCAATTCATTTTATATATACTTGCTTCGGGATCATTATTATTATTATTATGGGTATTTGGGGTTCTTATCATATTTTTGAGCGTTTCTTAAATTTAAATATTGAATGACAAAGTAATGAATTTCGTCTTCTAAAAGACTTCATCGCTGTAATGTAATGTTCTTATTGATGGAATTATATATATATATATATGTAGAGGGAAAGGGAAGATATAAATATAATTATGAGGCAGATTTATATATATGTATATCTGTTGAAATAAATTCATAACCGCTTATATTATAAATTAATAATTTCCCTTTTTATTATTTATATTGCTTTGTATGCATTGAGCTCTCATCATCGATTTTATTTTTTAATAACTTTTATCAAAAAGTCCTCCTTGGAATAATCCCTACCACCTAAGGATATAAGTAGAGATAATATACCATATATATAATTCTAACAGTTGAATTATAATCCTTGAAAATGGCTAAATGTATAGCCGAAAGCGCTCGGATAAAAAGAACATTCGGACAGTTTTTATATAATTAATCCTCTGAAAAGAAAAAAATTATTAGATCGCACGAGAAATTATATAAAAAACTAAATAAAAGCACCTTGTCAGTCGTTTTTAATGAAATGTGCATGAAAGAAGGATTGCTGCCTAAATACACAAATATATATATATATATATATGTATGTGTGTGTGTGTGCGTGCGTGTGTGTGTGATTATGCTTTTCTCAGTTTCACTTTATCTTATCCTTAAATGTTCTTTGTCCATTTTCTCTACAGTAAACTTAAAATCTATCCGTCTTTTTCCCCTCCCTCTTGGCTTTCTCTATAACTTATTTACGATCGCATCATCCTATGCGTATTTTTTCTCCTTCTGTATCAAAGCCATATTTGATTTTCTGATCCTTATCCGGTCTATGCGCACCATTACTTGGGTCTATGGACCGATGACTCGGCGTAGGACGAACACGAAAGCTGAAACCAATGCAAGCAAAAGAAAAACTTTTCCTAATACAAAAACTACTACTAATAATAATAATAAAAGAATAGCATCAAAAATTCAAAGATAATGTTTATAAGATGCGCGAAAAGTCCATAAATACGAAAAAAGAATTAAAAGCAAATCTATTCATCCCGATTCCAACCAGCACGTCCGTTCATCATCGTCCGACGTGACTGCTTGTTTAAAAGAGGAGAAAATGTATTTACTGTTAAACGAATGGCATAAAGTCTCTTGCTTTCACTGATGAGTGTAGTTATATATACATACGCAGAAAATTCGCTATCAGATACACAATAAACCTTGCATGCACACAGTGAAAAAGCACGCGATTTTTCGTCAGTGAACTTTTCTTAGAAGACAATATTTTTTTTGCATTTTTGTTATAATTCAACGGATATTTAAACAAAATATCCAATAATATATATATATATATATATATATATATATATATATATATATATATATATATATATATATATATATATATAAGTGAATATTGAAGTCAACAACCAGAGGCGACAGACTGTTTCATGCTAAGCGTAATCATCAGGTCATGTGCTGACTGTCGCCTCTGGATGTTGACTTCAATGTCCACCTTTATATTTACATACGCTTTATCCCTAATATTGAGCAATTTAACCCATAAAGATAGCATACCTTAAAACTATATTTTATTATATATATATATATATATATATATATATATATATATATATATATATATATATATATATATAATTTATTAAAGACATTTTTGATATGTTTAATACTGTTTATTATGAAAAGAGCATTTACTTAAAATACTTGTATCTATAAAAAGAACGTTAAACATATCAAAAATGTCTTTAATATATATATATATATATATATATATATATATATATATATATTAAAGACATTTTTGATATGTTTAACGTTCTTAAAATGTCTTTAATATATATATATATATATATATATATATATATTAAAGACATTTTTGATATGTTTAACGTTCTTTTTATAGATACAAGTATTTTAAGTAAATGCTCTTTTCATAATAAACAGTATTAAACATATCAAAAATGTCTTTAATAAATTGTCGGACTATGTCCAATTCAAATATATATATATATATATATATATATATATTGTCGCACTGAGGAGCTGTGATACATCGAAACAGTGCTATCTGCGAATGACATAATTAAGCTCTTGAAAATATATTTCAATTGAGCAATGTTGAAAGATGATTCTATAGACAGTCAAGCTGATTATATAAACAACAGTCAATCCAAAGTCTTCAGTAAAATGAATTGGAGCCCTTTGACTGATTGGCGTTTGTTTAAAAACAGTACGCTAGAAATAGTCGTTTCTCTCTCTGCCGAATGATGATAGCTCAGTGGTAGAAACTCTGACTCACATTAAATCGGTCGGGTTTCGATCCTGGCTTGAGGCATTCAGATGTAGAGTCGCTCTGATGAGCTGTTATGCAATATTGTCTGAGAATGACGCGCACACACACACATAGATAGATAGATGAACAGACAGTATGCGGCAGTCATATGCCACATGTATCTCCCCAGAATGCCACGCATATAGCGGGAAGACATTAGCTAGCACGATTGCCACTTACGTCTAACTAATACGTGGGAAGTACATCTGGGGGTTATATGTGGAAGTATATGTATTTTCTGCTGCAACCTGAATATAGAAATATAAAAGTGGATACTCAAATCAACATTGAAAATCAAATCAGTATGTATATATACAGACTATCGCCGTTCGGTGCTTACCTAAGTGTTCACTTTTATATTTGCATACGCTCTGTTCCTGATACAGAGCCCTTTAAATATGGTATACCCTAAAATGTATATTTTTAAAATATATATATATATATATATATATATATATATATATATATATATATATATATATATATATATATAGAAAGAAAGAGAAGAAGAAAAAAGTGAGCATGTAACTGTACAAATAAGAGTAACGCTTGTGATCTTTACACCCATAAATATAGCACACCATAAAACCATATTTTTAACAAACACACCCTGTGGGTGACATTAGTCATTTACTAACGTCTGATGAGATGTGTAGATACACATCGAAACCTGGGTGAATTTATGTAGCGTTGTTCCTAAATGTTTGAATGTAATAGCCTATAATATATATATATATATATATATATATATATATATATATATATATATATATATATCAGTAAATAAGGTAGCACCGTCAGTCGTACATGCACAGATACCATATACACACACACAAACATGCACACACATATGTGTATGTATATGTGTGCGTGTGTGTGA
>OZ038478.1:60770608-60780608 GCA_964036315.1 Acanthosepion esculentum
ATATATAAAGATTTTTGTTCATATATATATATATATATATATATATATATATATATATATATGTATAGGAAGTAATATGTAAATTCTAAAAACAGTTCCAAGACAACTCCGTCCTTAATTTACATATGAACTTAATACTAGCAACAAAATTCCCTTTCTCAATATACTGCATAACACCAATAATAATAAGTTCATCATCTCCATATAAAAAAAAACTACTACCATAAATTCCTTTTACTCTTAACTATAAAAGCGAATGTACAAATTACTATAAAATAGCTATTATAAAAAAAAAATAAACCGTGCAAAACTAATTTATGCACAAAACAAATCTTCCACAGCAAACTTATATATATAAAATAAACACTTATCAATAACTTCCCCTACTACATCGTTGACGAGCAAATATGGTTCTCATCAGAGACCTCTATAAAAAACATAATTATACTCCTCCAGCTAACTCCAAATATATCAACCTTTTATGTCGTAACCAGATGCATGCCAATTATAAACAAGACGAAAATTTGTAAAAAAAATCAATGAAAACTAATGCATCCACCACAGACCCTAGTAAAAAAATAAAACTTATATACTACACTAAATCCACTATATCTAATAAAATCATTCGTAATGACTCTTCTCAGCCACTTGCGTGTTGCAGAAAAAGAAACATCGTTTATAAATTTAAATGTCCTCTCCAAGATTGCATCTCCAAAAATAAATAACAAAAATAAAAATAATATCTATGTTGGACACACAACAACAACGCTTTCATGTAGGCTAAGTCTTCATCTGAATAACACGTCCAATATTTCTAAACATTTACAACAACATACCTGTCCCCACTCGCAATTCAGAAAAATCATCGTCGAAAATGCCTCCAAACTTATCTATGAAAAGAATAAACACAAACTAAAAATTCTCGAAGCTATTTATAAAAAAAAATTGAAACCAAACATCAATAAAATTAATTACGAATACTCTACAAACATTTTAAAATGTGTACAATAGATAGTCTTTAAATGTTAGCTCTTGTCATTAACAGTTTTCCCTTTATCTAGCAACTAAACAAGTCTGGAATTTTTCAACGGAATAACAAGTTACCTCTCCTTAAACGGAGTCCGTCACCCAAGCCATGACACAGCGTTCCTAACTCCACATATAAAAATAGTAATTTTCGGATGACTACAACATTTTTGTCCTTCACAAACATGAACACTAAATACTTACTCTATAATTAACAATACCCTGATGATGACATTATGCTATGTCGAAAGTACTTGGAATAAATACAGTAATGAGACAACACTGTGTTTTCCTCTTGTCTTTTAATAACCGCACAAAAAAGCTTATTCGCGAATATGAAAGAATCCTATCGAGAATCAGTAGACAGAACATGTCTAAATTATTTAACGAAACCCGTCTTTTATATATATATATATATATATATATAGAGAGAGAGAGAGAGAGAGACAGACAGACAGACAGACAGAAAGAGAGAGAGAGAGGCAGACAGACAGACATAGATAGATAGATAGATAGATAGATAGATAGATAGATAGATAGATAGATAGATATAAAAACAAAAGCAAAACTTTCCTTTGACAAATCGTTTCGTCCACTGAGGGACTTTATCTAGCTATATGTAAAAAAAAAAAATATTTTGTAACATGTATTTTCGAAACACAAGTAAATGATCGTAAATTTTTCAAAATGTTTAAATTTAAGAAAACTCTAAAATATTCTTAAAGCTAACTGTATAAGTACAGGTATGCTATAGAGAATACTAAAGGAAAATAAGTAAACGTTATTGTTGAATATGGTCAGTGCAGTTTATGAGATTATGTCGGATAGGTAATGGTTAACTCTAGACATGCAGTGATTAGGATTGCAATGAATGTTGAAGCATCATCGTGGGAACCTGTTAAACCAAGTCAGGGTTGTGGAGGAGATGTCTTAGTGGTATTTCCGTCCTGTTAATGAAATATGAAGGGAATGAATATGATTCATTGTGTGTGTGTGTCTGTGTGTGTCTGTGTGTGTGTGTGTGTGTGTGTGTGTGTGTGTGTGTCTGTCTGTCTGTGTGTGTGTGTGTGTGTGTGTGTGTGTGTGTAGCTTATCAACATTTTGTAGGTTATTTGAAGCCGGAATATATTTTGGATCATGAGAACAATTCTTTCTTTTTATTTGGGAATACGGCATTAACATATTTTTGAGATAACAATGCTTTTTTCCATATACAACTTCTGCTATTTAACCCATAGTTCGGAAGAGTAGATGGATTCTTACCTTTCTCAAAGTTATTTGTATGTAAGTGAATGTAATCAATCCGATTAATTTTCTCATCCCGATTCGCTATGCATTACACTACCCGGATAGGAAGGAAGATGAACAAACCCTGTTTATCTATTGACGTATAGTTATATGTTCTACTTCATACGCCTTTAATAAACGTTATATACTTTGCATTAATACTAAGCTCTTGACATGACTTAAAGCATGTTCTTTGAAGTCAAAATAACATTTCATAAACAGAAGACATTAAAAAGACTTTTATTGTGGTGTGTTGTCGATCATTTGCTATTCGTTTCAAGATATTCTATAGTTGAGATGAACGCATGACCGAGTAGTTAAATCTTTACGAATTTGTTAGCGATGGCCTCCGAATTAACACAGAGAACTACATCAAGCGCCTTGAGTAGGTAGGGTTTCCCTGGGTCAAGAGGGTGGCTACTAGAAGACCCTATGTCTAGCAACAGGACTCTGCACCGTGCCATACCAGCAAGAGAACCCAGTCATGACTGTCAGACAGTTTCTAAGACAATTTCTATCACCCCTTACATCTGGCCACATAACTCCCCAGACTGCAACCCTCTTTGATTATTATATGTGGGGAGCAGTTGAGCGAGACACCAAGAAAAATCCTTGTAACACCAAAGATGAACTGAAGACAGGGATTATGACAATATTCTCCTATATAATCAAGAGACCGTCCAGAAGAGATGAAGAAAATTCCGAAGTCATCTAGAGGCTGTGGTTGAAGCCAATGGCGATTTTATTGAATAAATTTACTCTTTAGTATTCCAAGATATTTTTTGTGTAATTTTGGTAAATATATATGTTAAAATGAAATTTCTACGTAATTTAGACTACAATTTATCCATTGCTTTCTGTATATATACATATTTTCAAAGTAAATTCAGACACCGAGGAATTAAACAGGGATTTGGGTTTACTCAGAGAGGACAATTTCCATTGGGAGACCTCTAACCAACAACATTCCTCGGAAGAGTAAGTCCCACATCTTTGTTTACTCCTCGTCTGGTTGAGCACAGACGTGTTGGAAAATTCCAACATTATAATCTCTCTGTGATTCAGTTCAGCCAAAACGTTAATATATCAATTCTATCGAAAATATTGGTACCATCTTGTTGGCACTATATTCTTCAAATTTTATTAACCGGCATATATTTAACACACACACACACACATACACACACACAGACACACACACACACACACACAAACACAGACACACACACAAACACACAAACACAGACACACACACACAAACACACACACACAAACACACACACACACACACACAAACACACACACAAACACACACACACACACACAAACACACACACACAAACACACAAACACACACACACACACACACACACACACACACACACACAAACAATCGCCTGACAATAACGAAAGGTTGAAACCAAAGTAGCGGAATTGGCTGATCTCCTAATTTTTATACTCTCTCTTTCTCTCTTTCTCCCTATATATATATATATATATATATATATATATATATATATATATATATATATATATATATATATATCTACGTTTGGAGTGGGATTTAAGTTTCATTGTTTTAGAAACTCATCAGACACAAAATATTACTTGGGATTTTTAAAAAATTTATGATTAAAAGAAATATTTTTTAAAATCATAAGTAATATTTCGTGCCTGATGAGTTGGCAAAACAGCAAAACTTACGTCACACTCCAATCGTAGGTATATGTATATTTATTAATATATATTTCTTAACTCTGTCTGACAACATTGAGCACTGCTACGTTTACACCTTAAAGTAAATTTAGAAAATATTTATTTGCTTACCTGTGTATACAGGCTAAGCCACGCGTATACGCTTGCTAATATCTAGTTATTTGATTTACTCACCTGTATACTCACATATATATATATATATATATATATATATATATATATATATATATATATATATATATATATATATATATACTCGACTCTCCCGTCGAATTCGACGTATGAGGGTCAAACAGATCAGTTCCCAGGAAACCGACAGCCTGACAACAGCACATGAGATTTGATTATAGTGGTGAAGGCTTCGTGCAGAACCATCCACACTTTTTGAAGGGCCGAATACAGAGACCGGGTGCACTATGTGCCACAGGTTCCCCAAACGACCCTCCGCAGGTTTTGAATTCAGAGTTGTCCTTCTTCTAGACCAGTTGCCATCCAAGGCTATAGAACCCAATCTGCCCTGCATATAGATAGATAGATAGATAGATAGATAGATAGATAAGCGTTTACAGGTACTGAGTTTAAGCAATTTTGCAATATAGCTAATTATATTTTATGCATTAGAATTCTCAAATCTTTCTATAAAATTAAAAGTAATATTTGTTTTTGAGAAAATAAATTGGTTCTTAAATCAGTAAAAGTAAAGATATTTACAGAACATTTTATGAAATAAAAAAGATTAAATAAAATATTTTCAGACTCGTCACCGTTATAAAAATTTGGATTTATGTTTATGAATTTTATGTTGACGATCGCAGGGCTCATTTCGAGCAAACGTTTATGCGCATGTTTAACCTGTTGAACGTATAAATGTGTATTTATGGTTTCATAGTTTTTCGATTAGATTTGATGCGTTTATATAATGGTATATCATCTCTTTGTGTGTTATTTAATGCGTTGAAGTAATAAAAATATGAGCTATACTATTCTGCATTCGCAGTGTAATGCATGGTAGATGATACTCAGCTTTTGTTCATGTACATGTTCGTGCTCACAGGATTACTAGATGCAGTTAGATGTGTGCTGTTGTGTGTTATATTTAAGTATAAAATGTTATAAAATCAGCGGATTCCACTACCTTAGTTTCAACCATTTGGTATCTTCAGGCGATTTCACCGGACGACACCAAAATGTTAAAATCAAGGTAGCAAAGTCGGCTGTTCTCGTATTTTTTATAATACATTTATATATATATATATATATATATATATATATATGGTGGGTAGACTGGTCAGTGTTTGCTTTAATTTCGGTGCTTTGTATTCTAGATAATCAAATATGAGTGTATTGGTAGAATGTTGATTTCTAATACAAGTACAATTTTCTCTTTAGGAAGACTAATGCTGCAAATTGTTCTTTCCTGCGTTTCCGCGCCAGTTAATATATATATATATATATATATATATATATATATATATATATATATAGATAGATAGATAGATAGATAGATAGATAGATAGATATAGATATATATAGAGAGATATAGATATATGTATGTGTCTGTGCCTGTGTGTTTGTGTATGCGTGTGTGTGTATGCGTGTGTGTGTATGCGTGTGTGTGGGGGAGGTTGTCACTGTGTTGCCGTGTGTAAGCATGTTTGTATATTGATACATTTGTATGTGTTAAGTTATTATCATTACAATAAGTCGAAAAAAACATGAATAAAAGATAAGAGCTAGAAGAGAGAGAGAGAGAGAAAATGGCCGCCGTTATTTTAAGAGACCGATCGAAATACTTGCAGCAGGCAGTGACAAAAAAATTAAAATTACAGCACTTAATTTCAATCGTGGTTTTTCTCTGGCACTGAAAGCATCGAACATTTTGTCTGTGTTGGAAAACCATTCTTCTTGGACATGTCCTTTGCACCGTCACTTCCGATACAACATAGGCAAATGCCTATGGATTCCGAATACATTGGTCAGACACTCACAGATCGCGTATCTACACATAAGTTTTAGATTGGCGTGTGGCGTATAACCCAGATTTTATTTTGGATAGACATTATATATGTATATATGCAACAATTTGCGTTTGAGTTCAATTGTATGCAAATGTTTAACTTATTCTGTTTGTGTGTCGATAAATGAGGTTTTATACCTCATAGTTTTTTGCGGATTTGAACCTAGATATCTTAAGTTTGAACCTAGATATCTCAGTTTGCCCATATACTATGTACTATACTCTTTGAATTGATAGCAAAAGTTCTTTCTGAATAGTATATCTAAGCTAGCATATGATAATTATATGCTAATGAAATGACTTGTACATGAATATATGTATAAAGGAAAGGCATGTGTTATGTCGAGAGAAATGTATTTATTCAAAGGAAATGAATCTACAAATGTGTCGATATATTTTCTGTGGGGATGCTAAAGTTTTATTCCCAAAACTGTTACCGTCCTTAACTTCAATCTTTTTATTAATGACGCATATCATCTCATTGCTTTTGCAGTGTAAACCATTTTGTATTCGTGTTAACATTAGAGTTATCCATCCTTTCATTTGACCAGTTTTGGGATTGATTCCATCCAGTTCATTCTGTTCTCATATAACTTTAAGGTTTTAACTCCTAAGATGTATTTATTCTGCTGCTTTAATAATTTGCAATGGCGTCTGATGTCTATTTAAACTTCTACGCAAATATTCAAAGATCATTTTAAATGGAGTCCCTTAAGAATAAAAAAAGTCATTTGTGAGTTTTCTTACAGTCGATTAACATCTAAGAGGTTTATAATATCTGAATGATAACAAAATGAACTAATTATGCAGACTATTATCTCTCTCCATATTCCAATCTATTTTTCTTTCCTTTTCAGTTTGTTCAGGTTCTATTCATATATCTCATTCTATCTATCTATCTATCTATCTATCTGAACTTATCTTAAATATAATTCCACTAGTTAAGATCTCTATCGATAAGACATGTTATTTTCACGGAGTGGAATTTGAATTAACCTCATGTCTTTTAATATCTATCGTTTTTTACTATCAATATCAGTATCTATATATATATATATATATATATATATATATATATATATATATATATATATATATATATATATATATATATATATATATATATATAAGATAAAATATAGTTTTAAGGTATGCTATATTTCTGGAATTAAGTGCGCAATATCAGGCATAGACATATGTAAATATAAAAACGGATATTGGTGGCCTGACGATTTCATTTAAGTCATGAAACAGACTGTCACCGCTGGGTGTCGCCCTCAGTTTCATATATGTATGTGGTGGGGAGTCTTTTGAATAGGTTGAAATAACTGTTTGCTAGTTGAATAATGTAGGGACCCTTTTGTGGATGGTTTGTATGCAGAGGTTTTTTAGTGTGGAATTTGATGTAATGTGGAACTTGATGCAGCATATGGCCCGTCTGTTGCACAAGATTTGTAATGCATAATCTGGTTCTCAAGGTTAGAAAGCTGTCTTAATGGTGGCTATTTCAAACAAAAAATGTGGCGAAGAATATTGTGTGATCTCCCTACATTCTGTCGTTGTGTAATTATTGTAAAATAAATTACGCTATTTATGCTAGGGATGATGAAAATCAGAGAAATATATCTATGACAAGATTTCACCGCTCTTTTGCACACTTATCTCTAATGTCTTCCAATAATTTTCATATGGGATCTACATCGTTTGTGTTTTTACAACCTTAATGTATGAGTGTGAAACCTGGGTGATGTACAAAAAACGCATGAAGTAGTTCATTTTCATCATTAACGTCTAAGATATATTCGGATTTTATATTGATGTGGACTGATCATTTAGGGAGAAGAGATGACAGAATCCTTAAACAGCTCCTACATTGTGGGGGTTCGCGAAGGAAAACCATAACCCAAAAGATGAGATTGAAGAGCAGTCTTCATATGCTCTTGGGTAAAATGAAGCACTTGACAGACCAATGGGAACATTTAGGCTTCTGGATAGGGGTTCATGAAAGAAATCTGTTTATGATTACAGATAGAAATTGGAAAATCTTAGAAGAGATCATGAACAGATGAAGAGGAATTTACGAAGGGGATTGAAGTTGATCTTCCTGAAACTGAGTAATTTTCTAGAACTATTATACAATGAGTGCAGTCGATTATTTTTTCTTTCGATAAAGCATGGCTCTTAGACCATCAAAGGTATCCCTATAATGAGGTTGCAACAGACTATGCCATGACTGTTGTAAATGAGGTAGGGTGTGTTAAAGTGTTAGTGGAATGGATACGTGAGTTTCCTATTGACGAACGCAAGCATGTCTGTAATATGTGTGGCAGAGAGTGTAACTGCTTGCTTAAAATCCAAATCCATATTTGTGCTCTCTATCTTTCTATCTCATTCTTATTTTTTGTTTATAATTATCAATCTATTCATCTATCAAGATGACTACTTACATCAATGCACGCCGAACATTGTTTGGTTTGGTTACTACATTAATATCCTTCGCTATTAATTAGATGTGCCTATTGTATCTTCAAAGAAAACGCGCGAATAAATGTCATCGTTTATGTGCGTATAAAACATATATTTTCGACGTAACAATAATTCTGTTTAATGGGATTCACGCCAGGAAGTACGAGGTCTGAATGGCCTTTAAGGTCATTCAGGAACGTTTGTGGTGACCTCAATATGTAATGGATCACGCTAAAAGACGTCAATGTAGGATTTGCTCTCGGCGTCACACCAGGGCATCAGAGGAGCCGGGGAGTTGACCGTGAAAGTGACCTCATAGCCGCCTGATGCAGAATCGCCCCCGAAATGATGTCATTGACTGCCCCAGGCATGTAAATATGTGGTCAATCCAGCTGGGCGTAGAATATCCACATGCGGAAAAACTGGGTAATAAGAAATTCTATAAGCTCCCAAGTAGTGAAGGAAAAGTAGCATTGTAGGTTTGGTTGTATTTAAGCACACATCTCCACCATATAAATAGCAGTTGATACAGCTAGAGGCTAAACTAATACTGACCTTGAATACGAAACAACTAGAGAAGTACTAGTGAATACTTGAAACTAATTATAGTTTACGACATTCTATTCGCTGTTAATTTTCGCTTCGGATATCAACACGGGCTAAAACCTAAAATTCTGAATCTAGATAGTAAGAGAGGTAGAGTAAATATGGAATCATTAGTACACGAACATTTTAAAATTTCCTTGGGCATATTCAGAGTGAGGAATTGGATATTTTTTTATAAATTACGAACTGTTCAGCTAATGTACAAAATTTGAAAAATGTATTAACATTTTAAAGAGAGCTTTCGTCCAAGAAAAATGGATTTGTAACCAGTGTGCAACATGCTGGAGAAACCTTGGATCAATATCTTCAAGCATTGCACGTTCTGGCGTAGGACAGTAAATTCAAAACTGACACCGCTCAAGTTTGCAAAAAGGAAGCTATTAGAGATGCCTTTATTTCTGGGTTATCCGCACCTAATACTCGACAGAGACCTCTTGAAAACGAAACGCTCAGCCTCACAAAAGCTGGGAATCAAGAACAAAGTGTGAAAAGGTGCGATCTCTGGAAGTGGTTTACGATTCCAAGGAAAAGCGCTCATTAGAAACTACGTCCAGAACAACAAGTAAGAGCCTACTATACAAGAAGTTGAACGGATTAAGGCTAATCCCGATTACGCTCTTGCTAGGTTACCAAATAGAAAAGAAAGTACACTTTCTCTATGTCACCTCTCTCCTCATGCCAATATTAACGACCTGTGGTGAATGAACAACACTTTACGAATGTAAGATTTCATTTCTTATTGTTATTAGTCGTTACAAGAATAATGTTTCAATTCTAGTATAACTGGGCACATACTGTCTAATATGAAATCTTTTATACTCACATATATCTGCGTTTTTATAGAAACATCGTCTCTTATACAGATAGTTCTATGCTACTATT
>OZ038478.1:60783108-60795608 GCA_964036315.1 Acanthosepion esculentum
AAAAATCATTTTGCGACAAAATTACAGAAAAATGAATTACAAACGTAAATATAGAACATTTAAACAATAGAAAAATCGTATTAATCACTAATCGTTGATAATGAATTTCTACCTGATTTCCATATCTTATAGACTATAGAAACAATACAAATTTTGAGGTTAAAATTACAAAATTCAACTGTTAGTCGTTCAAAGTTTGATTTAAAAGCTAATACTATTATTTGGATTTTTGATTCGTTGAACGGTTTTCACAAATTGTTTTCCTTAGCTGATATGGATGTGCGGGTGGTGTAATGGATAGCGACCAGGAAGAAGAAATCGGAGAGTCGTGTTCGTTGCACTGACTTACGTGCAAATACTTTTGGAAAAGGCATGAACTGAACTTTTCTTCCTCACCCACGGTAACTATGACTTGTATTTGGAAAAATAATTGTTATCACCAAAAAAATGTTAACGCCGTATTCACTCGGAAAACAAAACCCAAAAATAATTATTAATTCTGTCCAAAATATGCTCCGGCTTTAAATAATACACATACGTCGTAAAAAAATCAATCTCAGGATCACGTAATAAAGACATAATAATGGAATTAGTTTTAATCATTAAGATCCAACTATACTCGGTCTTCATTCACCATACACCTATGGGTTCTATTTTGAAGCTAATCTGAATTTAAGCGGAGTAATATATTGATGAATAAGTTTCATAGTTTTACTGCTGAAATAGATGCAACCGTAAATTATTTTTCTAATATAATTTTTTTTTGTTTTTGTTTGTTTTGTTTTTTTGGGGGTTTTTTTTCACATTGAGGAAGAATCGTCCTGCCTTTGTTTTACTGTCATCTATGATATTCGAGAATGTAAGTTAGAAATCAATCGGCATCTCTTGTTGACCTGAATACTGTTCTTTTATTGTACATTCTCATCACAAATGCTTTCTCATACTTTTAAGTAATGTATATTCTAGAATTTATATTCGTGGCATTTTCATGAAAAAAAAAATCTATTGTAGATACGATTCCATCTATTTACATTCTGTTTATACTTTTACCGTGTGGTGCATTAGACCGAATAATACACACACACACACACACACACACACACATATATATATATATATATATATATATATATATATATATATATATGAATGAGAAATTGCTAAAACATTTTCGTTCAAGCTCCAATTTCAAAATGTTGCCAACTGAGGAATTATCAAAATTACATTTTTTTAATCTTTCCTTCGTCGGCTATTTATTCATAAATCTACATTAAGGAGAAAAGTAACCGCAAAATGCAAAATAGAAGATCCCACACACGCATATATATATATATATATATATATATATATATATATATATATATATATATATATATATATATATATTATTCGGTCTAATGCACCACACGTTAAATGCATAAACAGAATGTAAATAGATGGAATCGTATCCACAATAGAATTTTCTCATGAAAAATGCCATGAATATATATGTATATATATATATATATATATATATATATATATATATATATATATATATATATATATATATATATATATATATATATATGGGAGAAGTTATAGTTGTTCCAACGAGAGAAAAGTGTATATTTTAGAAAAGAAGAGAGAAACCGCAAACGTTCTTGGTTGTAATGTGGATTTTTTTTAAAAATATATATTATGCTTTACTTGCAATAATTTTGCTACAGATATTTCTAGTCTCGCGAACTTCTTCAGGCAAAGAGTTGATATTCCCACATATTATTAAAATGAAGTAATTTTCCTTATATTTCTCGATATTAAACATTCTCTTTTTTGTGTGGTAGTAACACAAATGTCTTTCTTGGACTGGTAGTGAAAAAGTTCTTCTGCTTCAAGGGTATTAAAACAATTAACATTGGTCCGAGAAAGGATGAGGAAAGATATCTGTATTCTTATCATTTAATGACCCCTGTATATTCTTAGATCTATTTCCATTCTTGTGTATTGTGTGTGTTTTTTATATCAATTCCTACTACGCTACCCACAACCACATCACGACAGAAAAGATTAAATAACAATGCATAACCTAAAAGATACGATAAGTAGAATAACAAATTGAAAATAATAAATAAAGGAAATGCGTAAACTAAAGGTCATGGTTATAAATAATCTTAAAAAATCTAGGGATGTCAAATTTTCTAATCTCCACACTACCCTTAAATCTATAACGGTGTATGTATACCGCCCGCTATAGGAGTAATGATACATTCTTTGTAGATCAATTTTGCTGTAAAAGAGACTGATATATAAGTAGTGTTCATTACTGTACCCAAACTGTTATATATTAAAACGCTCTTTACTCTATACTGAATACTCTTTCCCCATAAATACAGAAAAATCCAAACAATATAAATATATAATCTACATATATAAAACATAATGTACACACGCAAAAGTGCGCTCTCACACACACACATATCTATATATATATATATATATATATATATATATATATATATATATATATATATATATATATATATATATATATTGAGTATATATGATATATTGGCAAAACCACGCAACCCATTATCAAAATATTCAAATAAATATTCCATGTTCAGTATTTATAACTAATATAGAAAAATGATATATAAATTGTTATATATCAAGAATAGCCTAAAATTAAGTGTCCTCTGCAAATCAACTAATAAAAATTATCTCCTAAATTCCTACTCTAAACATAACAACAAAATAAAATCCGGAATAATTATCGGATTCTACTTAAGTGCATGCAGAATTTGTAGTCCTCAATATTTACATGAATAGGAGAAATGTATTGAAAATAGTTTTAAACTCCCCCAATACCCTAATTATTTTATATTCAACTTGTAACAAAAGGATCGTAACATATTTCAATATAAAAAAAACTCTACCATTCTGACAAACGCAACGAATCGAAATATATTGTTCTACCCATCAATTCTATCACCACAAGAATTGAAAAGAATTTATCTAAACTTAACATAAAATATGTTACAACTACTTGTAAAACAACAAAGGACTAATAGCAAACAAAATCATAATAATAAGCTGAAAAAATAGAAAACGATTTACTAAGAAAAAACGTATAGAAAGTGCATTAATCCCGAGATCATCCACAGAAAATTCATGCACAGTTTACCAGAAACTTTTATTATCACAATGTGTGATATTTAATAACAAAAGTGATGGGAACATAAACTAATCAGCTAAACTATATATCCAAACACATATTTATTTTAATATTAAATTTAAAATTTCTGCGTGCCCTCTGATTCATAAGCTTGTGTAATCACATCAACGCAAACATGACTTTAGTCCGAAACACGTCAGACGAAAAGTATTTTCAACTTTGTAATAGATATTCTTAAAATAGCTAATACATACATATATATATATATATATATATATATATATATATATATATATATATATATATATATATATATATATATATATAAAGACATTTATAATATGTTTAACGTTCTTTTTATAGATACAAGTATTTAAGCAAAGAACGTTAAAGATATTATAAACGTCTTTAAATAAACTGTCGGACTATGTCCAATTCAATATATATATATATATATATATATATATATATATATATATATATATATATATATATATATATATATATATATATATATATGTACAGAAGTCCCAGAATTTACACCCAAAGATAAGAAGCATAATAAAAAAAATAGTTTTCAAGATACCTGCTGGTTTCAACAAAACACACTCACCATATATATATATATATATATATATATATATATATATATATATATATATATATATATATATATATATATATATAAGTAATGGATTTCTATTTATTAATCCGACATATTTTTATAACACTAAAAGTTATTTTTAGTCTATACTCATATTTGAATATCCACTAAAACAACGTTTAAAGAGACAGAAAATATGTCGGATTATTAAACACAACTTCATTACTTACTTCCGTATGTGAAACTGAGCAGCTATGAACTTCATTACTTACTTACGGATGCGAAACTGAGCAGCTATGAACTTCATTACTTACTTACGGATGCGAAACTGAGCAGCTATGAACTTCATTACTTACTTACGGATGCGAAACTGAGCAGCTATGAAATTCATTACTTAATTACGAATGCGAAACTGAGCAGCTATGAACTTCATTACTTACTTACGGATGCGAAACTGAGCAGCTATGAACTTCATTACTTACTTACGGATGCGAAACTGAGCAGCTATGAACTTCATTACTTACTTACGGATGCGAAACTGAGCAGCTATGAACTTCATTACTTACTTACGGATGCGAAACTGAGCAGCTATGAACTTCATTACTTACTTACGGATGCGAAACTGAGCAGCTATGAAATTCATTACTTAATTACGAATGCGAAACTGAGCAGCTATGAACTTTTGGGAATCTAAACGTGAGGGATGGGCAATATAGCACCTTATTTAATCTACGTTTTACTTCGTGACCGAGTTGGTTAAAAGTACGTCGGATCTAACGATGGTTTCTCCAGCGAAGGGTGACGCATGTTTGAATCTTGGCGGAGAGCACGTTTTTCTTTAATATTTTTCTCGAATATTCAGACCGGTAGACATACATCGAAATAAACGGAATTTGCACTCAAATATGGGTATCCACTAAAAGTAACGTTTAAAGTGATATATATAGAGAGAGCGATTTAAAGATGCATTCTTAAAGGCTCCTTTTCAACCAACAATTCGTCAGATGAATACGTTGATAAATATCAATTGACAAAAGAACAATACGCACTGCGAGAAAATATAAGAAAAAAAAAAGAAACCAGGACTAAAATACAAATTTATTAATAAAAACCTATTAAAAACAAGAAGGAAAAAGAACTAGACTGCCAAAAGAGCTAATGTAAATGGATCCTAATGAATATAAAATGGAAAAATTCATTCACATAATTCCTAAAAGACAGAGGGAGCGAACAAAATACTCTTTCTGTCTGCACAGAGACGGTTGATGTAAATTAATAAAAACCGCTTTTAATGTGCGTAAATGTCAATAAAGCTGAAAAACCGAAATGAGTTTGAAACACAACAAATAGAAAGAAGATAGATAAGGGAGCTGCTGATGTAATCCAGCTATCAACTTGGCCAACTCATGCTGAACAGAGCCGACCATGGACAAAATGGGTATAAGACAATACCCTCTTTATGAACCTTAGGCAAACTATACATGCAAAGACGTTGGGTTCGTGCAGTCCTAATGCGGTCGTAAACCATTTTTGAAGGAAGTTTAAGTTTCTGCACTCTCGTCTCTATTTCGATGGTACTGTCACATGAGTTTACAGGACCAATTTTATGAAATTTGGAGGAATCATTCAAAAAGACCTCTATTATATTGACATTTAGTTATCTGTTAAAGATAGCCACCCCAAGGTCTTTGTCCGGTATCGTGATATACATATATCACCGCTAGTCTTGAAAAGACTTTATTGTCTGGTAGTGGCCGCTTTGACATGCAAGAAAATGTTGATCAGCAGAAACTGACGAATATTCCCAAGATAACTCAAGTAATCTTGTTTTACACTGGGAAAATTGGTCAGTAGAGTTCGGTTTATGCAAATTCCACTGAAAAAAGAAAAGCTCAAACACAGCGAAAATTTGTTACTTACTCAATTTACTGGGAGGGATGCAAAAACTCAACCTTCTTAAATGAATAAGACGTTCAATCTTTGTGAAAGGGACATTAAAGAAATTAAACATATGTCTACTGAAGTCTCAATTTTCCATACCAAATTTAGGGATAAGTGAATTCAGATATTTCCTATTCTTTAAATTAATACGCTCTTCAAATTGCAACTGATTCGATGCCAAATAGCGGGAGAATCGGAAAAATCAAGGAAAGATAATTCGTCCCTGACTCCGGCCAAAGAAGAACGGTACAGACGTAAACAATAGAAAAATTAACTCGTATGTTATAAATGGTTGTTTAACAGAAAAAAGAAGATCCTATTTTAATTTTAGGTAACTTACGTCTGATGACAGAAGGGAGAACATTACAAAACAAACAGGATTGTAGGAATATCTTCTTAGTTCTAAGTGAGTTCACCTTATGCCAGAAGCGAACTGTGTGGTCAAATTCGTCAATAATACTGGTGTGTTATCTACAATGGAAATATTTAAACATAAATTTAGAACATATAAATAGATTTAAAAACGCAGAAAATATTAATGCTTTCCAGCGTTTTTAAATCTACGTATATGTTCTCTGCCGTCAAACTTCTGTTTATATATATATATATATATATATATATATATATATATATATATATATATATATATATATATATATATATATATATATATATATATATATATATATATATATATAGGTAAGATGAGAACGAATAGAGTACAATTCTAACGTTCGTAACATTTAATTTAAAAGAAGGATCAATACAAATTAATTGCTTTTCTTAGATTTTAGTTGAATTGAGCGGCATCATATATAACTTATCTTTCTATTTGTAAGATTAATTTAGATTTAATATAATTTTGTATTAAGCTCCTAGTAGTACTTGTAACATCTTGTACGGGTGTATTGGTATTTGGTTGGTGTTTTTTCATACTTTACAGTGGCCTAAGAATTGTTTTAGCCAGGAGAAATAAACTACATCCAAATTCAAACTTTAATTAGTAATCCCAACTCAACATAAATAAACTGTATTTGGAGCTGGTAGAGAATATATCTTCCATTTGCTAGTTTCGGTGCTTGTATTCGATTTTTTATGGATTTGATCAAGTTGTCAACAATCGTCTGAGCCATATTTTGCCGCTCCTTTAGCAGTGTTTCTTTAAGGGTTGCCACTGACGTGATTTTGATTGCACGCTCTCAAAGTTTTCGGTCAAGGTGCTCCCAAACATGCTCTATTGGATTCATCTCAGGAATTTAGGATACCCATGGCAGTGACTTGATTCCTTGCGATTCCCTCCAGGCCTTTGCTACTTTGCTTGTATGACATGGCGCTCCATCTTCTTGAAATAGGTAGACATTCTTGTCAATCGGATTGGTTTCAAATAGTGGGAGTAATCCTTTCTCTAATATTTGACAGTATTTTGGATCATTCAACCGCTCGTCATCAAGAATCAGCTCAAATTTCCCTCCAAAACAGACAGCGCCCCACACCAATTCGCCAATCCCTCTATGTTTCTCGGTCGCCTGCAGACATTCAGTGTTCCAAGTCTCATTCTGATTTCCCCAAACACAAACCTGTCTCGAATTCGAATATTATCAGAATTTACTTTCATCTGACCAAATTACAGACTGCCAAAATTCATAATCTTTGCTCTCGAATCCTCTCACCCAGTCCATACGAAGGTCCCTGTTAACCACTGAAATCAAGGGCTTCTTTCTTGCAACTCTTCTTTGATAGCCTAGCTCTTTCAGAGTCTTTCTCACCGCATATGACGACATTTCCATGCTGTTGGCGACATCTTTGGCGCTCTGACAACGGTTTCTGATGACTTCCCTATTCAGTGTCCTTTTCGTTCACTCAGACTCGATGCTTGGTCTCCCTGAACGTTGTTCGACACAACAGTGATCTTCTTCACTAAATTTCTTGACAATATTATTAACCGTTTGATGATTAACCTGGAAAAACCTAGACATTTCTCTATTTGACTTGCCACACTGATGCCAGCTTATTATTTGACATCGTTGAAATTCACAAATTTTCTTACATCCACTAACTTTCATTGCAAAATATAACTTAGCTATCATACATAGTTTAGAGTAGCTTGATACTAACAGAGTATTGTCTGAAAAACAATAAGAAGGTACGTTATTACACAGGCCAAGATTGCTGTAATTAAGAGTGGCTAAAACTTATCATGGCCCACTGTACATTAATTGGTTATTGTTATTAACATCTTATATGAAGAATCTTGAGTCAACAGTTGTATATTAATTTATCAAGTAATTCTATATGTTTAAATTATTTACTGGTTTCTTAAAGAAGCTATTTATTTATCAAATATAAGTTTTTATATAGGAAACTCACAAAGTATATAACTTGTTTAACATTTTGTTAAATTACCACTCCACTTCATTTTTTTATTAGGAAATGTCATTGTCTAGTGTGTATAATTATGTATCCATTAATATTTTATTCTGTTTTAATGTCTGAGCTGCCGACAGCTGAAAGCCTACGGGTCATAACCCATTTCGAAACACGACTGCATTTGTGTAGCGATTTTGACATTTTTTCGTGTAATATTCTGATATATATATATATATATATATATATATATATATATATATATATATATATATATATATATAGGGGGTGAGTACCAGCATCAATTTACTCGTATATGTGTAAAACCTCATATATATATATATATATATATTTAACATGCACGCACGCACGCACACACGCACGCACGCACACACACACACATACATACACACACACACACACATACATATATATATATATATATATATATATATATATATATATATATAATTTTCTAAATTTTATGGGGCAGTTCACTTTGCCGTGTAAATCTATTGTAAATTAATCCGCTACCTAAACTGAAGACATATGAATAAATAAAAGGTAAGTAACTTAATATGTCGTATTAATAACGGGAAGATGTAAGAATGGATTTTTTTATTTTGCAGTTGATTTGAAATTAATTTAAATTTTCTATGCAAGCATCAAATTAACACAGCGCAAGAAAAAGGCAAGCATATGATTTAAATAATATAAATACTAATTTTTGTAAAGTTAGTAAGAATATGCAATATTACGTTATATATATATATATAATTAAGTTACTCATTGAGTCTGAAAGAAAACTCAACAGAATGCAGAAAGCACTGGACGGCCGTTTCGTCCTATGTTTGGATCTCATCAGCAGTTACCGAGAATTGAAACCCGGACAGTTTGGTTATCAAGCAAACGTCATACCAACAGTTCAACGGGCTTCGGTGACGTAGAGGTAGCAAATCAGACTTAATATAGCGCCGCTCGCTCACATATTCCGTGGCGGAACTCAGCTGAAGTTCTCTGTAACCATAGGACTGTACCCACGGGAGCCACGACTACTATCGCCAAGCCGCTCAAACTGAAGCATTAGAAGCCGGATCAAGCAATGATATACACATGATAGAATATATATATATATATATATATATTCGGGGGGGGGGCGTGAAATACCAAGATCAATTTACAATGAACTTGCATAGTAAAATATCTCCCTTCTTAAACTTTTTTTAAAATGAAAATAAAAATTATGTTCGTGATCTACACTGCTTATTTGATGGGAATATCACATCATCCTTGGGTAGGTGCTTTTCTGGGAAAAGCCTCAGTATCGTTATGCATTATCGTTATGTATTATCGTTATGTATTATGCAGATGTCTGTAAATGATGTCTGTAAATTTGTAGATGCGATAATTCACTTTTTTTGTCAAAAGCGTTTCGATACTAAATGGTT
This sequence comes from Acanthosepion esculentum, assembly GCA_964036315.1. NCBI lineage: Eukaryota > Metazoa > Mollusca > Cephalopoda > Sepiida > Sepiidae > Acanthosepion > Acanthosepion esculentum. The sequence goes on from OZ038478.1 coordinate 60,792,623, forward strand.
CATCTATTCTTTCGCCGTTGTTTTAACAGTAAGCTGCCTTTAGTAAATAATTTAAAAGCATTCTAAATGAATCAAGAATTATTTCTGTGGATTTTCATGGCTTTTATATCATTTAACATTACAGTCATTAAATTTCCATCATGGATTGATTATTTTAGCATATTCCATTTCTTGTCTCTTGACCTTAATCCAGAAGGAGACGTTAGGGCGCCGACATGCTTAACTGTCCATCAGTCTCATCCATCTCTCGTTGTCGTGTGCCAGAGCATGGATCTCCGCGAATGGTTTCTCCATTCATTCCTCGATATTGTCATTTCAGTTTTTCTTCTGTCTTCCCATCTTCCTGTGTCCTATCACGGTTCCTTGAAGAACTGTTTTTGCAAGGGCATCCGATCATGTTACGCGGCCATACCACCGCAGTTTGCTTTTCTTCACAGTAAACAGAAGGTCTTCATGGAGGCCAATATGCTGCTGTATTTTACAGCGTACTTGGTCGTTGGTGATGTGGTCAAGGTATGAGATGCCCAGGATGGTACGATAGCATCTCATTTCCAGCGTCTCTATCTTTCTTTGTAGCTCAGCTGTGAGCGTTCATGTCTCGCATGTATACAGGAATATAGAGAATAAGGAGCCTGATCTTGTATTGTATGCAGATGGTGTTACCTCTCCATATGATCTTCAGTTTAGAGTGCAATCATAATCAGTGCAGTTATTTGAACTGCTGCACTGTTTCAAGTTTCTGGCCATGGATTGAGATGCCTCCCGTGATGTATCCAAAGTCATTTGTCATGATCTCTTTTTTTTTCGGCACTAATTTTCATCCCAGAATTTGTGGATGCCCTGTCAAGATGACTGACCAATTCGATCTTTTCTCTAGCTAGTCCATTTATGTCATCAGAGAATCTAGAGTTTGTGATGGTTCTCCCTCCAATTCTGACTGTGCCCGCATGGTCTTCTAGGGCATCACTCATGATTCTTTTTAGGAAGATTCTGAAGAGAGTCGAAGGGAGGAGGCAACACTGTTCACCTCCAGAAGTGTGGAACCGTTTCTCGATTATGCCATGTGCAAAAACTGCACTGGTTGTGCTGGCGTATATCTGCTGGATGGTACGGGTCAGCTTCTTCCTTGAGTTGAACTTCTTCATGGTGACCCATAACGCGTCATGCCAGACTCTGTCAAACGCCTTCTTGAAATCTATGAAGACGTGGTAGAACTCTCGCTGGTGTTGGAGGTGTTTCGCAAAGAAGATTCCCATGTTGAAGATTTGCTCAGTAATACTTCTGCCTTTCTGGAAGCCGGCTTATATTTCGGTGATGATGTTCTCGGCTTGGGATCTCAGTCTGTTCAGGATGACCCGACCATTGCTTTGCTGGAGTGACTAATCAAACTGATAATAACGATAGTTCTGTCAAAGTTGGATATTGCCTTTCTTGGGAAGCACTATGATTAGCAACTGAGTCCAGAGTTTTGGCCACTCTCCTGTCTGCTAGATCTTGTTGCAGACGATGGTAAGCATGTCTATTGTGCATTCGCCTCCATGTTTCAGTAGTTCCGCTGGGATTTTATCAGTCCCTGCTGATTTGCCACTCTTCAGTGTTCATATTGCGGTTTCGACTTCATCGCGCTGTATTGGGTAATCATCTTCATTTGAAGATTCTCCGACGTTCAATACGCTTACAACATTTACATGCGAACTATTGTCCTCACATTCGATGTTGTTATCACGATGTTTCGGATATTGTGCCGTCTGGCATTCACGGGATGGTAGCACAGCGGTCGAAACGATTTGGTAACAGCAACGAAGATGAGGACAATAGTCTGCATATAAATAATGTAAATAATACACATATTGTGTATAGACTCATCATCTGAGAGCATTTTTATGCTGTAAATTAAATTCTGATCTTTTCAATGCGCTATAAAGTTCGCTGGTTACTGAAAAGTTCTCCCATAAAGGAATCAGACACATTTTTTATATAAGGCATCCAGTGAGCAAAAAGGAAGATTGTCATGTATGGTTTGACAGCATCTGTTCACCCATTAGCAAAGTAAACAGTATTGAAGTCAGAGTCGGAATTCTCCTAAAATGGTTTCCAACATAGGTTAGAAAACCAAATCTGTTCTAATATTTAACCCATGACTGCGGGATGGAGAGAAGAAACTGATTCATACTCTTCCCAAAGTTATTTGTTCAAAAATGGAAATAATGAAGCCGGTCGGAATTCGAGAACTGCTCTCCGATTTACCTTTCCGAGACGGTAGCCGTTACACTATCCGCATATCCGATCAGCATTCACTTACCATATTGGCAATACTGCTGTTAATGTCTATTATAATTATCTATTTGACGCTCTTACTTTCCATTATGTAATCTTGTACATGCGCTCTCAAGTTATTTACAAGTAAAGACGTTCTCCTTAAATATTACTGCTGGACTAAAATCTGGCTATTCTCTTACAGAAGCTATAATCAAAGAATATCATGAAAAATTCTCGTATATTCGATAAGAAAAAAGAAGTTCCTATAACGTTTCTCATAAAGTGATTTCTTCTTTGGTTAAGTTTAAAATAAAGCAAAGCAACTAGATTTTCATCGTATTTGACAATAAGTATATAATGAAAATGTTCAGTTTCTCAAGTCGAATCATTTTGAATATAGAATGGTAAGAGATGTGTGTTTTCGAGTGTCATGGAGCCGGGATTACACAGCTCTCGAACAAAATGGCACACTTCACCTTCCTGGTCGAAGACATCGACGGCAGCGACAGCTGATATCGTACGTTGATTGGTTGGCTGGCTGGCTGGCTGGCTGGCTGGTGGGCTGGCTGGTTGGTTGGTTGGTTGGTAACTGCAATCAGTGATGATTGGCTTATCGCCCAGCACATAAATAATCGACGATGCGTGCGTGATGCAGAGATACTGTCTGTAAATCCCTATGAAGGGCGGATAATAAATGGTTGGATCTGCAAACAGCAAAATTAGAAGA
>OZ038478.1:60798108-60810608 GCA_964036315.1 Acanthosepion esculentum
CCACACAAGCAAAAGTACCCAGTCATGGCTGTGAGACAATTTCTGCGACCACATCCCCTTACATCTGAGTACCTAACTTCCCAGACTTCACCCCGCACGATTATTATGTTTGGGGCGCCGTTGAGCGAGAGACCAACAAAACTCCTTGTAACACCAAAAGCAAGAATTTAATTTAGACGGCAATTTATCCATCGCAACCTCTGTATGTGTGTGTGTGTGTGTGTGTGTACATATATATATACGTACACACACACCCACCCACACATATATATATATATATATATATATATATATATATAGAGAGAGAGAGAGAGAGAAAGAGAGAGAGAATTGGAGGCAGAAGCAAGGGGAGGTAGAGAGAGTGAGAGGAAACGAGAATTTTTTTTTTTTTTTTTTTTTTTCCTAGCAAGTCCAATCATCATGAAATCAATAAATCGAAGTATCTAATTTCTAATTTTTTAAAAGCATTTCACCCCAAGCAAGGCGGGAGTGCTACTAATACATAAGGGGCTACAGAGAGTGTAAGGGGAAAGACTGGTTATAGGTGGGGGTGCTGAGGAAAAGATAAAACGAAGAACGGAGATCAAGGCAGCAGAAGATGTCGAGTAACATTACATTTAATTTTTGAAGATTATACTTATCAGGGAAGGAAGTAAGAGGAAGGGAGTTCAACTGTAGGGAAGTGTTAGAGTAGAAGTGGCGGTTACATTTAACTGTTTCGAAAGTAAAATAGTGGGGCCAAGATGCCAACCTAGTAGCACGCTTAAATTCATGCAGTCGGGGCACCAAGTAAAATAGCTCGTTAGAGTAGATGCCATGAAAATATTTATAAAAAAACCCAGAGTGAATCCACATTACGTCGGTGAGAAAGTGACTGGAGTCGAGACCCCAAGTCAGGACAGATCACATTGCATATCCGTCTTTAGATTTTTTTTCCAGAACATCGAGATCAACAGCGCGGACACCAGACCATATATGGCAACGAATGGTAGATTTGTAGATGTGAAGGATGGACTCAAACGAGAAAAACCTTCTGGCCCGACACAGAGAACCAACTTTCTTTGCGGTAGATTCATTATTGATTCAAAGTATTTGTTCCACCTCAGGTCAGTGGAAAACGTGTTTTTTTATTTTATGTTTTACGAAACCTCACTCATACCTACTTCATAAAATCTGACGATTTTCAGGGAAATCCGTTCTGAGTTATGCCTCGAAATTTTCAGCCCCCTTGCACTTCATAAATAGCTATAGTGATACTCCAAGCGTAATTTAGATGTGGCACACGGCCAAAAATATGGGGCATCCAGTGAGGATCGAACTCACTACACAGTCGTAATTGTTCTAGCAAGATAAGCTTGCTAACCATTACACCGCCTCGAGGTGCCCAACAAACAAACATATAACTGCAGGGTATGTCCAAAATCGTGTAACAGCAACATTATCCTATTGTTATATTAACATTTGAACGGTTGTATCTTAGAAATGATTAAAGATATCTTACTGGAATTCTCCGACAATTTATATCACTATTGGGCATCCAATCTGAATTGGTGTATATGTAGGAAGTATGAAGAAGACGACAAGTATCAGTACAGTTACAAGCTAGAGAAGCTGATCGAAAACGATCAAGCCATGATCTTGCGGGACTTCAACATCCGAACAGAGCGCATACTTAAGGCCACAAAATAGATACCACAGTTATTAAAAAAATGAAAGAAAGGAAAATGACTCTTCGTCGATGGAGCTGTTCCTTGTGAACGTAATATCAAAGCCAAAGAAATTGACACACTACAGAAATACACAGATTTCCGAATTGAGGTTGCCATAATGTGGAACGTTCAGACCAATAGTTAATGGTGATTTTCTAAATGTAGTTTAGATGTGGCACAAGGCCCAAACTATGGGTCGCCCAGTGAGGACAGAACTCACTATTCAGTCGTAATTGAGAAAATCTTGCTAAGCATTACATAATGTCAAAGTCCCCTAACTGCCAGTAATTAGGGCGTTATTAATGTCCGACTTTAAGAACATCGGAATAAAGCCCCGTGTCCCATCGCTTCAGAAGTCTGCGAAAATTGTTTTCAGTTTGGGGATGTAAGACTTGAGCGAAAACGCCATAATGCAAGATCTCCGTTTCAAAACGGAAAACCGTGCAGAATAAAAGAAGACTATACTACTACTACTACTACTATTACTACTACTACTTATACTACTTCTAATACTACTAATAATAATGTTGTATTGATATAAACCAAACGAAAAATCCCCATTAAATTGAGTGACAGAGGAAGGTGAAAAGAAAGGAAATGTGTAAAGTGAGGGTAGAATCATGCCAAACTGGACGAAAATGCTAACTGCTCAATGGCCGTTTCCGTATTTAAAAAAAAAAGGCGGGTTGTTTTCCTCTGTCTTGATGAGAAGAGGAAACACTGCTTGCGGGTGTGCGATGTGGATGGAAGTGCAGGAACTGCAAAGAAAAATAGGGAGAGAGAAAAAGAGAATTGAAAGATATACATATACAAAGAGTAAGGGGGAGCAATATCAGTGCGCGTGGAACTCCTCCCACCCTCCGTCGGCAAGGATGGGGTCGATGGCGTAGGAGAGAAAACGGAGATGAAAATTGAGGTCTACAATCTACGAAATCCCGGAAGTTGAACATGGCCTGGATCATCACTCAGGCTGCTGTGACTAGATTCCAGTATTTGTCAAAATTTGACAGATTAATTGAAGCGATTGTGATTTAGGCAAAGAATTCTAACGAAACGGGTGAAATTTGATCGCAAACTAACGAGAGACGAGCGAGTTTTCTTCGCATTCGGCCTGACATTGGCCGAGCGGAATGGACAGTCGAGATAGACAAGCGAGTGGCGTGCGAGATGCTGGTCGCCGGAACCATGGCCTGAACCGACAGGAATAATCATAATTTCATGATAAATTTGCGTACGCTCCTTACGTTTCAACTATTTCTTCAGTGCTTCACGGACACTTATACTCATGGACATGGCGTATATGGAGTTATTTAGTTACCCTATATATCCTGAGGCTTGCACAGTTGCTGTGAGAGTCGTGGCTTTATCTCGTGATACGAGATAAATTAAAAGGTAGAATTTCGACTGGTGAGTATTCAAAATAGGATTCAGTAACGAAAATTGGCGCAATACAATCTTTATAGCTGTAAAGTAATCGATCCATCGAAAATCTTGTGAATTCTCCAGTAGGTACAGGAATTAAATATATCAGTTAGCACAAGCATAAAAATGTACGCGCACTCAAACATACATAACAGTTTGTGCGTTGACACACTCATTTCTAAGGAATTAATAAACTTTTATTTTAAATCTGAAATTATTTCGTATTACTCTAAATGTAATATTTTAGTGGATATTTTTTAAACAGTATTAATTAGATCTACCGGTCTGGGCATTCGAGATTCTTAATAAGGAAAATGAGCCTTCTGAATCCGTCATTTAAGAAAAAAAACAACTTCTAATCCAACAGGATTTGTTGGAGAAACCACCGTCAGATCCGGCGGTTATTGAAGTTTTTTAGCATATGAAGCTCTCTGTGAACGAGTGGCCTAAAACACGCTGCATCGGACGGTAGTTTCCCCAACAAAGGTGAACGTAGATTCGAGTCCTGCCGGGGTACATCTTCTTTATTAAGATTCTCGGATGCACCGGCCAGTAGATGTAATCAACACTGTTAAAAATAAACATAGCATCCACTCAAACACCCCTATCTACTAAAGAAAAAACATTTAAATTAATAATAATAATTATACATACATATATATATATATATATATATATATATATATATATATATATATATATATATATATATATATATATATATATATATATATATATATATATAAGATCCTTTCATATTCACGGACAAAAATCTTGGTGTCGTTATTAAAGGAAGAGATAAAATTACTGTCTTGATACATATTCATTTATTCCACGTTCTTTCGACAGAGCACAATGTCATCATGAGAGTGCTGCTTTTTTCTAAGACAAATATTGTAGTGTTCATATGAAAATTAAATTTTTTAATGCTTAAGAAAACACTCAGAACTTCATAACTTAGTTACCTCAGCTTTTCTCACTTCACTTGTAAATATTTTAACTTTAAAGTTTTAACATTCAATTTAACAATTTTCTCTTAGAAAAATAATAAACACTACAATATTTGTTTTAGAGAACAAAAAAAAACACACTGATGATGACATTGAGCTATGTCGAAAGTACTTATAATAAATGAATATGTATCAACACGGTAATTTTCTCTCTTACTTTAATAACGACAGCAAGACTCTTGTCCGAGAATATATATATATATATATATATATATATATATATATATATATATATATATATATATATATATATATATATATATATATATATATATATATATATATATATATATATATATATATATATATATAAAAATATAAAAAAATAAAATTATTAATTAAACATCATTTTTAGTGGATACTCGTATTTCAGTAGACTCTCCGTTTAAACAGTATATTTATTTATTTTCGTCTACCATCCTGAATATTCGAAAAATCTTATTGGAGAAAAATATGCGCCCTCCGGCAGGATTCGATCCTGTGTTGCTTCACCATCAACGCACTAAGGTCTAAGGCATGTTAGATCTATGACGGTTTCTCCAGTACGTATTTATTAGCTTCACATGTGAAAAATATATCATGAATTTGGAAATATTTTCTCTTGACTCTTCTTTTTAACTTCCTTTTGATCTCACTCCGCCCTCCCCCTCTCTTTCTCTCTCTCTCTCTCTTTCTATCTCTTTCTCTCTTTCTCTTGACCGTCATTAAAAATGTATTATATCTCAAATTTAACATGTTTCCGTTCTTGCTTTTCAATGTTTCTCTTAATATCTTTTGATATCTCACCAGAAAGCATGACTCTCAATGATTTTATCCCGTCTTCATCCATTCCCTTACAAAATGTTATACGTCTACGTGTTTATTTTTACATTTCACCTGGTTTTCTTTTTTGTTTTTCTGTAACTTTTTTTCTTACTTCTTTCCTATTTCCTTTTTCTCTTTTGCCTCTCCTCGTCCTCTTTTGTTATTCCCAAAATCTCCATCACAACACAGAAATTATTCTATCTCAAGATTACGGACGATCGGTCAGATATGACACTCTGATCTAAGGAGGAAAAATGCGGCAACATTACGTACAAGCTAACATAAAAATAGGATAGATTTTTCTAAGAAAACACACAAATCCATATAAAGGAATAAACAGGTTTGCATATTTATTAAAACATGTACATAGATCCATTTGTGCGTGTATATTCATCAATATATGTATATAGGAACACAGAGATAAATAATTTGTTAAGTAGAAACAGAATTTTTTTTTAAGTTTTTGTTAATTTATTTGTTTAGTCTTTCCTATATTTAGGGTTTCCTGGTTTCCGGTGAAAGATACAATATAAATTATCTAACGTCTGAGTAATTTCGGCTTTCGTAAGCCATTATGATTTTTGTGTGTGCGCACGCGCGTGTGCGTGCTGTGTGTGTGTGTGTGTATCATCCAATTCAATCTACAAAGATAAATATTGTGTACGCACTCAGAAGTAGATTCTTTTGTTCACACCCATTACACAAAAGGTTAAAGTTTAAATAGCGGAGCGTCTAGTGAGAAGTGAATTCACTTTGAAATCTCATTTACAGATTAATAAGCAACCAAAATTTAGTTACTACCTCTTCTAAGTTTTTTCTAATTACTTTTGGAAGTTGTCCAAGGACATTGTAGACATCCTGCATTATAGCTGTTCGATTAATGTAACGGATATCGGTTTGGAAAAAGGAACTGGCGAGCCATGTTCAAATTCCGATCATTTTCGTTCCCTTATCGCTAACGACATTAATACCCCAATCTATGGATAAAACATTAAAGCAGGCTTAGCTCTCTTGCTTCGAGTGAGAGTCAGTCTAGGAGAATGAAATTAAATAAAGTTCACTTATTTTTTATCACATTTTCTGCTTCTACGTAAATTACGAAAATTAAATTTCCCGTGAGGATAGTTTAACGGTTCCGTTTAAACTTAACTGTGGAGCCCGTATTCGTCAAAACTGAGAGGAGAGTCTATGCTGTGTACATGCATTTTTTGGTCATACACTGTTTTACCTACTTTCTCTTTCAATGCCTTTTCTCTTCTACATCAAAAGACTTTTCTTTTACACTGTCGTGCACAAATACACCAGTTCGTTCAAATGCCCATCCTCGTTCCTCGCCTTTCTCCATAAATTCTAGAATAAATTTCTGCTGCCCAAATATTTGCATATTTCATTGCAGATTAAGGCCAAACCGCGTCTAAGCTCACAAAAGCATATTCGCAATTCATTCATTGATTACTGGAGAATAACATGGAAAATGCGAACATATCTCAAGGCACTTAGCAGTGACGGATCGAAGAGAAAGCCAGCACATGATCTGATGAAATAAAGAGCTGGTCTTTCATTCTGCCCGTCGCCTAAACATGCAAGAGCAGTTAAACATGACGGAAAACGACCAAGGTTTTGGATGTTCATATAAAATAATTTATTGAGCAGAATAGAATGAGAGAAAAAAAATATATAAAAGAAATATTGACGATGCCGTGCAACTACCTAATAACACGTAGTTCCTCACTCTACCTGAATAATGTCGGCTAGGCAATGCAGCATTGAATCTACGAGGAGGTGGAGTCATTTCTTGGCGATATCAGTCCTGGCAATATTTGTTGGACGTAGCTGAAGGGTACTTTCTGGGGTGCGCAACATGCCCCGTACCTGTTCAATAAGGTTCACATTTGGCAAGCGCAAGAGCCATTGGAGTATCTGAATGTCATCCAAGTGTTCCTGTAACTAATTTCGGGATAACCGAAATTGATAGAGTTGGTTACTTTACTTTTTTTTGCAAATCAACAAGACCGGGAAACATGACAACGATAAAGAGTTACAAACAGTCTACTACAAGGATCGTGAATAGACACCAGATAGATTAGTAGTAATTATAAAGTCCATCAGAATACACTCACATCACTCGCCAGCTTGGACAACACCCTGCTAATAAGTTGCATTCTTAGTCACGTGCAGTTTCCTCCACATACAACTGGAAAGAGCTGCAAAAGTTACTTGTTTGTTTAGACGACACTGTGTCAGTCTTGCCGAGTCCAATAGCTATCTTCGTTAAAGGAATTGAAGCACAGCAACGTTGGCCCTGTAGTCGATACTGTTATCCTCATTGATCAACGAGTGCGAAGCCCAAGGGGACGCAGTGTGGGCTGGGGAATCCTTGGGCCGATTTTGAATGGTTAGAATATTCGTCATTCGGTGCTGATGACGTTCTTGCATCAGCTGTGGAAGACGCCCACTGTTTTCATGTGGTCATAACGACTGTACATAATATATTCTTGACATACGCATGTAAATTAATATTATTCTACGATGGAGAAGCTTGAATTAAATAAGGGCGATTTGGCTGTACCACAATGTTCGTATGGTCTCAGAATTAATAGGCCTATATATTTTAAATAAAACCAACAAAATAGTACACACAGACAACCACGGCCTGTATAGGGATGACGGGATGATGATAGTGCCAGACAACAGAAGAGTAAGTGAAAAATAAGAAAGATGCTTTTCAAACTCTTCAAAAGTTTCAACTTTGAAATAGAGATCGATATGAATAAGAAATTTGTCCAATATTTCAATGTAGAATTAAATCTACAAACTGGCAGTGTCTCCCCATACATGAAACCTAACATAAAATGTGTGAATGCTGCATGAAACTAAACTGAAATTTAAACCTCAAATAAAACAACAAATGAAGAATAATTCGAGGAAAAGAAAAATATTATTTAATTTTAATTTAGAGGTCAAATATAAAATAGGGAAAATATTTTTTCAAATTACTTAATGGACACTTCCTCAAAATTTATGAATTACAGAATTTTTTAAATAAAAACACAGTTAAATTTAGTTATAGCTTCACTAGTAATTTTGAAACCATAATAAAAAAAGACAAAATGCTAAGAATTTCAAAACTAACGTGCAGCAAGATATTGTTAACAGTAGAAATAAATGCAAATATCCACTAGATGAAGTTTGCAAAACTGAAGGATTAATTTATAAAGAAAAATTAAAAGATATAAATGGCCAGACCAAAATATATGTAGGATATACTGAAGGCTGCTTCAAGAAGAGAAATTATAATCACAAGTTATTATTCAAGCTAGAAAAACTTAGGAATTCTGCTAGACTAGCCAGCCATATGTGGAAATTAAAACAAAAGAATAACAAAGATCCGATTGTAAACTGAGAAATATTCTTTTTTTAAAAAAAGCAAAATCTTACAACAATCATAGTGATATCTGCAATATTTGCCAGGAAGAGAAGTTAACAATAATAACATTTCCAGACCAGAAAAAGTCTTCTGAATGAGAGATTAGAAATAATGACACGATGCATACAAACAAAAAAGTTACTTTTAATTTCGTATGAACCAGGATGAAAGTATGTACATTTCATATAACCCCCACCGATACAATTTCAATACCTTGCTTTTCTCTGCCCACACCAACCTTCTACTACGCTTCGCGTTGAGTGTTTATTTATTTTTAAATAATAAAGCGTTTGGAAATTATTTAGCTCGGATCGCCTGAAGAATCCGAAAGGTAGCGTAATCGGCTGATCTCCTAATATATATATATATATATATATATATATATATATATATATATATATATATATATATATATATATATATATATATATGGGCAGCATATCTTAATTCAAGCATTTCTGGTTAAATAATCTAGACATATGTCTATTTTATTTTAATCCTCTTAAATTGACGGATCAATTTCTTAGTGTTGTTACAATATTGATTAAGAAAGAAGCCGTAGTTTTGATTATTTCTTTTATTTTTACAAGTACTTTCAGTCTCATCATATATATATATATATATATATATATATATATATATATATATATATGTGGGGGGGGCAGCATATCTTAATTCAAGCATTTTTGGTTAAATAATGTAGACATATTATGTCTATTTTATTTTAATCCTCTTAAATTCACGGATCAATTTCTTAGTGTTGTTACAATATTGATTAAGAAAGAAGCCGTAGGTTTGATTATTTCTTTTATTTTCACAAGTACTTTCAGTCTCATCAAAGATCATCATTAGGGGTGAATTGCTAAGAGAAAAATTAATTTAATTGATAGTTGTTAATTTTTTTGTAAATGCTCATGAAACACGCTCCATTATAGTCAATTAGGATCAGTGGGGGATATATTAGTATTTATGAGATGTTTTAGGATTTTTTCATCTTGCAGTTACAATGTATTTGATTTTGGTATAGTAGGTTGATATATTTTGGGTTATTTGAGGAAGCATTATGTTCTTTTTGATTTATGTTAAGATTTCTAATAGCTTGTCTAATTTGTTCATGAACAATGTAATTAGGATAGTCATTATTAATGAGAGTTTTTTTTTTAATTCAGTGCAAAAATTATTTTTATGGTAGAGTTAACTTTTGCAGGGTTTATTAAATTTTGTATAATCACTGTTTTGTAATAGAACATTCACATTTTATAGTTGGGAATTCACGTGATTATGCTAGTTAGTTTTGTTGAGGTAGCAAATGTATTATTATTTGGTGTCTATCAATATATCATGAAAAGGAATTCTGTTATTGTTAAGTTCACATGTGAACTTAAAAACGGAGTTTTTTTGGAAGATTTTTGTAGTTCATGTATTTCGTCTGTGTTTTTAACTAAGATGAGAATGTAATCTACATATCTTAGGTAGATGGAGGGATTTTTAGTCGTATTAGATATCTTATGTTCGAGGTTAACCATGTAGAAGTTACTCATTGTTGGTCCCAGAACTGAAGCCATGGAAACGCCATCACGTTGTACGTATATATTATTTTGATCGTCATATAAGGGAACCACAGTAGTACAAATCATATTTCCGTAATATGTTATGTTTAATTTTTAACGCAGGAAAAAAAAAGGCGTATATATATACTTTATAATTATATCAATCGTTTCTCTAACTGAGATAATGGTAAAAAAAACTTTCAACGTGAAATGAGGCTATGGTTTCATTATTAGATTTTTGTGTTTTAAGATTTGGATTAGTTCGTGAGTTTATTTAATGCTGTATTTATTAGGTATGTATGATGCAATGAGTTGTTTAATGATTTTGGTTAATTGATAAAGAGGAGTAGGGGATTTGGGATAGGAGAGGACGGAGAGAGTAGTTAGGTTTATGTATTTTTATAGTTCCATACATGTATTCTGGTTTGTAGTCGCCAATTATTTTTATCTTAAAAACACAAAATCCTAATAATGAAACTATAACCTCACTTGATGTTGAAAGTTTATTTAAGATTCATCGGTAAGTATTGGATACGGCCAATCGATGGAAAGAAGAAATAATCAGTTTATTTTCTTATACCAGAAGTGCTGACTGGAAAAACGTTTTACCAACAACAAACATCGTATGCTGTGAATAATAATATTATTAATAATAATAATAATAATAATAATAATAATAATAATAATAAGTAGGCTGATTGAAGGGATCCCTGGAAGTCCATGCCTCAAAGAGATACAAAAAATAGTTCTGACAAGTACAGCCCACACTTTACGAAGGGATTTATCTATGTAATTATTTTTTATTTTATTTTATTTTATTTTATTTTTTTTGCAGGGGAAAGTGTCATGATGCCATTTCTAACCTTAGGTCCCTGTGCAGGACCTGGAAAGAAATGTGTAAACGCCAGATATCAAAGGAAATAAAAATAATAATAATAATAATAATAATAATAATAATAATAATAATAATAATAATAATAAGAACAAGAAGAAGAAGAAGAAGAAGAAGAAGAAGAAGAAGAAGAAGGAGAAGAAGAAGAGCAAGAACAAGAACAAGAACAAGAAGTTACCACGAATGACTGAAATTTCAATGAACATCCTAATGTACATATTCTGAAAAAAAAAACTACAGAAGTCATCGACATTTCAACCCTTAAATCGCATGAAGATAATTACATATGAAAATTAATAACATCTCACTCTGGGGGTATGAACAAAATGACCGGAGTGTTCCATATGGTTTATACTAAACTATTTGGTTAATTGCTCTTGCTAACTAATCAACTACCTGAGAATTTAAAGATGACTACGATGCCCATCATGCAACTAACGTTTCAGTTGCATTCCATTTATATTTTCTGCATTTACTTCGCTTTGTCGTGTTAGTTACCACTACAACCGTTTTCCTCAAGACAAGAGACGTTTATACAAAGAAGTGTATTTTTTTTAATATATGTTGTCTGCAATTTTTAAAGTTGAAGAAGATATACATACTGTCGAAATATTGTTAGCCATTGTTAAAAGTTGTTTCTGTTCTTTTTCTTTTCTTAAATCGCTCTCTAATCTAAATAATAATAATAATAATAATAATAATAATAATAATAATAATAATAATAATAATAATAATAAGAAGAAGAAGAAGAAGAAGAAGAAGAAGAAGAAACCAGAATTTGACAAGATATTGACCAATGAAATCAGAAGAGCTGAGGCACAGAAAATTTGAAGCATATATGACACGTGGCTATCGTGGGTCGCGGTGTCAAGGGCATAGAAAGGAAGCCGAACAAAGAAAACATACGAACAAGAATTAGCAAAATGTTTTAGCAAAGAAACATGGGTGGAAATGGAAGCTGAGTATAAAGGAGAAGAATAAATATAGCCAAGTGGGCGAAGGTGGAGAAATCACAGAAAAATGCCTGATGGAAACTGCATGCAACTACATCGTTGTGTCTTTGTGGAACGTGCACTTGCAGTTGAGTGAGGCGAGGCACTGTTCTGATAACAGGCTGCGGAAAGGAAGTGATCATCACGGACACGGGAGGCCCCAGTCAGACGAGTAGGCCTCTAGTACGTGACATCTTTCTGGACCTCACATCTACACACAGGCCCAACACACTCCTTCTCATTTCCTTTTTTGTCTTTCCCTTCTCTGTCCTTTTCTTTCTTTTCTCTCTTTGTTTTCATATTTCTGCCACTCTTTATTTCCTTTCTCGCCCTCTACTTTTCTCCCACTCTCTGTCTCCTCTTTCCTCATCTCTCTCTCTCGCTAAATATATATATATATATATATATATATATATGAATATATAAATATATACATATATATATATGTATATGTATATATAAATATATATATATATGTATATGTATATATAAATATATATATATATATGAATATATAAATATATACATATATATATATGTATATGTATATATAAATAAATATATATATATGTATATGTATATATAAATATATATATATACATATATATATATATACATATATGTATATGTATATATAAATATATATATATATATGTATATGTATATATAAATATATATATATATATATATATAT
>OZ038478.1:60818108-60873108 GCA_964036315.1 Acanthosepion esculentum
AGCAGTCAGAGCTTCTTGCATCCCGGCTTAAGCAGAGAAACCTGGTTACGGCAGATATAAGGATATACCAGTTTGAGGACATGAAGCAAGGAATTCCCTCCATTCTTCGACATGGAAAACAGGTTGTGATACAACGGAGCTTATTATTTTAAATGAACTGAGAGCATGGGAAGTATTTATGTCAATCTGCCATGATTTCTTTGGTAATACACCGGTACCAGATTACCAAGACTTTATCATGAAGATGTTACAGTGTTATGAGGATATAGGATGTCCAATGTCACTTTCTGCACTCACACATTTAACTTCTTCCCTCTGAACTTGACTATGCGATGAGCATGGAGAAATGTTCCACCAAGATATTAATAAGATGGAAAAAAAACTACCAAGGCAAGTGGGACCGCAGCATGATTATGGAATCCTACTGCACGATAGAACAAGAAGCAAATAAACGGAAGCAGAATTAATTTCAACTCTAATTTTAACTCCGAACTAAGGGTCAGGGTTAGGGTTAGGGGTTAGGGTTATGGTTTGAGATTTTATAAATCGAGTTGAAATTAGTTCTGAGTTGAAATTAATTCCGAGTTGAAATTAGTTCCGAGTTGAAATTAGTTCCAAGTTGAAATTAGTTCCAAGTTGAAATTAGTTCTGCGACTCAAAAAAAAAAAACAACCCAAAAAACTATTTTCTGTCTGCTGGACTATGATGTGGTATGGTATAATCCAAGTGATTTAGTTCCGTTAATGCTATGTATCTATGCTGTTTTTTGCAATATGCCTTTGTAATAAACACATTATATTGAATTTATATGCAGTATAATAAAAAATCTGGTACGTGAAAGCAAAAGAAATAAATGTGATAGAGGAAAACTGTTCAGAAATTTGAATTCACCACATGAAAAGTAGTGAAAAACACCTGTTCATATACTTGTCTCAGAGAATTTATTTGTAAACAAGTGTAATTCCAATGATAATTATAATGTAAATATTATATCTTAATTTGGTGTTTGTTCTCTGTCAACGTTTAAAGTTCAATTTGCCTGACGTATTAGCAGTTTTTCTTGCAGTCTCTGTATAAACAACCACTTTATATATTAAATGTAAAGACATGAAAGATATTTCGTGTAGTTAGATACAAAGAAAGCGTTTTATTAATTGGCCCATTTGCTGAATTTAACGGACAAACTTTCATCTTTGCCAATTCGATGAAAAACACTTTGTACATGAACGTTTCGTTCTTCTCGTGGTATATTTATTCATGACGAATAAAAACTGACTGTAATTTAAAAAGACGTTCATAAAAGGCTCAAACAATTTCAATTATTGTTCACTGAATAGAGAAAAAATCATTACATTTGATAATACAAAATCCGTGAAGGAAGGAAAAGTCTTCATTGTACTATGTTCATCGGGCGCCCTTATTCTTACAATGTGGCCAGCATTTACGGAACTCTCCTATGTCTGCAATTATAACATCGTGCTTTAACTTCCGCCATTTAACTTCCGCCGGAGTAACGCACAAATTTCCTCACAATGTTGTCAGTCAAGTACGCACATCAACCCATTCATAGCTTATTCAGCTGCTTCCCTGTCTCTATGTATGTACCTTAAATGTATGAATACATGTTTGTGTTGATGTATGCGGGCACGGGTTTGGTGACTGACTGGGCAAGGAGTGTATATCTGTGTGTGCGGATGTGTTTCTCATGGCTGCGTTTTTATTGGAGTCGCTGTCTTGTACGTGTGTGCGCATGCGTGTATATTCTCAACTTAGCACATGTAACTAATTGATTGAAATGTTGATTCGATCGTGCCTTCGTTTTTCTTTTAATTCATCATCACTGAATACGAAAACAATAAATAAAATAAAACGAATGCAGAAAAAAAATTCACAAAATAAATTCAATAACTGTTTTGAAGCTGAAAAATAAAATAAAATGAATGGGGGGATGTGGGATGAGAACAGAACTACTACCTTCTAATATTTTTATCAGATTTTAGAAAAATGCATTATCAAAAGAAAGCAAGTAGTACCGGAAAGTGTGGTATAATTACTTCACGGCAAGCAGCGCAACTTCCCAATAGGAGCGGGCAAAAATTGGAAAAATCATGCAATTTTGGGAAAATTATATTATGAAGCTGTCTACGCGCCTCTTAAACCTGGCCGGAAATTGGTAATAATATTGCAAGAGGAATCTAAAATAAAACAGGACCTGAGCATTAATAATTCAGGAATTATAAAAACGAAAATAATGGAAATATAAAGGCAATGTAAAAATCTATAGAAATAATAATAATAATAATAATAATAATAATAATAATAATAATAATAATGATAATAATAATAATAATAATAGAATGCAAATAATAAGAGTAACAATGAAAAATAATGATTACGATAATCATGAGAAGATTACGACAACACTACTACTGATAATAATAATAATAATAATAATAATAATAATAATAATAATAATAATAATAATAATAATAATGACAACAATAGTAATTTTAGTCATTTCCTTATTTGGAAATATTCGGCTTTCATTAAGCGAGTAGCCAGTGCTGCTGCAGTCAGAAATTTACAAAAGCTTGCCATTAAAAAAATTTCCTTAGGAAAATAGGTTTCTCAAATCCAGTAACTGTTAACGCTCTTTCCAGTACTGATGGGGAATGCCAACATCTCGATTATGTCATAATTTTCACTTTGAGTTGCATATGCTATCCATTTTAGTTGTTGCTGCATTTGAAAGACTTCATGTGATGGGGTTTCTGTTATGTAGTAAAATTCTTTTTTAGAGATTCTGTGGCGACACTCAACGAGGTTTGAAGTGTTGTCATTCTAAGATCTACTGAGTTCATTCGCAACATCAATAATAATGACAGTAAAAATTTTGGAGATCCAAACAAACGACTGTGATGGAACTGTAAGCTTAGTGCAGGTGTAATAAGGACAATTGTTGTAGTTAAATCTCTGTCGAGTGCAACCATGTATGATCGGTGTGAATTAATAATAACAACGGATAGATAGAAAATAGTATAATAATGCCAATTTGATGACTGCAGGGTGAAGGTGGAGTGTTAGGTAATGCAATTATCATCATTATTATTAACTTCACTTCTTATGTACGTTTTTTTTGTTTTCAACCGGAAGTCTTGCATTATGTGAGTTCTCCATCAAGTCGTACGACCTCAAACAGATAGCACCTTCCGCAGAATATTTTTAGAGCCGAACAGCGCAGATATCTGAAGCGACGAGATATTATACTTTATTCTGATTTTCATAATGTACGTCTTTAGTTTAAGTAATAATGACCCAGATGTCTCACTGATAACTGGGACGATATTGGCCAAAATGACACACATTGGTAACATCAATCTGGAGGTCAGTAGACATTATAAACTTTTCAATTTCCTTGACTTTCATATTATGCTCATAATAAACAGCCACATCTATGAGGATACATGTTCTTGTTTATTATTATTATTATTATTATTATTATTATTATTATTTTTATTTCCTTTGATATCTGGCGTTTACACATTCCTTTCCGGGTCCCGCCCAGGGACCTAAGGTTAGAAATGGCATCATGACACTTTCCACTGCAAAAAAAAAAATTAAAAAAATAATTACATAGATAAAGCCCTTCGTAAAGTGTGGGCTGTACTTGTCAGAACAATTTTTTGTATCTCTTTGAGGCATGGACTTCCAGGGATCCCTTCAATCAGCCTACTGGAATCTTTTCCAACCAGTCCAAGGGCTCCAACTACAACAGGAATTGTTGATGTTCCCATGTGCCACATTTTTGAGATTTCTATTTCAAGGTCCTTGTATTTTGACAGTTTTTCGAATATCTTCAAAGACACATTGCACTCTGCAGGGACTGCCATATCAATAAGGAGGCACTTATTTTGTTTGTGGTCTTTAATAACAATGTCTGGTCGGTTGGCTTTGATTGTTCTGTCAGTGTGTATTGTGTAGTCCCATAGAATTGTAACAGGTCCTATCTCCGTAACCGGGTCAGGGTGGTGTTCGTACCAATTTCTTCCAGTTTCTTTCCCATAGGAGTTGCAAATTTTCCAGTGCAGGTATTGGCCCACTCTGTCATGCTTGGTTTTATATTCAGTGGGTGCCAATATCGTGCAACCTGATATAAGATGATCAATGGTTTGTATTATTTGTATTATTATTATTATTATTATTATTATTATTATTATTCGTTCAATTTTAACACTAGTCGTACTTAATAGAAATCTACCAACAGCAAATATCCTTAATAGTAATTAAAATCATACTTTTGATGTCGAAAATAATAATAATAATAATAATAATAATAATAATAATAATAATAATAATAATAATAATACAAATGTGTGCGTCTGGTGTCGAATACCGAGTTGAATTCACAGAACAGAATATCAGTAATAAACGCATTGACTGTACATATGGAGCAATACAGATTCAACGTCCTTAATGGGACCATAGCTGACATTAAGCGAGTGGACGCAAAAAAGTAAATAAATAGAAAGCTTCTCACTTGTCACTGCTTTCATCATTTCAAGGTTGATGTTGATCGTCTGTATGTGTCTAGATCCGAATGAGGCAGAGGATTAGTTCAACCAGTACTACCTTACAAAACTACAGCAATCGGGGTTCAAAGATACGTGAAAATTCAGAAGAATAGATGAATATCTGTGTCAAAGAACATGAATTTAGTAATAAATAATAAGCCAACAAATTCAAAATGGAACTTCAAGCGGGTGAAGAAGTGCAACTAAACCATAATACAGCTATTGCAGCAGCAAAAAAGCATAAAAAAAGAAAGGAAAAGCAAATGCAATAGACCAGATACAGTAATGATGACAAGATAAGCCTCTTCATGGTCAATACTCTGCCCGTACTAAACAAGCAGATATAGATAAACCCCAAACCTATTAATGGCTATGTCGTGTAGGGTTAGAAGCTGAAACCGATAGTTTTATTCTTGCTGCGCAGAACCAATGCTTGCGAACTAGACAATACCAAGCGCACATACTGAAAAATTGTGTTAGCCCAAAATGCAGATTTTGTGATAAATATCCAGAAACAATTGACCACCTTATATCAGGTTGCACGGTATTAGCACTCACTGAATATAAAACCCGTCATGACAGAGTAGGCCAATATCTGTATTGGAAAGTCTGTAACTTTTTCGGAAAAGAAACTGCAAGAAATTGGTATGAACACAGCCCAGACCCGGTTGCAGCAATAGGACTTGTAACAATTTCATACAATACAATACACACAGACAGAACAATCAAAGCTAATCGCCCATATACTGCGATCAGAGGCTATAAAAACAAAATGCGCTTTCATATTAACATGGCAGTCCCTGCAAATTTAATGCATCTTTGAAGATTTTCGAAAAACTATCAAATTACAATGTTCTTGAAGTGAAAATCTAAAACATATGGTATATGAGGGCATCAATAATTGTATTTGTAGTTGGAGCCCTCGAGTTGATTGGAAAAGGATCCGATAGACTCATTGAAGTGATTTCTGGTAGCACATACCTCGAAAGAAATACAAAAATTGAACTCACAAGTAGAGTTCACATATTACGAACAGGTTTATCTATATAAAATATGTGTGACCTTAAGCTTTTTGGTGTATTCTTTTTTTTTTTACCTATGTGATTCGTGGGAAATATCATGAAGTCATTTCTGGTGGAACGCAGAAGGCTATGTGCATACAACAGAAATCAAAAGAAAAAATAATAATAACAAAAAATAATTATAATAGTAAAACTTACCCAAAAAGGATAATATCACTTATCCGTACTGGAAATGAGATGAATGGAGTAATCGAAAATCTGAAAAGTCGAGATCATCCAGACGGAACAACGATGAAAAGTTAGGTAGTGGGTAGCGTAATGATTATTGACATAGAATCAGCGATCCGAGTTCAAGTTCCGTCCTTGTCTGTTAATTTCACTTTTTCCCTAACACCTTTGTAAAAAGCATGAACGTATATCTTTTCCCCAAAGCACAGATATTAGAACAGACGCGATTATCTAGCCTTGGGTGGGTGACATCCTGTCTAGCAGAAGGATATCACTAAATTCAAAATCCAAAGAGAAAGAAACTAAAAATCTTTCCACTATATCTCCTAAAAACTTCATGACAATTCACAGATAATAAAGAGAAAGGAATCTGTGGAGAGCCATAATCGCCCGAGACATGAAAGTTCATTGCTAAAAAAAGACGTGAACAATAAGCGTAATAATTCTGGCCCATTCCTTCTAAGACTGAATTTGTTTTCCTGCATTAAAGTCTGTGACGTCCATTCTTCCTTCACATGTACTTCTCGTTCTTCGTCTCATTTTGCATTCACATCTTTTCAATTTCTTTTACCGCGAACTTGACGCACGCATATATCTTCTCAAATTAGAACAAACGTCACACCCCGGCCGCCATGATTATTCTCAAGACACCGGCGCTTGCTGTCACACACGCAATCACACAAATATCTATGGATATACATGGAAAAGCTGACCGCCGAAATAGTAATTAGATCATTTTTTTTTCTGTCGCTCCCAACATCACTATTTTTCAATCCTTTTTTTTTTTTTTTTTTGCCTTTCAATTCCCTTTTTTGACATTCATGACGACCGTCTTCAACCTTCTCCTTCCACTCCAACCGCCGACCAAATTCCAACCGTCATTGTTAGCAGAAGTAAAGACTTTAATAAAGTTAGACGAGTCAATAGATGCTGGGCGCCATCATCGCTTTCAATGAAGCGGGGACCGATTAGGTGATTAAAACCAAGTTAAATGGCACTTGCATATGGGCAAATTTTGGATCGAACCAACATCTCCCCCCCCTCTCTCTCTCTCTCTCTCTCTCTCTCTCTCTATAATTTTCTCTATCACGTGGCTACCGCGCACGCGCTGAGAATTGTGTGCGTATCCCAAAAATTAACGTGTAACTACAATCATTTCCATGGTCAGGATACGTACTGTATTAAACACAGACTTAACCTTCAACAATTCCTTTAACAAAACATGTAAATATCCACTGGAATACGCAGATATTTATTTTGGCACTGTAAATAATGGGGAACCAGGCTCCCAGCGCTGAACATTGCAACTGTAGTTTATGCAGCAAATGCGTTTTTTTTTCTTACGGGGCGAAGTTGAGAGCCCCGCACCAAAGATGTCATTCTCCTAGACAGGTTGTCAGCCAAAGCCAAAGCTATAGCGCTATTAACACTTGACTATATTATGCCTTATTTTCCATAATTTTACTACACATGTTTCCGGTCTCCCGACCTTCATCAGGCAAAGAGTAGGTAATAAAACAATTAAGATTGGTCCGAGAAAGTGTGAGGAAAGATATTTGTATTTTTATTCTTTAATGACCCCTGTGTGTGTTTTTTTCCATTTTTTGTGTTTTTCTCAGCATGCGTATGTATACGTATATTCCGTCTCCATACATACATACTGTCTTATCATAAGGAATATATATAAACACATATAAATACACACACACACACACACACTTACTATGTTGTGTAGGATTCGCGTGTGTGCCCGTGAGCAGTCATGTTTTGGCCAATATGTGCATATATATATATATATATATATATATATATATATATATATATGTATATATAAACGAGGCTACCCCACAACACTAATAAACAAAGTATTTGAACGCGCAAAAATTCATTTCGACTAACTACAAAATCCAAAGAAACGTAACGTCGAACAAAATCTAACATATGTTTCAACATACAAGAACAATCCAGAACTATTTACAGAAATTACAAAAAAAAAACTACACTTAATTAGCAAGAATGAAAAGTTTTTCATTCTTGCTAATTAATTGTAGTTGGGTTTTTTTTTCTGTAAATAGTTCTGGATATAGTTTTTGCTGTCAATTTCAAAGGTGTTATTGTTTAGAATTAGATCTATACTATCGATAATAAATTCCTTAGTGAATCTGGGATGTAATGTTTCTGGATGTTTTTATCCCAGCTTTTTATATACAGATATATTTCTTGACACTTTCTCGGGCCAGTCTTAATTGTTTTATTACCCTTACACAGAACTTTTTCACTGACAGTTCAAGGAAGACATTTGTCTCACTAACACAGACAAAAGAGAATGTCTAATATCGAAAATATTTAACATCGAATAACATGAGAAAAATTAA
This sequence comes from Acanthosepion esculentum, assembly GCA_964036315.1. Taxonomy (NCBI): domain Eukaryota; kingdom Metazoa; phylum Mollusca; class Cephalopoda; order Sepiida; family Sepiidae; genus Acanthosepion; species Acanthosepion esculentum. Next base: position 60,826,305 of record OZ038478.1, read on the forward strand.
TTCCTTTTAATAGTATGTGGAAATATTCACTCTTTGTCTGATGAAGGTCGCGAGACCGGAAACTCGTGTAGTAAAATTATGGAAAATAAGGCATAATATAGTCAAATGATAATAGCGCTATAGCTTTGGCTTTGGCTGGCAACCTGTCTAGGAGAATGACATCTTTGCATTCAAAACCGGTGTGGTGTGGGTCTGTCAACTTCGGCCCGAAAGAAAAAAATGCACCTGCTGCAGAAACTACAGTAGCATTGTTCAGCGCTGGGAGCCTGGTTCCCCATTATTTACAGTGCCAAAATAAATATCTGCGTATTCCAGTGGATATTTACATGTTTTGTTAAAGGAATTGTTGAAGGTTAAGTCTGCGTTTAATACAGTACGCATCCTGACCATGGAAATGATTGTTGTTACACGTTAATTTTTGGGATACGCACACAAATCTCAGCGCGTGCGCGGTAGCCACGTGATAGTGAAAATAATAAAGAGAGGGTAATTATAAATTCTTATTGCTCAGAGTCTAGTGCATTAATGTTATAAAATCCTCGGAGAATTCCAGTAAGTTATCTTTAATCCTTTCTAAGATACAACTGTTCAAATCTTAATCTAACAATTGGACAATGTTACTCTTACGCGATTTGGACAATTATGCTGTTACAACCGGTGTGTATACCATTTATACTCAAGTATAGTAAGAGTTTTAGGCCCAGAATATGGTGTTGCACTATATATGAGTTAATCTTTTTGAAGAGGTTTAAAACATGCATTTTCGGTTACGCTATACACAGGTAAAAAAATCAGGTTTTTCACAAAAAATTCAGGGGTCGCACTATACATGAAGTCGGCTTGTAGACGAGTACATACGGTAGATAATTAAAGTTACCGCCATGTTTTCAAGTAATAAAAAATTGCGGGAATTCGATGTAAGAATTTTCACTATTCCTAAGAAAAAATCGACAACAGCCCAAAATGTCAGGTATTTTGAAATTTCCCCGGTCATTTATAAGGGGTTACTCTCTTCATTTTTCCCTCTCATTCAGAAATCCTGCGACACCGAAATGACTCCAATATGGCTAATGTTTTATCCGTGGAAAGCACGAAGCATCCAGTTTCAATCTACATTTTTAATACAAGGTTTGATCAAAAACTAAGTCGTTTACAAAAAAATAGGTCGTAAAAGTCGTTTACAAGGAAAAGTGGGTGAAAGTTTCGAATGCTTGTAGTAAAGGTCTTGTGAGGGTTTGAAAAAAAAACGTCCCCAGGAAGTAATTCCAAATCAGGGCTCTGCAACTAACTATGGAATCAACATATCAGAATGTTTGTGTAAAATAATTTATTTTTTTCTCTAATTTCGTGAATGAGGACACGAAATATGAATGACATGTCTTATGTTTCCGCGAGTAATTGCCATTTTTGGTCACGCCATGACTTAATTGAATGTTCCACAATGATGGCATTGTGCCAAACTATGAGTAAATGAGAATTAGATACCCTTCTACTGCGTTCTTGGCGAAAGCTTTAATTCTGTTTGTCCCTATTTTTTCTTTAAGTTAATGTTTATTAGACGTAATTGTGTTTATGCCTTAAAAGGGAAAATAGAAACTCACATGAATTTGATGCTCTCTGTAGCCGAGATGTAAAGCATGCCAGATTAAATGGTAATTTCATCTACAAAGATGCACACATGTCCGGTCCCAACAGGGAAAGCACATATTCTGTACTATGATTTCTCGAATGTGCAACCCGATAGACGAAATACGAATTATTTAAAGTAAAAATAAAAATGGGCAGTCTATTTCAAATACAAGTATCCATTAATAATAACACCTAAAGTAATATATATATATATATATATATATATATATATATATATATAGTCTAATAAAGCTGTTCTGAACAGATAGGAAGGAAGAATTCTTGTTCCTCACGATATATTTCCTTAGGTCTTTTTGGTTCTTAAAATTTTAAAAATTAAGTCCCGATTCTTTCGCAATTAACCTAGTGGAGAAGCACATAGGAAAATTGGGTGGTAAGGTCAAATTTACAGTGAAAACATCAAAAGAGTAAAACCAGATATAAACAGTTCACAGGAAAACGTACGCTATTTTTTTTTCTTTTTCATTTCAAATGTATTTGCCCTTAGCAACACACTTTTATTTACGGTAAAGAATCGTAAATTTATTTTTGGTCTAGATTTCTGAATAATCTTTAATGAATTTAAGAAGAAATGTAATATATAGGAATTGATTTAAATCTCTGGAATCTGCGGAAGATGTTTCATTATGACAAAGACATCAATTAAACTGCTATTTATTTTTTAAATGACTTTGTAGTTCCCGCCCAGATACCTGAATATACAACATTTGGTTTCATTTCGAAAATTTGTTTTTCTTTATGTCTTAGAAAATTTGCATACTTTTCATTTCTTTTTTTCTGGTTCGTAACAAATATTTTAAAATATCTTTTCTTTCTTCGACATTAGGCAAAAAACATGTTTTTTTATCGTGACTGTTTTCATATTTTAGGCAATTTAAGTAAAGAAGCGTATTTTCCGATGATTAAAATTCTATTTTAGAATATTCAAAATCTTTAATAGCTCTCTTAAAATTAAACTATGATTCTCTTTCTTTTCTTTTCCTTTTCATTTTTTCCATTCCTTTTATTTTCATCTCAAATCTTTGGATCGACAGTAGAAATAAAGAGATTCTAATCCAATATTGTCATAAAGTCAAGTGAAAATGGCGGGAGAGAAATCAGACTTAATTGGCTCATAGAAATATGTGAATGCACTTAGACATTTCATCGTCAACACTAATCTTTGTCATTCGCTAATCTAACGACGGCTCTTTCCCATTCACAACCCACTCTTTAAATCGGTAATTTACTCTGCTATACTGACACATTTCAATTCGGCAATTGTAAGAGCCCATATTTAAGTGTAAGTAAATGTGCGAGCGCCTAGAATGGAGCGAGAGGAAGATAGCTTTTCTCACAGTCACTTCCTCATAGTGCAATGGTAAACATTCTTCTCTCGCAGGTCAGTTACATCTGAGGAGTGAGTTAGACCATCACTTGGTTCTCCACACATGTGGCTTTGTGCCACATCTAAGTTAAGCTTATTAAATCAGGAAAGTCTTTTGCATAGAATAATGCCTGTGCAGGGAATTTGATTCTTACTGTGCACATCACTGTTTTTAGCACTCTGGAAGATCAAGCAAGATGAGAATAGATTCAGATTTCCATTTGCAATGTGACGTCTGCTACATAAGCTTGATATATTTGGGAACTATATTAGAATACCCCAGAACTCATAATGGGAGCAACAGGCCTCGTGAATTTATACGTCCTACGAGGCTGGCATCCCGTTCCCTCCCCTTCACCGCTGAAACTGTTAGATGTAGACGTCTCTTCTACTCCAATAGCTTCATGTCTCGCACATCTCGCCTATGGAACTCCCTTCCCTATTACTGTTTCCCTGACAAATACAATCTCCAACGGTTTAAGTGTAGCGTCAATCGACATCTCCAGTTGCCTTGATCTATCCACTTCCCTTCTCCACATCCTTTCGTATTTCATTCCTATCTGCTCTCGCTCCAAATCTTCTGTAACCCCTTGCCTTGATCGACCCACTGTCTTTCTCTTTCTCCACATCCTCTCCTTTACCACTCCTATCTGCTCTTCCTCCAACCCTTCTATAACCCCTTGCGTGATAGTGGCCTCCAGCCTTGCTTGGGGTGATACGCTTAAAAAAAAAAAAAAATCGCCTGCATACGGAAAGTAAATGAATTCAATAAATATACAAAAATATAAAGGGACGTTTGACCAGGATGTGTCTTCTCACCAAATTTATTCAACCTTTACAGTGAGGTGGTTCTGAGAGGATTAGATGTCCTACTAGGATTCATTATTAACGGCCACATTCTTAACAGCATCAGATATCCAGATGATACAGTGTTGGTAGAAGACACAGAAAGGAAACTACAAGAACCCCTACAGTGAAGGTAAGCGATTAGTATGACCTAAAGGTCAAATGTAACAAGAGAGAATGTATGGTTATCAGCAAAAGAAACAGATCAATATGCAAATTGCAAATTAGAGATACCAAAATCAAACAAGTATAACAATTTAAATATCTGGAAAGTGTTTTAACAATGAATGGGAAGTGCGACACCGAAATCCGTAGATGCATTGGCATAGCGAAAGAAGTCTTCCAAAAGCTAAGCAGAGTATGAAGAAACATGAAAGTTTCGTCAAAAACAAAGAAAAGAGTAACGACCAGTTGTGTAATATCGGTCCTGCTCTATGGCAGCGAAGGCTGGACAACATCCTCACAGATGAAGAAGAGACTTGAAGCAACTGAAATGTGGTTCTACAGAATGATACTGAGGATGACATAGACTGAACATGGGAGCAATAATGAACTCTTTGATAAAATAGAAACCCAAAGGATGCTTATATTTAACATCAGAAAGTGACAATGGAAATTTCTAGGATAAATAATGAGAAAAAAAAGCTTAGAAAAGCTGACACTCACAAGACATATTGAAGAGGAACAGACGAAAACAGCGCACAGCTTACTTAAGAAGTTTATGTTGTCATAACAGGTCTTAGGAATGAAAGAAACAAAAGACAGAAAATTATGGAAAGCTATGAATGCCTAACTCCTGAAGGGACATGGCATATAGAAGAAGAAGAAGAAGAAGAAGAAGAAGAAGAAGAAGAAGAAGAAGAAGAAGAAGAAGAAGAAGAAGAAGAAGAAGAAGGAGAAGAAAAAAAAAGATGACAATACCAATGCACAAGGACCTAAACTATAAGCCAAAATCAACCCTCAGGATTTAATGTTTAGTAAGTTTTCATCGGAGACACAGTGGAATAATGGATAGCGTCTCGGATTGAAGAATCGGATCCATTGCATGCTAATACCTATTACATGCTAATACTCTTACGTGCTAATATCCTTGTAAAGAGTAGGACAAACTTAAGTGATGGTAACTCTAAATTCAAAATCTGCTTGTAAAGGGTTGGGCTCCGTCAGGCAATCTTGCCCAAGAAACACTACTTCGGCTACAGTACATGCGATGCCTATGAATCACGGGATTCACGATCGCGATGTTTCATATCCGCATTGCTTTAATTAACTCCTACTAAGCTAGGATGCTTACATCATTTAAGTATGGCGTCCGAATTTTTAGAGATGAAATTACCTAAAATTTCTACGATTACCGTTAGCCAACAAGGTAGGTAAGACAAAAGAAGCTAACCTTTTTAGAAAACGTGATACAGCAATGTTATTTATTTTATTAATACGCTTCTATTTATGGTGCATGTAATGATTGATATAATAGAAACTGAAAGGAAAAGAGAAAGAGTGAGAGAGTAAAACAGAAAGAGAGAGAGAGAGGAACGTAGACAATCAAAAAGAGTGTGTAACAGAGAAAGGGATTGGCGGGTGCATGTTAACGACAGTTGTTTACAGTGAGGGGTTAAGTCATGTTTCATGACCTAACAATCTGTTGAGGGTGTTTGGGTATTTTAAAAGATAATGCCCCTTTTCTTATAACTATTAGGATGGTGCAAAAATAATGTCGTTATTTACATAAGTAACATAAGTGAGAAAACGACATTATTTTTGCACCAACCTAATATCTGTGTATGGTCATAGGTTAAAAAGTACAGAGTGCAGCTTGAAAAGATTTATTAGTAAATCTGTGAAATTTACTCGTTACTATTATTATTGAATATATGATAAAACCCTTCAGGAAGAGACAACCCCTCTGGTCCGAAGCGAACTATTAAATTAGATTTGAAAAAGGCACAAAACCTTAAGCGATTCTTCGGAATCCAGAGGGCAACCATCAAATTTTTTATATATAGAGTATCTTTATGTTTCATAAACTACTAAAAAGCATTGGATAAGGTAAGACACAGCGATCTATTTTAACTGATACGAAATTATAATAGGAGCACACCGCCTGCATTCTAACGGTAAAGACTTCATTGAGTTCAGTTACTTTCTCACCGGACGTTGCTTACCTTTGTTATTTCTAGAAATATTTTTATGGTAACTGTTCTGACTAGATGTTTTTTTATCTGGTGCTTTGACTACGTGAATTTAAGCGTGCTACTAGATTTGCAAATAGGTCTCACCATTTTACTTTTGAACTATCTAGATGCAAGCGCCATTTTTTGACTTACAATTTCTCTTCTCGCATTTTTCAAACTACCTCCCGTTTTCTTGCCGACCTGATGATTACAATCTTCAAAGATTTTACAGGCAACGTCAACCGCTATCTTCTGTCTTTTTGAACCTTGTTTCCTTTTGTCATTTCCTCAATAATCCCAACTAAAGTCTTCTAATTCTCTTTCACTCATTGTAACCCCGTGTGTTCTAGTGGCACTGTCGTGTTGCTTGGGATTAAACGATTAAAACAAATGAATCAAGTGATTAGACAAAAATAGAAAGCAGATTAAAACGAGGATGTTTAAGCTTTATATTGACAAATCCTACCAGGGTGTGTTGTCGGCAAAGTCTTACTAACGTAAGACATGCAGACGATACAGTGTAGGGGTGAACACCGGTTACAAGATTAAGGAATGGATGGTTGTTTGAAAGAGAAACAGACCAGATGCATGCTACGAATTGGCGTTGTTAAAATCGAGCAAGTACAGAAGTTAAAATGTATAGGAAGCTTTCTAACTGTACATGGAGAATATGACACCGAAATCCGAAGGTGCGTGGGAATAGCAAAAAATGTCTTACAAAAAGAAAGTATTAAGAAACAAGAAAATATCGTTAGAGACAAAGAAAAGAATTGTTTTGCAATATCAGTCCTCCTATATAGCAGTCAATGCTAGACAATTTCCTCCTAGAGAAGACAACTTGAAGATACAGAAATATGGTTTGTACAGAAGACTGCTGGGAATACAATGAACTGAGCATGTGATTAACGAGGAATTTCTTTTTTGGAAAATGAAAACGAAATGAATGCTTTTTCTTATAATCAGAGAGAGAGAGAGAGAGAGTTGAAATGTCTGGGAACATAATGAGGAGAATAGAGTTGGAAAATTTGGCACTCAAAAGACATACTGAAGCCAAGAGGGATACAGGAAAGCAGTGATCGACCTACCTAACAAGCTTGTGCAAATGGATTCCAAAACAAGAAAGGGGAGGGAACGTAAAATAAGAAATGTTGTTTAGAGTTAAAACGATAGAAAGTTGAGGAGAGCTAGTATCACTTACATCCTGGAAGAAGACGATTGCAAACGATTTACAAGCCAAGAAAGTGTTAATCCGCATCCTAAATTATTATACAGAACAAATATTTATTTTTCAATATAATCTTCTTTTGTATCAATGTACTTACTTAACTGGAGAATATTACATGTAAGTAAACATTTCAGATTTCGGTAAATGACTTAAATGATTCACGCTTATATACACAGTTCGATGCATAATCGGTTGGAATGAAATTCATGAAAGAACCTGCCTTCAGTGTAGATGCATTTAGGCTCAATTATAAAGCAGGCAGTGATTTCCGATAGACACAAGGTTAGATACAAACAAAGTTTATGTAGAGAATTAAGTATAAAACTGGGCAATGTTCATGTATAGACTCAAGTAAAAGCCCGACCTGTAGGCTCAAATATAGACTCAATCAAGGTTTGCCTATAGACTCACGTATGATTTGAAAAAATCAAACGGTTTGATATTTCGTAAAACATATCAGCGCAACACAACCGAATGTTTGGCAAGTATTTACTAATTAGGCACTGACTCATTAGTATTTAAATGACTAAACTTGAGAAAAAAACGTGCCAATTTTAATGAACAGCGAGGGAAACATATATGTTCCATTATATTATGCATCTCTTTTTTTTTTTGTCAGGCCGAGGACTGAATATCTTTTTTCCTTTCCCAATTTTGTTTGCCTAACTTTCGTCTTCTATTCTCTGAATAACCTTATGCCTTCCGGTATATATATATATATATATATATATATATATATATATATATATATATATATATATATATATATATATATATATATTAATAATATCAGTTTTCAATATATATATATATATATATATATATATATATATATATATATGAAGAAATATAGTCTTAAAGTGTGCTTATGGGATAAAGTGCTCAATATTAGAGATAGAGCGTGTGTAAATATAACAGTGAACATAGAAGTCAACACTTAGAGGCGATAGTCTGTTTCATGCTAGATGCAATCATCAGGCCACGAGTGCTGTTATTTTTCTCTGCTATTTATATATGCGGGTCAGTGTTGCATTATGGGTAGTCTATTTTGGCGCTTATTTTACCGGAAGTCGTTTATTTGTTTATTTTTGTCAAATAATTTTGCTTGTTTTTATTTAATTTTATTTTTATTTTTTATCTTATATATTTATTTACTTTTATTTTGATCGGGGTTTTTATGAACCTAATAAAAATTTGTTTATATAGCTTATTTAATAGTGTTGTTGTTGTTTGGGAAGATAAAGCTATTTGTTGAATTTAGGGGTTAATCTGACTATTATTTTGGCGGGAACAGTTGTTAATTTATTTATTTGGATTGATTATCTTTATTTGTTTTTTTTAAACGGCTAGTTTATCGGTTGTTAGTTTATTTATATATTTGGATGTATTTAGATCAATTTATTATACTTGTTGTTATTTATTTGTTACACTGTATAATTTCTCTTTTTGGTTTTCGATTTTTATGTAACGCAGTATATTATTTTTTAATCATTTTTTTTCTCGTTATATAACAGTTATAGCTATTTTTCGTCCGATTTTTGTTTTGATTTTTTATAGTCTAATATTTTAGTCATAATAGTTTGCTAATTTGTTTATTATTTACTTTATTTATTGATTTTGTTTCTTATTTTTTATTCTATTTCGTCTATTCTAACAGGTGTGATTTGGTAATTTGTTTGGATTAATTTATTTTGCTTATTTTATTGTCATTTTGTTTGTTTATGTATTTATTTATTTTTTCCGTTTTCGATTTTTAAGTTACGTAGTAAAAATTTGTTTTCATGTCTGCATTTTGAGATTAGCTCGGATGTTTTATTTAATAATTTATTTTGGTCTGGGATTTATTCTTTTAAGTTAGCACCCATTCATAAATACACTTAACATATAAAACAAAATGGGTAAAATTAAACTAATCTGTACTTTAAAAAAGACTAATAAGGAAAAATAACAATATTAGCAAAAACAAAAAAAACAATATTAGAAAAAAATAACAATAATATTTAACAATATTAGCAAAGAAAATAATAGTTAAAAAATAATAGTTAAAAATAATAGTTAAAAATAATAAAATATATAATAGTTACATATATAATAGTTAATAGTTATATAGTTAATAGTTATATATATAATAGTTATATATGTAATAGTTAATATATATAATAGTTATATATAACAGTTATATATAATAGTTATATATATAATAGTTAATAGTTATATAGTTAATAGTTATATATATATAATAGTTATAGTTAATAGTTATATATATATAATAGTTAATAGTTATATATATAATAATTTAAAAAAATAATAGTTAACAATATTAGCAAATCACGGAGAGATTAACGCGTACACGTCTATTAAATGTATGTAGATCATATAATTTGTATTTTGCCTATTGTCGCCACAAATTTATCCACTCGTTTTCGGTGTCTGTTTTTTTATTTTTTTTTATTTTAGGTCAGCGAATCGGTAGTGATTTATGCATCTGAAAATAATTCATATTTATCTGTATCTCACTCATTTAAACCAACGAGGAAACCCCAGAGAATGCGATGAGGTAGCTGCTTGCTTTAAAAAAAAAATTGAGTTCCATGAATGCATCTACCAATGGATAAAGTGTCTTGAAAAGGGGTCTATTTCGAAGGAGCTTAAATGCTTAAATTTTCTTTTTATAGCACCTGTCCCTTTACTCTTTGATCACACACATATTCAAAGATCTGCTACTTTGTGGAAAAGACTCCTGCGAGGATGCTTCTCTGAACACTGCAATCTTAACCTCTTCAAGTCAAATGTTAACTGTTATCTATTCTCCTTATCCTCATAGTGTTCACCTCTTAACACCACTTTTCCTTCATATCACACACATCATTCATCATAACAATTTTACAATATCCTCTATATTGAGTGCCTCTCCTTGTATCTGGTGAATTTGAGTATAAACACTTCTTGACGCGGAACTTGATCTCGCGACTTTTTATAAACCAGATATATTTTTACTGAAGCTTTTATCTAATATAGACATTTCCTGCCCCCTAAAATAGCTAAGGGTTAAGCAGTATGGTAGACTGTGCTCTCTAGATTTGAGTAGGCAACAAGTATCGGAGAATAACTATACTGAATTCAAAATAATGGAGACAAAACGGGAATTACTCCAATATTTTTCCTACAGACTTTTTGGTAGTTCCCAGATAAGTAATCCGTGGAAAACCCCTGGTCGTCTCCATCCAATAGAGATTTGAAATTAAAAATCTTTATATCTAACATAATATTCCTGTGTTAAATGGTAACGCTATTCAATGCATCTTACCATATTTCTGTCTTTTCCTCGTACACAAGCGTTCTTGTCCCATTAGAAAAGTTTCTTTTCTTTTTTTTTTCATACCAGATGACACTTTTCCACCGAGGCAGATAATTATTTAATGATCAATTACTTGTAACCTCAAAACATATTGACTAACACCTCTTTGCTGTCAACAACAGCTTTATTGGACTTCACATTGTAATCCAAATCCGGTGTTTTTATCTTCCTAAAGTTGACCACAATTTTGTTACCTCTAACCACGTCAACCCCAATAAACATGTGTCTGGTCTTCTGGTTATCGTAACCTTTTTGCCAACCTCACGTGTTCCTCTTTAACCTTTGTCGCGTCTTTAATTCTCATGAAAATATCAGCACCAGATGTTCTTCACGCGGCGATAGCTTCATTTTTGTTTTCTTTTGTCTTTCCTTTCTCCCCACCCATATCGTTCCTATTGTTGGTGTCTTGATATTTCTATGATCTTTCATCTCGCTCTCCAAACGAGAAAAAAAGAACAACTACATCTTCAAATGTTAATAAAAGGGTATTTAACAATATTTGAAAATCATATTGTTTAATTATTATATCGTTTTACACTTCGTTCCTTATTGGATTAGGTCAATGCTAATATTCATCAGCATTCCCTGCTGAATGTTACCGCACTTTTATGGCTGCCCCACGATACTCCGACCGCAAATCCCTAATCGCATATCAATTTGAATAAGCCGATGGCTCTCCAAGACCATCTGTCGTCTTGCGATACACTTCCCAGTAATTCCAAGCCCTAAAGGTTTCACTCTCTGCCCTTTTCTTTTTGCTGTTATACACTGTCACTCTTTCTTTTTTTTTTTTAGTTATTTCTTTCTCTCTATTTCTCACTCTTTTGAGTGTTGTTTTATTCTTATTCCCGTCGTTTCACTTCCCCGATTTCTCAGCTTTCGCTCGTCATTTTGCTCTTATTTACAAATTTCTTTTTTCATTCATAAATGTGTATGTATGAATGTGAAGAGGACGAGAGACTATCTTACCGATTCTCTTTTGGGTTCGTTTCTACTTCTATACGTGTTATATTCTGTTTTTTTTTGTTTTTGTTTTTTTTCTCCTTTTCAAGATTGTTTCTCTCTTTATACTATTTCATTCTGTATTTTTCTCTTACTTTATCTCTCTCTCTCTCTCTCATTCTCCCTTTCTCTCTCTGTCCTGTCTTCTGTCTAACTCAGTTTCATTGACTTTAGGATGCATTTCTTTTATTTCTTTAGTTTATTACTAGCAATTTAGGACTGCTGCTTCTACTTGTTTTGCTCAATTTTTCCTTCCTCTCCGGCACTCTCTCTCTCTCTGTATTTCCCTTGACCGTAGTTATCTCTTTTACTTACTTTACGAACTTTCTCTATTATAATTTACCTTTCAGCTTATTCCCTCTGTTTATTTATGTTGTATAGAAGTTTATCAAGCTAAGCCTGGAGACGAAATGTGTCGGTAAAGAAAAGTTTACCTTTTGTCTCTTATTTATATTGTCTTTACGATATATTTTATTTATATCTGATTTTTTACACATACAGGAACATAGACAACCCGATTTGTTAATTTTTATACGTGAAGACAATTATATAATGTCTTCAATTCATGTCCTTTTTTTAATATATAAGACTATATTTATTTATAAATCTTTATTATATGTATATATATTTAAATATATATCTAAATATATATATATATATATATATATGTATATATATATATATATATATAGATAGATAGATAGATAGATAGATAGATAGATAGATAGATAGATAGATAGATAAAATGTATAAGATATATAATATAAACACTATATATAATATCTCCTACCTCAGGCCTTCTCATCTTCCAAACATAATTTAATGATGACTTGCAAAGATCGAAAAAGTAAACCTAAACCAGCCCTTCAAAAATCACCTAAACCCCTCAACATCTCATTCTCCGACATCTCCACCTTTATCGCTCTCCATCCTCTCAGGACTGTGGAATACTTGATGTCATTTCTGACAGCATAGACAAGGCCATCCCATGAGAATGTCTGAAGCTCAACTTCTCGAGAGCCCCTCTCTGCGGCTGCTCGGTCTCACGCTGTCTGCTGACCTGAGATGGAACAATTACATTGAGTCGATTGCTTCATCCACCACAAGTAAAGTTGACTCCTTGTGCCGGGCCAGGAAATTCTTCTCCCCTGAATCGATCCTCCAAATTTACAAATCAACCATCCGCCCTTGCATGGAGTATTGCTGCCATATATGGTCTGGAGCCCCTTCTGTTTGCCTCAAGGTTCTTGATTAGATCCAGAGACGGGTATGCAATGTAATTGGCCCTGATCTGGCTTCTCGTCTGCAGTCTCTCTCTCACAGACGCACCGTCGCCTCTCTCGATCTCTTTTATAAATACTTCCACGGTAATTGCTCCGATGAGCTGCTATCGCTGGTTCCCAGGCTCCATGAATTCAAGCGTCCTACGAGGCTGGCTTCCCGTTCCCACCCTTTCACTGTTGAAACTGTTAAATGTAGACGTCTCTTCTACTCCAATAGCTTCATATCTCGCACTTCACGCCTATGGAACCCGCTTCCTCATTCCTGTTTCTCTGACGACTATGATCTCCAACTATTCAAGGGTAACGTCAATCGACATCTCTAGTTGCCTTGATCTATCCTCTATCCTTCTCCACATCCATTCCTCTAACACTCCTATCTGCTCTCGTTCCAAATCCTCTGTAACCCCTTGCGTGCTAGTGGCTTCCAGCCTTGCCTGGGGTGAAAAGCTTAAAAAATATATAATAATATAATAATAATAATATATATATATATATATATATATATATATATATATATATATATAAATATATATATAATAATTAAATAATAATAACATAAATAATAAAATATATAATATAAATATATCTATATATTTAAATATCTATATATTTAAATATATATTTAAATATATATATATATATATATATATATATATAGAGAGAGAGAGAGAGAGAGAGAGAGAGAGAGAGAGAGAGAGAAATACCGCATAATCTCTCTCTCTCTCTCTCTCACTATGTATATATATATATATATATATTTTAGAATTGGACATAGTCCGACAATTTATTTAAAGACATTTATGATATGTTTAACGTTCTTTTTATAGATACAAGTATTTAAGCAAATGCTCTGTTTTATAATAAACAGTATTAAATAACATTTACCGGCCTGAATGTCCGAGAAATTTTCATAGAAAATTTTCGCTCTCCGACAGGAATCGAACCTGTATCCTATACGGAACCATCATTTAGGCACATCACGCGAAATGATGGTTCCGTATAGGATACAGGTTCGATTCCTGTCGGAGAGCGAAAATTTTCTATGAAAATTTCTCGGACATTCAGGCCGGTAAATGTCATTTAATACTGTTTATTATAAAACAGAGCATTTGCTTAAATACATGTATCTATAAAAAGAACGTTAAACATAATATATATAAATGTCTTTAAATATATATATATATATATATAGAGAGAGAGAGAGAGAGAGAGAGAGAGAGAGAGAGAGAGAGAGTGGGGGGGGAGATTATGTGCTCTCTCCCAGAAGTTGTTCGTAAGGTCCGCTCAGTATAGTTACAGTATGAACGACAGTTGGGTCTGTCGGTGTTGAACAAACACAAATGTGCCTGCGCAAGGGTCTGTAAAAGGCACTTAGTAGCTGACCTATTTGACGGATGTGCCTGAAAAACGAATAGCCCAATATTATCTTTCTATCTATCTTTCTATATATATATATATATATATATATATATATATATATATATATATATATATATATATATGTGTGTGTGTGTGTGTGTGTGTGTGTGTGTGTGTGTGTGTGTATTTAGGCAGCAATCCTTCTTTCAAGCACATTTCATTAAAAACGACTGACAAGGTGCTTTTATTTAGTTTTTTTATATAATTTCTCGTGCGATCTAATAAAGTTTTTCTTTTCAGAGGATAAATTATATAAAAACTGTCCGAATGTTCTTTTTATCCGAGCGCTTTCGGCTATACATTTAGCCATTATCAAGGATTATATTTCAACTGTTAGAATTAGAAATAGTTTGTTATGTGTATGTTTTATAAAGTGATTCATTTTTTGTTTCAAAACACGGTCAAGATATTATGTCCATGTTCAAAGTTAATATTATTAAGTGTTGGTTTGTTTATTTTTATAAGTAAGGCTTCCATTATTTTAGCCTTTTTTTGCAAGTGGATGATGCTATTATATTAGTGTTGTCGACAAGTATATTCCGAATAGTGTCCGGTATATATATATACACGAGGGTCATTCAATAAATAAGGTGAATTTTTCGGTATAAGGACTTCTAATACAGATAGAAGTTTACTTCTTTTTTTAGTCTCCCAGCACTCTCACACACTTTTCCCATCTGGGCACAAGCTTCCGTATTCTATCAGCGTAAAAATCTTTGGACTGATGTCTCAGTCAGTCGCTCACAACACTTTTGACTTCATCGTCACTTTTAAACTTCGTGTCTCTCGTGAACGCTTTCATGGGACCAAACAGGTGAAAGTCTGAAGGGGCAAGGTCTGGGCTGTAAGGGGGATGAAGGAGAAGTTCCCAGCCCAGCTCGTTGATGGTCTGCACCGTTTGGGCTGTTGTGTGAGGCCTTGCGTCGTCATGATGCAAGATGACTCATTCTGACTGATGACCCCTGCGTTTGTCCCAACAGATAAGCTTAATGTTTTTGCAATGTCATCCACTGTCACCCTTCTGACAGACTGAATGAGGTCATTGACTGATTCGATCACCTCAGGAGACCTCACTTCTGTAGGCCTCCCAGGCCTGTCTTCATCCACAACACTACTCCATGCTGCTTTAAACAATTTAGCCCACTTGTAAACATTTTTTTGGCTGAAAGATTAATAAATACAACCATTATTACTACGTTGGTAACCCGTATTTATGGCCTTGTGCCAAAGTAAGCAAACCTAAGTAATTACTGAGTAGTGAGATCAATCCTTACCGGGTGTTCTATACTTGCAGATTTATACCATACACAGTTGACATTCTCCTTAGCTTCTTAGTCGGCCATCTTTGTTAATCGCCAAAACTCTCAAAGTTTTTTTAATCTGCAAAAGAAATTAAATCCATGTGAAAAAGAAGTAAAACAAAAAAAAAAAATAAAAAGAGTAAGCTTCTATCTGTATTAGAAGTCCTTCTACCGAAAAATTCACCTTATTTATTGAATGACCCTCGTATATATATATATATATATATAGATAGAGAGAGAGAGAGAGAGAGAGAGAGAGAGAGAGAAAGAAATAGATACATATATATGTAGATAGATAGGATTTTGTTTATCATTTATGTCATTTATATCTTAACATATCTATATCTATCTATCGATCGATCGATCAATCCTTTCCCGCGATTCCTTTCCTTCTTCTTGTTCCCTCCTACTATATATCTATTTCCTTTCTTCTCTTCCTCTCTGTCTCCTATTATTTCTTTTAGTCGGCAGGGTCATTATTTTCTCTTTTAAAATAATTTATTTGTATATTTTAATAGTTCTCCTATGTTTATTTCTTTACCCTCCTCCTCTGTTTTTTTGTCTATCTGTTTCTTCTCCCTCTCTCCCCCTCTCTCTATCTCTCTCTCTCTCTCTCTCTCTCTCTCTATCTATCTATCCATCTATCTCGCTCGCACAATCCCTTCTTTTTTTCATATATCTTCTTCTCCCCTTTTTTTCTGGTGGGAGAAACTTCCACTTTTCTGTTATTGTGTCACGTGCTGGGTTCTTCTCTCTCCCCTCTTTTTTTTTCTTCTTTCCTTTCCCACTTCCCGGCCCATTCCCTAATACAACCCAGCAGCTAAGAACTCGTTAAAGGGTCCATCACACCTCCATGTTAGGGTGTTTCATAACACCAGCCTCGAATGAATAAACAGATTAATGACTACCATTAACACGTGTGTCGAGACATGCATTGACCTTAACTCTAATATGGACATCACTACATAAACATATATATAAATAAATTATTAAGCAGCGCAGTGAATGAAAGACACGGTGATAACGACTCGTCGGATCATGGCTTGCTTCTCATCAGGGGTCAAAGAGATAGTGTTGCGGCAGGGAAAAACTTTTGGAAATTAATTAGAGCTTATTAGTGATGCTGGATTGATCTAACGATTTTCTGCTGAGGGGTACCTCGAGTTAAGTAAGCGAATTTAATGTTAAGCGAATTCGACTTTTCTACCATTAATACTGATTTTTGATTTCAGTCTTCACTGGGTGCTCCATACATTTAGCCTTGTGCCAAACTGAGCTAATTTTAGTAAATACGACCATTATAACAGAGTGAGGAGTTAGCTCATCAGTGGGGGCCCATACTTGTAGCCTTGTGCCAATCTACGCTAAGGTTAATAAATTCAACCATTATTACTACGTTGGTAACCCGTATTTATGGCCTTGTGCCAAAGTAAGCAAACCTAAGTAAATACAACCATTATTACTGAGTCGTGAGATCAATCCTTACCGGGTACTCTATACTTGCAGATTTATACCAAACAAAGTTAAGTAGATAGTTTAGTAGATAAAACGCTTATCACTAAGTAGTATTTTTAATCCTCAATGGGTGCACCTTGTAAGCTACAGTGACTAATAACAAAGAAAATTGCGCATTGACCAATGACGACAACCTTCTATCTCGCGTAAAAAAAGTCGGAATTCAAATTTTGATTTTCAAGAAAGGTAGAATCTTTCTTAGAAGTCTGGCACAGATTCCAAACCTACCAGAGACAAACCTTTTATTCATAAAATATATCGCTAGCCGATCCAAGTGCAATATTTATCTGGAGATAGCTTGGCACGTCCCAAATGATTAAGAAATAATTCCACCCTAAAATGACATTCAGTCAAAAAGTCATGCAACGTTTGCCATGTTTGTCGCATTTCTCAAAGAAATTATTCAAAATTTGTTACAGATTTAAAGACACATACCATCTTGATCTTTAATTATCTACTTTCCTTTTGTTTTCTTTTGTGTGTGTGTGTGTGTTTTTGTTTTTTGTTTTGTTTCTTCAGAGATATGAATAAATGAGTCGATCTGAAAATGGCTGCTGTCCCACTGGAAGTCCGCCAGAAGCAAAGAGCAATAATCTACTTTTTGCTGCCGTAAAAAGAAACTCCTGTAAAAATTCACAAAAGACTCCCATATCTTTGGTTCAATGAAAGAGGCACTGGGGGATAAACGTTATGTAGGCGATGAAGAAGAGGAAACTGCTGCAAGAAATAGGCTCCCTTAGCAGCAGGATGAGTTTTATGAAACTGGGACACATGCCCCCATTTATAGGTGGAACACTGCCATTGAAAGAGATGGTGACTATCTTGAGCAATAGAGATTTGAATATGGGATATATAGTTATATCTTAATGTATGATGTGTTTGATTGTGTTATATTTCTCATATAATTAAACAAATTGAATTAGTTTTGACACACTCCGTAACATTTTTGTTTGTATGATCGAATCTAAGTAATTTGCATAATTCCCAGTGAATTAGATGCCGACAGTTTATAGGTATTGTATTTTATTATTTATTTTTAGGTTTGTTTGTTTTATTCGCTAATAATTTATCACCACCGAGCGTTTTACAATCAAGTAATGATTATCAATCGAGTTTTGTAGATACTTCTGACAAATGTTGATTTACATGTGTAACGTAGTATTTAAAATGAGGTGGCGTGCAAAATATCAATCCGATACTGTTTGGTGGGTGGTTAATTTCGTATTTAGCAGCGACGTAAATATTCAATTTTCTAACAAACGCAAAAAAAATTAAAATTAAAAGAAAAAAAAACGGAATTCGAATTATGATTTTAAATGTTGGAAGGCTATTATTTATTTGGAAGAGTGACACTACGCCAAAGAAGGACCAGGACATTTTTTTCCTAAAATAGATCGGCAGCTACTTCTGTTTGCCTTAGGGTTCTTGATAAGATCCAGAGACGGATATGGAATGTAACTGGCCCTGATCTGTCATCTTGCCTGCAGTCGCTCTCTCACAGACGCGACGTTGCCTCGCTCTGTCTTTTTTGCAAATACTTTCACGGTAATTGCTCCGATGAGCTGCTTTCGCTGGTCCCTAGGCCTCATGAATTTAAACGTCCTACGAGGCTGGCATCCCGTTCCCACTTCTTCACCGTTGAAACTGTTAGATGCAGACGTCTCTTCTACTCCAATAGCTTCATGTCTCGCACATCTCGCCTGTGGAACTCCCTTCCTTATTCCTGTTTCCCTGACAAATACAATCTCCAACTATTTAAGTGTAACGTCAATCGACATCTCCAGTTGCCTTGATCTATCCACTTCCCTTCTCCACATCCTTTCACCTTTCATTCCTATCTGCTCTCGCTCCAAATCTTCTGTAACCCCCTTGCCTTGATCGATCCACTATCTTTCTCCACATCCTCTCCTTTACCACTACTATCTGCTCTTCCTCCAAACATTCTGTAAACCTTGCGTACTAGTGGCTTCCAGCCTTGCTTGGGGTGATAAGCTTAAAAAAAACGAAAAAAAAAAGAACCCATTACTGGTGATTATGAAATGACTACACTCCTATAAGTGAATTTAAGTAATGCTTGCAAAAGAACATTTTATGATAATCGCGGCCAACCAATTTGATCAGAAATGCCAAACAGCTTGAGAAATTAAAGTAGAGCCATATATTCACATCTACATCATGTATGATTTTCTTCTATGTCTTCGCAGTCGGTGTTATAGTCTAAAACTTTATTAATATCTTAGAAAAAAACATTTCTATATTTAATTTTGACTAGTACAGTTTTTACTATGTCTGCTTGTTAACGTAAGGAAAAGTGGTTTCAAATTCTACGACCATAATTTGTGCAAATTATTAAAGCGTTGCACATGTCAGGTGGGATTCCAAAAATATTTCTTGGGTGTGAAATCAGTTTTTGTCCGAAATTAATTATTAGTTGTTTCTGATATATTCTGCTGAATTAATTGTCGAATAACATTAAAATAAACAATCGATGAGTTTTTTAAAAAATGTCATAATATACCGAGATATAAATTAGTAAAAAATATTAACAGGTCCATTTTACCTTATAAATAATCCTTTGTTTCCTCTGTAATCTGATAAATGCTAAAGAAATAGAACAAACAAAAAATAGTTTAAACAGCAAAATGCCAAAAATCGTTTCTGTAATTTTAATACTAAATGTCACCCAACTCAATGCACGAGAGTCGTCAAAGTGTTACAGTCAACAGAATGATGTTTAATCCATTGTTTGATATGAGTAAAAGAAAAGATGGTGTGAAAATTGTGGGTAATTATGTATTTTGTGGATAGTCCTATGGAATAGTAAAAGTAAACATTGTAAATAAACAAAGATTATAGAAAGTAATTGAGTAAATGTATCGCTGCTACATCGAGATGAATTAAAAGTAGATATTCGAATGAAACGAGACATAATTGATTCCCGTGCGTACATGGGTCAAATGTTGACCCGTGCGTAGCGAGGTCAAATGTTGCTCTGCGTCCCATCAGCACGTCTCCTTCAGAGAAACCGTAAGCAGCAGGGATGAACTCTGAACACTCTCCCGTAGGAGAAGCATTGCTCGTGAGATCGTCAGACTGATTAATTATCAGAATTTTGAATCTTTTTATGGTTATGTATGGTGGTGTTTGATGGCAGTGGGAAGAGAGAGAGAGAGAGAGAGAGAGTGTGTGTGTGTGTGTGTGTGTGTGTGTGTGTGTGTGTGTGTGTGTGTCTCTCTCTCTCTCTCTCTCTTTGTGTGTGTGTGTGTGTGTGTCTCTGTGTATGTGTGTGTGTGTGTTGTTTGTGTGTTTGTGCAAGAATGATTCAGAAATTGTCTACCACATCCTGAACCAACTTTCCAAGCAGATTTAGCATTTGATTCAAGTTGATTAGCTATTGAAACCTGGTCTCTTATATATATAAGACTACATTATACACAAATAAATACTCAAAGTATAATCGACACTCACACACACACACATATATATATACATTGTATTTGAATCATAGTTATATATTTGTATTTGGAGCTATGTAAGTGTGTGTATACATATATATATATATATATATATATATATATATATATATATATATATATATATATATATATATATATATATATATATATATATACTAGGTCCCTTCACTTTTTCAGCATAAATTTTCGATACCTAAGGTTTAAAATTAAATTTAAAAAAATGAAATATTTTTCTTGAAGATTTCATTTTAGCTTTAATTGAAAGGTTAATAATTAAATTTATTATTTCTATTAAGTAAAATATTCTGGAGTATTTCAGATAGAAATTATATAGATTGGAATGTCAAATTTAATTTTGATTTCTTAAAAAGGTTTGTTTTATTTTGCGCTTTTTCCGAGGCAAACATTCATTGATTTGGAAATTCTTGCAAAATTCAAATCATTGTCGGATTTTAATGAAACTTTATGAACATATTCAGAAAGGAATGAAATTATTTTTAAAGTTTGATTTTAGAAAATCCTGGTAAAAATATTTTTTTTACATATGTTACCACCCACTTACATAATTTCATAAAATTACGAGAAATTAATTTTTTAAGGGGGGATTTGTTTTTATTAGTTAAAAACAGGACTCTTTGGATAAAGTAAATCATCAATTTTTGGGGGAAACAGTTACCTCCTTCATCAAAAATCTGCTCTGAATTTTAAAATAAAAAATGCAATAAAACTATCACATTTAATTAAAAAAAGTTTTTAATTGCTTTTGTGAATAATTTATATTAAGGACATTATTGAAGAAATAATTTTTTTTCGATGAATAATAAATTTTTACAAGAGTTTTAAAATAATTTAAAAATTTTATTTATAATAATATAATAGTTCAAAAATCGTTTAAATTTCTTCATTGCTTTCAAGTGAGCAATGTGTTGATATCGTTAAGTGAAAAGTAAATTTACAAATGGAAATTTGTAAAGCTCATAACAGTCGTTTGAACGTTAATATTTTTGAAATAATTTTAAGAATAATTTTTAGTGAGAAAAACGTTCCTAATTTCTATGTATGGGAATCTATAGATGGCATAATCCTTAAAAAGGTCACTTGATTTAAGTGTCGTTTGACGCACTGCAATTATTTAACTTTTAATTCAGTTCTGTCGCTTCATTAACGTCTTTGCAAATAATCCCTTCATAATATCAAAAAGAAATTTTACTTTTCTTTATTGCTATTTCACTAAATATTTTATTTTAGTTTGGGTCATACTTCAATTAATTAATTTTTTGTCTAAGGTATTAAACTTAAGAACCTAGAAACGAAATATAAATTTCATAAAGTTTCTTGAAAACTTAACTAAAAGTCTAAATTAAATATTAAATAATTGCTGAAACGATGTTAATTTGTAAAATTTACAAGGTAGTTAAAAACTAAAAAAAAAACAAATGCGTTCACTTAGATTTCGTAAATTCATGTCATTTCTGGTCATCCATAAGAGCGGTCATCACCTTAAGTCCGTCTCCAGAAAACAATAAAGATGTAAAAAAGAGGCACCCATCGTTAAGAAATGCTTGTATATTGGTTTTTATGCTATAAGTAATATTTATTTCAAATCAGATTAATTTAGCTTTAGATTTTCTAACTTTACGTAAATAACTTGTCACAAATCTATAATCTAATTTTTAAAGAACTAAAAAAAAACGATAAATGTGTTTGTTTACAAATTTCTTAAAAATTAAGAAAATGGGCGCTTTTAAAATTTAAAAAAATCGAACAATTTGACATTCCAATCCATATAGTTTCTATGTGAAATACGCCAGAATATTTAACTTATTTGAAATAATAAATTTAATCAATTAGCTTTCAATTAAAATTACAATGAAATCTTCAAGGTATCGACAATTCAGTATATATATATATATATATATATATATATATATATATATATATATATATATATATATATATATATATATATTTGAAGAAATTTAGTTTTAAGATGTGCTTTATTAATTGGATAATGTGAGCAATATCAGATAGAGCGTATGTAAATATAAATATAAAAGTGAAAATTGAAGTCAACACTCAGAGGCGACAAGCTGTTTCGCTAGAAGCAATCGTCAGGCCGCCAGTGTTGGATTTTTTCTCGACTATTTATATATATGGGTCAGTAGTACATTGTGGGTAATCCATTCTGGCGGATATTTTGGCGGGAGTGTTTATATATATATATATATATATATATATATATATATATATATATATATATGGGGCATAATGATAGATACATTTTATATATCAAGAACGATATTTGGAGGAAAGATGTATGACAAAGTGAAAAAAAACTCGTGTGCCTCGTTTCGTCCCTAAGGACTTCACTGACTTAAACTTTATTTTAACGGATACTCTCTTTAATAGAAACTGATTTTTTATATTTCTAAAACGCATAAATATTATAGCTTACCGGCCTGAATAATCAAGAAACCTTATTAAAGAAAATATGCGCCAATCAGTAGAATTCGAACCTGCGTCCCTCTTGGTTAGAGAAACTGTCGTTAGATCCCACGTGCTTATACTGATTCAGCTACGAAGGATGTCACCGATCTAGAAAGACTGAATAATTCTTTTAAGCGAAAATCCTTCTCGTCATAGATTCTCGAAAATTCATACGTGCTCAGTTGTGTATTCAAACGTTATGATATTTTTTATTTAATAATCCGACAGATTCTTAACTCTTAAAGGTTATTTTTAGTGGATGCCCATATTTGAGTAGACCTTCCGTTTTTTTTTTTAATATTTAAACATTATATTTATTATCGTCTATCGGTATGACTATTCGAAAAATCTTATTAAAGAAACTTATGCGCCCACCGCATAAGATTTTTAAAATACAATTCCTACCTTCAGTATTGTGACCGACTGGTGAAAACGTTCGTTTTTCGACTATGCGACCTGTGTTCGAATGTTACCATTATCTGGAAGTTGACTTATAGACACTATCGGCCAGTGGTGACAATCCCAGTGTGCACTGTTGGAAAGATCTGAAAACCATACCACAGGTTCACCAAAACCTTTAAATTTCGGTAAACGTAACTCATCGGAGCCGTCGATTGTTGTGTTTCCAACAGGAGTAGAGGTGTATCCCTTGTTTCCTGTTTAGAATTGAGTTTCCACTTACTTCTAAATTCTATATTTCTAACCTCCACCTAAACTCTGAAATTTATACTATTACTGGGTTCCCGGTTCCTTCTAAAATCTTTTCCTATTCTTTCACTTACAGTAGCCCCCTTGCGTCTTAGTGGCGTTATCCCCTTTCTTGAGCTGAATTGATTAAAAATAAAAATCGTGAGCAAGGATTTGAGCGTACTTTTTCAAACTGTTGAACATGCTAGATTATGCGCGATCTCTCAGAAGACCTAATTAAATTCCGCTCAATGTATTTGCAGTATAAGCTACAGGTGAGCTCTGTGGGTGCTGAACAAACATACGTGTCTTAAAAGGGATTAGCTAGTCATACTACCAGACGATATCTTCACTATTATTTTCCCTTCGTTCCCCTAGCAAAGGATTGACTGATTGATTTGATTATTTAACGGCATACCAATTCCATATGGGTCATTTAATACTGAAATTTAATTTTCTTGAGGGTTTTGAAATAATTTCATAATTTTACTATAAATGCGTATTGTTGGTAATTTATACACACACACATATATATACACATTCACACACACACGCACACACATATATATATATATACATACATATATATACACACATTCACACACACGCACACACACACAAACACACACACACACACACACACATATATATATATATATATATATATATATAGAGAGAGAGAGAGAGAGAGAGAGAGAGAGAGAGAGTTTTGTTTTTGTTTGGGGTTTACTATTTACCCATAGCTGGGACGCTGACAGGTACTATCACCCGGGCTCAGGATGGACTTGCGGATATCAATAATTAAGAGGTGGTCGACGGCCCTCAAAAATCTCCAATCACTCAATCAGAGGCCTTGCTGCTGGATGAAGTGTTCCGTCATACGTAGGAATGCCTCGCGAAGGACAGAATTCCCTCTTCTTCTTTTTTTATTAATTCCCTATTGTTTTCTTCTTCCTCCTTTTCTCTAATTCGTTTGTTCATTCGTTAGCCTTTCTTGTTATTTTTCTGGCAGTATTTCTATCCATTTCTCTTCCCGTTTTTGTTTATAGTTTTTCTTTCTTTCATTCGTATGTTTTTCTTCATTTTTGCTTTCATGCTTTCCTTTGTTAATTATTTTCCATCCTACTTTTTTTTTTCATAAATTCATTGAGTTTATCTCTCGTTTTTCTTTTTCTTTCATTCATTAAATTAAAAATTCTATCTTTTAACAGACCATTCACACTTTTTTTTATTCGTTCTTTCTCCCTGTCTTTCTTTCTTTCTTAATTTTTCTTGCATTAACTAACTCGGATTGTATTTTATTTACTTTTCATCCTCAGATGTCTTTTATTCCTAAATTCTTCATTTCTTAAATTCTTTCATTCATATATTCTCTATTGATACATTTATCTACCTTTCTTCATTTTCTTTACCATTTCTATTTGTTATTAATTCATTCAAATTATTTTCTGTAATCTTTTTCAGTCATATGTTGATTGATTTATTTATATTCTTGTCTTTCATTTTTTCCTTTCATTCATTCACTTATTCATTCATCTAATACTTTCTTCCCACTTGTTTTTATTTACCTTTATTTATAAGTCTACCATTCATCCATACATTGGACATTGCTCTCACATCTGGTCTCATACTTCTCTGATGTATTTAGAGATTCTTGATAAAATACAAATAAGAATATGCAATGTTATTGGTCCTGACATGGCATCTCGGCTTCAGTCACTTTCTCACCGCCGTAACTTAGCTTCCCAGTGCATTTTTTTATAAATATACTCATGGTAATTTAAGAACAATATTAGATTAGCGGCAATGTCCCATCATTTTACAACTGAAATGGCTAGATGTAATCGTAAGTTTTATGCTACCAGTCTCGTCTCTCGCTCTTCCAGCTTCTTGCTTGATTTTCAATTCTTAATTAAAAATCATTTTAAAACATTTGTTCACAATAGATTTGGATTTTTGCATAAAATAGTATTGCTGGTAATTATTTGTGACAATTTGGAATTTTCTTTTAATTTGACATATTTTATATTTTTTCTGGTGATGTAAAGTAAAAAAAAAGTCCGAGTAAAAAATAACATCGAATAATTATAACAATAAGCAAGCTATTAGAAAATATACAGGGTGCGGCAGAAATACCTCCTAGAAATACCTCTTACTGTCTTAGCATTATGTGAGAGGTATTTCTGAGAGGTATATGTCGGGGTATTTCTGTCGCACTCTCTATTTACAAAACATGTAGTTCTGATTAGCTCACCGAGGAACAATCTTTCGCCAGTTAGCGTAGTAGACTCCATGTAAGCCCTTGCTACAACTTCATTTAATAATACACTACCTTGAGTAACATGTATTGAATGAATAATAATATACAAAAGACTTAAGTGTGTATAATAATAAAACCCAATTAAAAAAAAATGTTGTATGTGAAGCAGTCATGAAATCTAACCTAGTTTTAAATGAGTGGAGTTTGGCATTTTAAATTTCTCCCAAACTTTACCTGAGTCAAATGCTGTCGAGAAAGCTGCTGGTGTTTTGGAAACCCAAGAAGCCATTTTCAATATTCTCCATAATCGTGACTCCGTGAATCGTGGTAGGGTTTGTTCTTAGGTGTATTTCCTGTCATGTTTCCTTCCGAATGGAAGCAAGAAAAATCAATTCTTTCCAAACGAAAAAAGAAATCAATCTTTTGAAGGCTTTTCGCAACTCTGAAAGCGGCACGCGCGATCCGCTTCTTCATATAATGAATTAGCCATAAAACGCCATAAATCTCGGCAAATATTGACGATTGTGCACAACTTGCCTAGTATGCAGAACCTATATTGAAAAGGCCAAGAAAATCCAAGAAAATCGCGTGCTTGGTATATTATATATAAGTAATTCTTTGAACGATATTAAATGTGAGGTTCTATGGAAAAATACGATGCAAGCTTATTTCGAAACGAAACATCAAACAGCCAAAAGGCGATTTTATTTTGAAAATATCTTCACCATTGTGAATTCGACTCTTATTGAGAGCTCCCCCATTGTGGGAGTTTTTCCGACTAAGCTAAACTTTGTTAATATTAATAGCACCTCGCAATGAATCGTAATGAATAATATGACTTTCTTGCAGATTATTACTACTGTAGTAAAACCGGTACTCATTGGTTACAGATTAATACTACTAAAATAATAAAGAACTCGTGGACAAGTACAATAAATGGGAAGCTGCAAGCTGATTGATCCTTTAACCTTGCACATACAGCTCAGCATGTACTGGGGCTTTAATAAACCCAGATGCAAGCTAGTAACTTTTCATCCCCATAGAGAAGAACCAGAGTTTTCTCCAGTCCTTATATATGGTTGTATTTTCAATGAGGATTCATGCACAGAACGTCATATGAGACGCAATCTCGCTCACAGACATCAAGTGGAACACGTATCAACGATCTATCATTAAAGATGCGCGGTAAATAGTCGGTTCCTTGTACAGCTCTTTCAGCCATGCTCTCTCTTTCCAAGTGCCAGATCAGTTTAAAAACGGAATATTGTTGCCATATTTGTGCTGGAGCTGTCTACTCCTCCCTTTCTGACAGGGATAGAATTCAAAAGCGCTTACGCGGCCTTCTGGGTGAATAATTATTTCCCATCCTACAAAAACGTTCCCAAAGAAGAATGGCTGCAAGTTCAAAGAATCCTGAGCTTCAAAGCTCGGACCTGGTATGCCATGATTCGACCCATGTTTATTCCCTTTGTATTCAATTAGTAAAGAAGAATCTCCACTCAGTTAGCTTCTTCCATAGAACTGTTACATTGTGAAACAAACTCCCGAAAGTACTCTTACCCGATCGCTACAATCTTAACCCAAGTCAATCGTTGTGTATTTTACATATGTTCCTAATATGCACCAATTAACACCTCCTGGTACACACTTACAGCAACCTCATTCGGTAACCCTCAATCTTGAGTGGCACTTGGGTCCTGCACTAGTTAAACAATAACATAAAACAGTTCGCGGGCACTACACGAATCCTTGATCTCTCATATTAATTTACTACCCATAAATTCTCATAGAACCCCACAAGTTTACGGCACCTATTAAGGATCAAAATTACCGTACAGACATTTGTTTGTTAAACGACAACGAGTTTGTGTACCCAATGACGATCGAAGTCACGGCAGTCGTAATCATTTGCAAGATTAACTAATTAACATTTGCTTGAGAGAGGTGTCAAACATTTTTAATGCGTGGATTTAGTTTTGAGAGTGCAAGCAACAAGTAGTTGGCTAAGCGGTGACGAGCTTGGTATTTGATTTTGCGAGTTGCATATTGTTAAAAACTATGCTTCGCATAAGTATAGAGTTAGAAACTGGAGTAGAACGCTCAGTGGCTTCCTCTACCAGTTTTTGGTAAATATCAGCCTTTGTATTGAATGCGCACGAATACTTTTATGCCATAATATTCTACATTCCTTCTGATAAATAGCACACAGGTTTTATTTTTCATCAATAACGTTAGTCAGTAAACAAATTTAGAGTGTTTGTTAAATGCCACTTAGGTGTAAAATATCGTTTTATACCTACAACGTATTCAACAGCCAACTGAAAAGCTAAATTTTACCCAAATATAGATAATTAACATTTAATTAGTGTTTCCTCAGAGCACAGATCAGTTATAACAAATTTAGTACAGGAGATAAGGGAATTTACCTCAGAATATGCGAAGCTAGAGACAGTTTTGTCAAACACCGCAAGAAGCTATTAAATCAAAACATTCACCTAAGATCTCGAGGCTTCTTCTTAATAAGCTCGTCAGATCGAGACTTTCATACGGATGTTATGCATAACGGCCAACTCGTTCAGAAATATCTACGCTATCAGCTATATACAACCACTTTCTCAGATCAATAATTAAAAATGGCTTCAGGCGAAAGAACCTTGGAGGCCTCATGAATTTAAACGTCCCACGAGGCTGGCATCCCGTTCCCACCGCTTCACCGTTGAAACTGTTAGATGTAGACGTCTCTTCTACTCCAATAGCTTCATGTCTCGCACATCTCGCCCGTGGAACTCCCTTCCTTATTCCTGTTTCCCTGACAAATACAAGCTCCAACTATTTAAGTGTAACGTCAATCGACATCTCCAGTTGCCTTGATCTATCCACTTCCCTTCTCCACATCCTCTCACCTTTCATTACTATCTGCTCTCACTCCAAATCTTCTGTGACCCCCTTGCGTGCTAGTGGCTTCCAGCCTTTCTTGGGGTGATAAGCTTAAAAAAAAAAGAAAAGGATAAAAGGTGGCCGTCCTTCTTTGAACCTCGTGCATTGGCGTTACAGAGCCACATACAAAGGAACGTACCAAGCCACAGATACAGCATCATTGAGGAATTTCATCAGCAGTGACAACCATAATTGATAACACATGTGACTAAAAGAGAAAAATCAAGATGTTGATGTTCCAAACGACTTCAAACAAAAGGTTAGGAAGGAAGTCTCCATTGATACCGGAAAGAGCGATAACAGTTAGTGGACATGTGAAAACCTATTTTTTTTTTAAATTGTTTTAATGGAAAGATATTATAAATTTCTACCGACAGTAGCAGAGGCTGTTCATTTAATGAAAGCCGAATGTTTACATACAGTGTAACCCGGATATAAGAGAGTTGTCGGAACCGGATAAGAAGTATCTTATATTCGGGTTTCTCTTATATCCGGGTTTGGTCTATTATATATACATTAACACAGGCTCTAATTTGGGACCAGATAAAATCTCTCTTATATCCGGGTTTATCTTATATCCGGGTTACACTGTATAAGGAAACCATTACTACTATTCAGAATCGCTGATCGAGAACGATAATTGTTAGTGAAAGTGTTTTATCATTAAGTCTAAATATTTACTAAGTTTATTACAGAGTAGCGCAAAACTAGAGAGACATTCAAGGTAGATCGAACTCACTACTCTAGCCTGCTACACTAGTTCGCTAGGGTCCAACAGTAAGGCGTGCGGGTTTGTAAGACATGGGGATTAAAAGTGTAGAGTACCTACTGTAAAATTGAATTTTCAGAAATTTAAATGTCTCTTTCTGACCCTAAACACAAGTGTTGTTTTCCATTTTCTTTAACATTTTTTTTTATGGAACCAGACATTTGCTCTCCTCTTCATTTATTGAAAAATGGTCCAACATTCACTGCAAAATCGGATGACTGATATTACATAGAAGTTAAGTACCCTTTTCTTTGTTTCTAACTAAATTTTCACTGTTTCTTAATATTTTTAATATTTTAGCTTTCAGAGGACACCGTTTCACTATTCGAATTCGTCTTCTGATTCTTATTCCTATTTTCGCCGTTTCTGTACTTGCTTGATTCCTCTGTCGCATCTTGTACTGTTCCTCTTAGCTAACGACCATCAATTCTTTTACATTGAAAGTTTGTTCTTTCTTCTCGTGTTCCTTTACTGCATTTTTGAGGAGTCTCAACATTTTTATTTCTGCGTCTGCAATCAGCGCATTTTCTTGGACACTGTTTTCCATCCAAGACAAAATAATCTCTGTCTATCTTTCTAAGCTGGGACGAGAAGAGAAAGTGTTTCCCAAGGACATTTTTGAAAAAGTGAACACAACAGAATAGCAGGGATTTTGAACTCGGAAACCCAATTCCATTTTCCGCGCCGATATGCCTTTGAATTTACTGTTCACTAATCTTTAACCAACGGTGAAGCGCTTAGCTTATAGTGCGAGGTTACAAAGATAAGGTGCGTAGTCAAGCAGTAATAGTCTAAGAGTTAAATTCCCCCTTCGTATATACCTCTCTGAGGTTCCCAACACGTTTTATTTTGAACTTTTTCGTCTGCCTTTTCCTGGTCGCTGTGGCTGTTTTTATTGTTCCAGTTGCCTTTTGCTCTTTAACGAAATCTTAGCCAAAAACATCTGCACATTTTCCGCGCGGCAGACCGACTCCACCAACAGACACGCCAGGATACCGTCATGAGAGCGACCGAGTGAGGGAAGGGGGCAGCCGTACGAACGGCACCTGTCACAAACACACGTTATTGTGGTTAACCACACCAACACTGCGTAGCCGCTGAACAGCCACTTCTGAACTGATGCAAACGACCCTTGTTAGACAGCGGCTTGCGAATTTGTTTTTACGAAGAGTTTGGTTTATCTTACTTATGGAGTTGTATAAAACTGTAGCAGTCTATTTAAGAAGAAATACAGCAAAGTGTTGTGCCTCTTCAGGATGTGGGCATTCATAGTTCTCCCCAACTTCCTATCATTTGCAACACTTAGTAAGATTTGTCTTTTCGCTAAGACCCCACTCTCTGTTCTGCCATCCGTTTACGAGAGCTCGTTAGGTAGGCTAACGATGTTTCCCTCTGTTACACTTAACTTCAACATGCCCTGTAACTATCAAATTTCACAAACCCTCTTTCCTCGTTATGCTTTCTGGAAATTTTAATTCTCTCTTTTTGATAAGTATAATCGTCCTTTTTGTTTCAATTTTCTTTAAAATTTTCTCGTTACACCATTTCCATAGTATTCTCAGTATCATTATGTAGAACCAAATTTGTGTTGCCTCATGTCGCCTCGTCATCTGTGAGGAAATTGCCCTGCATTCATTGCCTTATAGGATGATTTACATAGCAGTTTACAAGTCTTTTATTTGTTCCCAATGATTTTTTTCTGGTTCTTGATACTTTGCGTAACTTTTGGAAGGACTCATTCTCTATTTCAAAGATTGTTCGGATTTTGGATTTTGGTGTCCTGTCTTCTATTAAAACATTTCCAAGATTTTTGTCTTTGTTCTCTCCGATTTGTTATTCCCATATTGCCTTCTTCCTTTTGCCGTCAACAATATATTCTGTCTCAATATCTAGTGAGGAACTGGCTCTGCACATCAGTCATCATGCGGTAACAATGTCTACCGTCCCCTATACTTTTTTAATATCTTCCTGAAAAGAATAATGTCCAATGCCCTTGAAAACCAAATCGGCACCGTCGGCATTTAAAGAGAAACGATTAGAAACCTCGTGATTGCAGAAAGCATAAACGGCCTGATTGAAAGTGAAGATGAACTGGCTATCCATGTGAGGTGTTTCGACGAAACAACATCCAGATATAGCATGGAAATCAACGCCGAGACAACACAGCTGGTGGGAAATAGTGAGGAATCCACCAGGACACCAACTGCAGTCAGTGGTCAGCAACTGGAGACAGTGAAACGTTTCAAATCCCTTGCAATCATCAGCCAAGATGAATCAAAGCCAGAAATCAATACGAGAATTGCGTCGACAACAGTCCCGCTGTTACGGTGTAAACGGATCTGGTAAGCTACAAAGACGAGGGTATGCAACAATCTGAGGTTCTTTTTAACATGCGATTGTTGTATACCCTCGTCATCTCAGTTGTCCTGTGTGCATGCGAGTTGTGAACTCTAACAACAGGACTCCAAAACCGGATCCAAGCTGAAGAAAAGAGATACTTCAAACGTCTCCTTGGTATTTCCTGCACATACCGTGTTCCGAATGAAATGATATGCAGAAGAGTGAATCATCATATAAATGGTTATTAAGATGTGTTGACTACCATAAAGAAGAGGAGACGGATATGGTATGGCTACATAACAAGATTACGTGGTCTCTCCAAGATCACCGTAAAAGGAGGAAAGTGAAGGGGGCGCCAAAGAAAAAGATAGTCTGACAATATCGTCGAATGGACCGGCAAAAGTTCTGTCAAGAGCCAGGCGCCTACTAATGACCGGATCAAGTGGAGGTTTCTTGTTGGGCAAGTCACCATGTCGTGCCTTAACGTATAATGATATTTTTTAATCATTTCCCAACAAGGGAGGTAATAAAAACCACTATGATGAAATGGTTACCATAGTAAAAAAAACAAAAACAGGATTAAATGAGACAGAAGATGATGACTGATATTGCATTGACATTTTTCAAGATTATAGTTAACAGTAAAGCAGGAAGCCAGAAGAAATATTCAAAAGTGAGAAGTTTGAGAGAAAAAATCATTAACATAGAACTTACAGTTACAACTAGCAATTGTACGAATGATATCATTGTTATGGTCCAGGTTCCTTGTACCACGGTGATGGTCCAAGGTAGAACCAATGAAGAATAACTCGGACACAGGTATGGAAAAACACAGATATATTACAAATAGAATATGTACAAAAGAAGTAGAAGTGTTAGTAATAACAATCAGGTTAGGTTAAAGAGAACTATGTTGTCTCGACCAGTATCACTATTCCAATGTCTTACAGTAATCGTCTGACGCGACTCTGTCTGTAACTGACTCACTGTGTGACACTGTGTCTGCTGCTCCCTCTTGAGGCGCAGTATTTATGAGGTACGGAACAGTCTATTAATATTATGGCTAAGTTCCCGTAACACCCCCCTTCCGAAGCTTTTGCGTAGCAGGGGTTTTTAATATCTTTTTTTCTTTGGATCTATTTCCAAAGGTTCTGTAAAAAAATTATTAACATAGAACTTACAGTTACAACTAGCAATTGTAAGAATGATATTATTGTTATGGTCCAGGTTCCTTGTACCACGGTGATGGTCCAAGGTAGAACCAATGAAGAATAACTCGAACACAGGTATGGAATAAACACAGATATATTACAAATAGAATATACAGTGTAACCCGGATATAAGAGACCGGGATGTAATAGAATCCCGGATATAAGAGAGATTTTCTCTGGTCCCAAATTAGAGACTGTGTTAATGTATATATAATAGTCCAAACCCGGATATAAGAGAAACCCGGATATAAGATACTTCTTCGCCGGTCCCGACAACTCTCTTATATCCGGGTTACACTGTATATACAAAAGAAGTAGAAATGTTAGTAATAACAATCAGGTTAGGTTAGAGAGAGCCATGTTGTCTCGAAGTATCACTATTCCAATGTCTTAAGTTCCCATAGCAATTATGATACTAGTACTACGCTTGAATTCATGATATCGGGGTACCAAAAAGAAAAAATACTGTGAAAATATTTATAGAAGATTTAAAGGGAAACTACGTTACGGTGGTGGGAAGTGAGTGACAACGAGATGTCAGGCCAGGACCGATCACGTTTCATTCGATTTTGTCAACAATCTCTAAACAAATAGCGGATGGATCAGGTCAGATTAATGTAAAAGTAATTCAGGTGAGAAAAATTGTCTACGACAGCATCATGAACCAACTTTACAAGTAGATTTAGCAATTGATTCAAGTTGATTAGCTATTGAAACATTTGAAATACTCAAAGTATAATCGACACACACACACACACACACACACACATACATATATATATATATATATATATATATATATATATATATATATATATATATATATATATATATATAAATATAGGTAACTATACTCGTGTCGAAAAACCTTCGAATTCTTGATTTAACAATAGCCAAATCAATCACAAAGGGAAAAAAAGGTTTTAAAAAAGAAAGTGCCAGGAACATGAAAGTCTGTCGAAAATAATCGCACAGATACAGGTTCAAGGCCCAAAGAAAAAACCCCGATACGAGTAAACAACTAACTAAAGAGCTCAATACTAACGTAGAGCAAACCTAGTCAAACCTAATGAGCCAGACAAACCTACCAAGGTTTCACTTAGGCAGATCGTCAGGGTCGGCTGGATCTTGGTACCCCTATATCATGAATTCAAGCGTAGTACTAGGTATCATAATTGTTATGGGAACTTACCCATAATAGGAATGGACTATTCCGTACCTCATAAATACTGCGCCTCAAGAGGAAGCAGCGACCCTGACGATCTGCCTAAGTGAAACCTTGGTAGGTTTGTCTGGCTCATTAGGTTAGACTATATATATATATATATATATATAATAAATTGGATTGAAGTGAGTTTGTGATCCTGGGTTTCACGCTCTTGCGATCGTCAGACAAAAAACGACAATTTCGGAGAAGCCATAAGCAGCAGGGATTAACTCTAACACTGCCCCGTAGGAGAGGCACTGCTGGTGGGATCGTCAGATAAACTGATTAATTTTCAGAATTTTGAATCTATTTATGGCTATGTATGGTGGTAACCTCTGTGTCCGTTTCGAGATGTCACTCATACGTACGCAGACATACATACATGCGGGTGCACACAAACATATACATATATGAATAGTATGGGAATGGGCGCAGACATGATTTGTGTATACATACGTAATTGTCATTGTTGGTCTGACGATGGCAAGGGTGTAAAACTCAGTGACACAACTCAGATCAATACAACTAAATATATATATATATATATATATATATATATATATATATATATATATATATTATATATATATATATATATATATATATATATATATATATATATATATATATATATATATATATGGGAATTTAACTGTATTGTCGACATGGAAAAAAAATCTCTTACTATAAAGGTAATTTACATTAACCAGAAAAAAAGCCTTGGACAAGAAGCCTCTATCTTTTTAAATTTGGATTTTTAATGTAACTATAACAACAGATATTTCGATTTCATTTTTGCCTTGAAAAAGTCGGAAGACGAACTCGTCGGCAAAATCTAAAATCTTTCCAATTGTCATTTTATACCATATATATATATATATATATATATATATATATATATATATGCGAGGAAAGTCAAAAATTATCCATATATAGTTATATATAGTGAAAATGCGGATAATTTTTTACTTATCCTCTCGTGTATATATATATATATATATATATATATATATATATATATATATATATATATATATATATATATATATATATATATATGCAGATATGTAGAAAAATAGAAAGAACACGTTAGGTAAATAATCCGGAGTTCCTTAGTAATTTTGGTTTTTATTTTTAAAAAACAGTGCTCCATACAGAAGCAGAGCTTAAATTATAATTATTTTTAAAAACAAATGATTCCTTCGCTACATAAGAGTTCTCATATATATATATATATATATATATATATATATATATATTACTTATTATTATTACCTATACTTACACGAATCAATCCATTTAAAACGATATCTTCTACTGTACGGATAATTTTGATTTCTACTTTTTTCCTTAAATCGCCTGTCAAATTTGTTTTATTTAACCTATTGTTCTGAAAATTGATTTTTATATTCATTTTGTTTGTGTGTGTGTGTGTGTGTGTGTGTGTTTGTGTGTGTGTGTGTGTGTGTCTGTGACCGCTACGTAAATCCATCCTAATAAGGAATTAGGTAACTTGTCTCTTTTACGGCCCATATGAGACTTTAAATTTCGGAATGGAAGTAATATCTGAGTATTAATATATATATATATATATATATTTATATATATACATATACATATACATATATATATATATATATATATATAAGAGTGAACATAGAAGTCAACACTTAGAGGCGACAGTCTGTTTCGTGCTAGATGCAATCTTCAGTCCTGACGATTGCATCTAGCATGAAACAGACTGTCGCCTCTAAGTGTTGACTTCTATGTTCATTTTTATATTTACCCACGCTCTATCTCTGACATTGAGCACTTTATCCCATAAATATAGCACATATTAAGACTATACTTCATATATTTCATATTCATATATATATATATATATATATATATATATATATATATATATATATATATATAGGGTAATAATTCTTAACATTCAAATAAAGATAACAACGCGCGAGAACACACAGAGAACCAGGAGCAGACTCTTATAGTTTATCACACAGACGCACTAACAGACATCACCTTGAGAAACGCGCTCTGAAGCATACCGCAAAGTGTTTAAACAATAAAATCAATGAAAACGACAACAGATGTTAGGTTAAACAGTTCTGTCGTTAGCGGCTGTAGGTGACAGTTAAGGGCTGATGACGGCAATGAGAATGGGATGAGCGCGCTTAAGTACCACATGAGTTTCCTTCGACATGTGTGGTCGATGACACTGTTTTTCTTAGCAAATAAATTGGAAATCATATTAATCAAAACGCTTCGCTAGCGCACACAGCGTGCCCGCGAATAGCCCCGTCGATATTTAATGTTATCTGGTCCGGTGCTGTATAGGAAGATAATCGGTTCGGCCGCTTATGCGTATCCTCCAACACAAAAGATGCTACTTTGATTTAAAATTTGAAAGAAAATGAATAAATGCAATAATTCATATGATATAATGGAAATTATGATAAATATTATAGTCACAATAAATGAACATGGCTATGAACAAGTGAAAATATAAACTCCAAACAAAAGAACTTGGAAGGGTCGATTTCATATTTTCTCACCACGCATAATCCCCTAATTACCACATACAGGCCACTAGATGCCCACGAAAGGAGTCGTAACGCATAGTATAAATATCGTTTGAGACAAGAAACAGAGAGTCATCATAATAATAATGATGATACCACACTTTCTATCTCTTTTTCTCGACAGAAACAGACAACGCACGAACACTCACTAAAACACAATATACTTTTATGGTATGCCATATTTATAAGTAAAAGTGTTCGATATCAGGGATAGATGTAAACACGCAGCGGCGACGGTCTATTTCATGCTTAAACGCAATCGTCAGGTCATGTCCTGACTATTAGGTTTAAACACATGAAACATACTGTCCTCGCAGGGTGCTGACCTCAATGTACACTTTTATATTTATTTGTATATATTTATGCAGTCGGAATAAATGAGTTAACGCTATTTATTACGATTAATTCTGTATATCTTTTTATCAAGTTCACTAATTACAAAGATTGCTTATCATACAAACGTTTTCTTCCAGAAATAAATTTCAACAGTTATTTGGTTTGTTTTAACGCAGTCTTTGTTATTTATCTATCTCATATATATATATATATATATATATATATATATATATATATATATATATATATATATATATTGTCATCCACAGACAGACTGTTTCGCTGTTTCACAGCTCATTAGTGTGGCTAGACGTCCGGTTGCCTCTAGCAAGGATCGAAACCCGACTGAATTTGCGTCAGTCGGAACTTCTACCCCTAAGCCAGGGGATGGATGTGAAATTTAGCGTGTTTATTTTTAGATTTAGATAAACACACAGTGACTGACAGTGACTCAATTCTGCCGAAGAGTAGTGCAATATTAGCTTAAATAGTCACTGTTTGCAAACTCACACCTCAAACTAAAGAGCTCAACCGAAATTAATTTTTCAGGAGCCAATATTTTTGTCATCCACAGACAGACTCTTTCGCTGTTTCACAGCTCATCAGTGTGGCTAGACGTTCGGTTGCCTCTAGCTAGGATCGAAACCCGACTGAATTTGCGTAAGCCGTCGGCGCACGGCAGGGATGAAGGTGAATTTTAGCGTGTTTATGTATATATATATAGCTACGGTACTCTGCGTTGCGCGGGTGTATATGGCTGTAATTGTATAACTGAACACGCACCCTCTTCTCTAGAAATGTCTGCCTGCATCCCCACTTGCATGCATCACCCGTTAGTATACTAAGCTACTCCCCGCTTCATCTTTTTAATGGTATGTCCTTGGCAAGTGTTTGATTGTTCTTAATAAATGAATTCCTTTGATAAAATCTTTTTGTGTGGTCGTTGCTCCGGATTATATTTTTTCAATGTTTTAGAGATTCAGTAAATTTCCTATGGCCGTCATAACTTTCAAATAGTATGGCATTTCTCACAAATCTAATAATCAAACAAAAGCAGGGACAAAGCGTCAGAGCTTGATTCAACTGCAAATTTTGCAATTTTTCATTGTGAAGCCAATGTCGCAGAAAAACTATCAAGCACTCTACATAAACTTTGTAACATAAGCTATGATTTGCATTATGTGCAAAGAACATTAGTTAACCCAGTAAAAATATAGTTTGTGTGTAACTTTGCCTTGGATTTTGCAAAAAGTCGTACTCACCTTCAGTTTATCAATTTTTCTGCCAAAACTGGGGTGGGGGCTGGAGATTAAATTGTAGGTCTTGACATCAGTTTTAAAATTTGCAATATATGTGTACAATTTGATCGAAATCGGCGGAGTAATGTGGATGTGCATCAATTGCATACACACGCATACACAGACACACACAGAGACATCTTCTGTTTTATATATATATATATAATTATTTTATAACATATTTATGTTATAATATTTAAATAAATAATTATATCTGCTCTACTCTGTATTAAGCACTCTTTAAAGAATAATAATTGTTGGTTATTGGAATTTACTCCGTATATACCAATCCCACACTTGTATATATATATATATATATATATATATATATATATATATATATGCATGTTTGTATATATGTACAATAAAACCTCATTATACGGAATGATAAATTATAATTTTATTATTACATAATTATCTTCATTTTCAGCTGAATTACGACTTTTGAAGGTTTATTTTCAAGAAGAGGTAACGATTTCAGCAGGGATTGAACCTGCATACGTATTATCCTGTGAAACCAACTTAATGTATTTTTCTAGATATCGAACACTTAGCAAAAAATAAATAAATAAACGAAAATAAATGCAAATTTAACCAGTTCTGAGACTGAAGTTCAAATCACAAATTTCATTTGCTTATCTCATGTCGTAATAAAAAAGCAACACAGGAAAATATAAATTTGACCAATACTAAATCCATATAAAATAAATATTGAATCAAAAATAGACGAATGTAAATATGATTTTTAGATACCAATAACAACTTCATTATTCCTATATAAGTAATATGTTATATGTTACAAGTAGGATTATTAATCAACTTCATCACTTGAATTATCATTACGTTTAATGCTACATCAAGAATTCTGTCGGAAGGGAATACATGAAAAAATAATCCTACCACAGAGTAACGTAAATCATGAAATGATCTCGACACTTTCTATCTCATATCAGATTAGCTCAGCGAGCTGCATTTCTGCATATGTAATATGTGTACGCTTCGTAAATTGTTTCACACTCTAACACAATGTATAGCATCAAATTCTGATCTGTTTTTTTGTTCGTTTTTTTTTTTCATGCGACAACAGAATTGAGAAAAGAAAAGAAGTGGGGGGAAAGAGAAAAGGGTAGAGAGAAAGTAAAAAAATCCCGATTTAAACTAAAAGAAAAAACGGACGAAAGGAAAGATGATATAAACGAAAGGAAGATATGTGGTTGCTGTTATGAATTTTAGTTCCTCCTTTGTCTCTTTGGCCTTTTAGAGTGGTTGACGCGTTACTTAATTTGCTTTCCTTTTGGAGAATGTTTGTCGTTATTATAAGAAGGCAGTTTTTTTTATTTATTCCCACCAGCTGTCCTTGCCGCTAATCTCATACTCTTCAGCCAAATTTCTTTTTTTAAAGAGAAAAGAGATTCTATCTTAAGCATTGATTCTTACAATAATTTATCGGCAGTTTTTTTTTAGCAACTATTGAAATTTAGCATGGTGTTCTATATTATAGGCCTACTCATGTGCAACTAAGTGGCAAAATCGGAGACCTATTTCAAAATCTCCTCGTTCCACAGAGAACGACGCAGTCTAATTCCAGCCTTGATTTCTGTAAGTTAGCTGCTGTCGTTGATTTTAAAAAATTCAAAGATATTTGACTTTTACATTTGGAATAACTATTTAAAGGGAACTAAGTATGAGATTTATTTATTTTTGACTTACTATTTTATGCTTATTGCAGAAACTAGCTTTTGTGCAAAATTCACAAAAAATGTACTTTAGGAATCTTGATCTAGTCGCTTGGAATTTTATTTAACACTTTCTGCTTTAATATTCTTCTCTGTGGAATTTTTATTAACAGAAACAAATACACTAATAATAAACTTTAATCCATTTTGTAATCTCTGTTTATATTCCTAACACGTAAAAAAGTATAAATTTTTGACACAGTTATTATACGGTATGTAAATTTTTACGCCGCAAAATTGAGACTAATATTTGAAGATCGAGACAAGGCGGCATGTTATCCGCGAAAAATACATAATAAATTATTAATACCATTTTTCTAATCTTTCTTCTTACAAATCTTACAAATCTTACAAAGACACTCTCAAGAAAGTTAATTTTAATAATGTTTTGTTATGCTCCATTTTTAACAGAAACGATTGTGCCAAAGACATTTTACTTGATTCTGTTTTTTACTTTGCAAAATTTATTTTAAAATGCCATTTGGCGGAAAGTTCATATTTTTTCCATTCCTAACAACCAATATAGTGAAAATAGAATTTAATTTTTTTGTAAGAAATTTCTAATTTTTAGGCAAGCTGAATTTTAGTTTAGTTTCCTACAAAAGCATAAAATAGAAGCACATGAAAATATTTTTGTACTCTAAAATTAATGAAATAGTTATTCATGTAGTTTAACTTCCAACATTTCTCCAGTAGTGGCTCTTAGTTTTACCGTCTGTAGACCTCTTAGCTTAGAACATCATGGCATTTAGTTTGTAAATGGAAAGAAACAGAACAATAATCATAGTATACTAGACGTAAAAATGCCAGGATTATGGAACTTTCTGTTTAGCATCAGATTGTTTCAGTGGTGGTCTGCCTTAGACGAGCACATGTATTGCACTGAGCCGCCTAACTTTAGCGTAATAACTGCGCACTCTGTGAGTTGAAAATCAAGAAATGATCTTTTCATCTTTGTTCGAATTGTTTTAGATTAGGAATTATCATTATTATATCCTTTGCTATTTAGACCAGCATCCAGCATTGGCTGATCATATTTTGTGGTGAATATGTGGTCATTAACATTTGTTGAATGAAGTAAAATTAATAGACATAGAACAACACTGGGGATAAGACAACAGAAAGAATCCGCGAACATTTCAGGAACTGATAACTCTCTCAGTAGGCCTAGCATTGAGATCAATGCCATTTTGGAACCTCTGATCAAGAAATTTAAAAAATTCAAATTATAATTTCACCTCCTGAGTCAGCAAACTCATACAGTTCCACGGGTGATTTTTTTAAATAATGTTTTAAAATTTTCAGTAATGAAATACTTTGTCCGGGAATACTAGCAACCTAGTTAAAGTGTGGAACAACATTTCCTGACTATTAAAAAAAAATTGAAATGGTTGTAATAGGTATGTCTCGGACGGAATTTGTCCCCCAAATAAAAATAGTCGCCCCGGCACTTCTATTTAAAACTTATATGTAATTCTCTTATCGACCTAGACACAGCAAGTAAATGGCTGCTATATCCATTATAACATTGTGAGATTGATTCCAGTCACTGAAATACACATTTGCAATAATAATGCTGAAAGGAATCGGAAATTAAAAAAAAAAAAATTGAGGATTTTTTTTTTAACTACAATAATCTATTATAATTGATTGCAGTTGATTAAAGATATCAATCTTTTCTTTTTTCTTGTGGCTTCTCTCTCTTTTTCTATCTTTCACACACATACTCTCTCTCTCTCTCTCCTATTATCTCTCTCACACTTTCTCTCTCGGGCTCTCTAGTTTATTTGTTAGTTTCTATATCAGTATCTCTATCTGACTATTATCCACCCAATTAAAACATCTTCGGATTTCGCGCCTTTTTTTATTAAACGATATTTACAAATACCGTTCAGCAGTCAAAGTAGACAGCGGGATTTGACACTGACCGATTTTATTCCAAGATGTAATAAAAGACTTTGATGTAATAACAGAACTTGCCAATTGAGAAGAGCAAGAAGCAAGTGATAGCAGGTGTAATACAGGCAACGGAGACGAGAAAAGAAAAACTGGGAAAATATCGACGGCAGAGTATACATTTGAAATCAGACTGGGAGGAGAAAAGAAAGCTAATACCCGCTAAAGAAACGGGTGGTGTGTTGCGTAAGGCAAGGTAGTAGTCAGAGAGGAAAAAAAAAAGGCCGGGTGGGAGGTAAGAAGGTAAGAATTACTTTTTGGTGGTGCAATGTCGTTCACGAAGATGAAGACTAAGACAAAGTGTGGGGTTAGAAGCGTAAATGTTGAAGAGAGCTGATCGTATGACTCATTAGCGTAAGTGCTATAATATGAGATTAGATTCAATAATGTTAAACATTTCTCAATTACCAATTAATTCTTCCTTTCTGAAGGTATCAAGTTTCTTGACAGTAGAGGGGAATGAAGTCTTGTGAGTGTCAGTTTGTGAAGTCGCTAGAGAATTCTTTACTTGTACATCAATGTAGAAACGCTTTGAACGATAACTCATTCTGCATCTTCAATGTAATTTCTGTGCACAAAAGAGTCGATACGGAAGATTAATAATTTGGAAGGAAGGAAGACAGTTAAAAAGAAGAAGAGGAAATGTTTTCTGGCTCGTTCGTTATGACATTTTGTTGATTTTTTAGTCACATTATTATTATTATTATTACTATTATCATTATTATTATTATTACTGAGCGATAGATTAGCATACCAACAAATATACGAAACCCAGTATACCTGCTAAGACAACGAATTGGATAAGGGTATACGAAATACATTAATTCCAGTCAGATGCGCGCAATATGTTGAGAGGTTTTGAAGAAAAGGTAGTGTATGACCTTACAAGTGGGACTCAGCTCGAAATACGTTCAGGTCAGGTAACCCAGTCCGCTTAGACTGTCTCTGATTGAGAGCGTTTCAAACTATGCAGATGTAACTCTGAAGACGTATGGCCGCTTCAACCTTTAATCTTAAAACAAAAAACAAATTCTGGCACATGGTCACGGTGATTATCGACTGATCACGCTCATGAACAGAGATATACCGTGAGTTAGCGCCTAGAGGACATTCACAATTTTTCAGGATCAGAAAAATTATTGAAGCACATCATAAGTCAACAAGATACCATCATCACCATTATGACGTACATTGATACATTGGATATTTGAGCACATACATAATGATATAAATGTTTTTAATTTTCTAAAAAATTTTTTTAAATTTTTTTTTCCAGAGATAACATTAGAAATTGCTATATAAAGCAACTAATGTTTTATTTTTTTAAATAAATTGCTTAAAATGATGTTAATGTGCGTTCTAGGCATTTAATCTATTTTTAGTTATTATTTATTTTAGAAAAAAAATTAACTCTACAAATTAAAGTGAAAAAATAACACTGACAAGATTTTCATTTGAAAAACGCAAACCGCGAAATTTTAACGGATCTTTACAACACGCCACAATACTCGTGTTCATCGTGTGTCAGTCAGAGTTTTAAGAATCTTTAATAATCATTTACTACTGGAAAAAGATGTAATTCTTTAATCTAAATTAAAACATCAGAATAATTAAAAGAGGATGGCCAAGAAGCGTAACTGTTATCGGCGCTGGAAGTGGAACCGACCAGCCGAGTTCAAATTCTGGTCAGTTGCGTTCACCTACGCACACATGTCTTTGGGATAGGTATGAATGTGTTTTAACCCTCCAACTATGGGTTAAATCGTAGCGTAAAAATGAGCTCACGAAATAGAATGCTATTCTATAGCTCTCTAACCTTGGGTTGCAACCTGTCTAAAAGAAAGAAAATTCTAAATTCCAACCCGTGAAGAAGTCAACGGGAAAGCACTCTTCTTTCACAAGAAGTTGTGATTTTTCACATATAATAAAGAATAGGAAAATGTGGAGAGCCATGAACACCGACGGCATTTAAAAAAGTAATTAAGTGATTTTTTAGCTCATACCATGTCCCTTCAGGACGTAGGCGGGCATGGATTTCGACAAATAATTTTCTCTATTATCTTTGAATTGCTATGCATCCTTGGGGAAAATAATGGGAGTGGTTTCCCGTTGCCTTCTCCGTGGTTTGGAATTCAGAGTTTTCCTTCTCTTAGACCGATTGCACCCAAGGTTAGAGAGCTTAGGCTACCTTTCTTTTTAACCAATAACTGGATGACACAAGTGAATTCTTGTAGACAAAACGGATTCATACATTTCCAAAAGGTATCAATGAGAATTTAACCGTGA
This sequence comes from Acanthosepion esculentum, assembly GCA_964036315.1. Lineage (NCBI taxonomy): Eukaryota > Metazoa > Mollusca > Cephalopoda > Sepiida > Sepiidae > Acanthosepion > Acanthosepion esculentum. The sequence continues at coordinate 60,871,018 of OZ038478.1, forward strand.
ATGAGTAGCCCGGTATTTGAATTCAGCTTGCCGATTTCAGTTTTTGCGCCGATAACAATTAGATTAACCGTGTGTCTATTAAGAGAACATCGTAGTCTTTTCATATGCGAATTCTTGTAGACATCCATTAATCTTACATTACTAAATAAAGCAAAATGGAAGTACGAACATTGTTAAGTCGAAAGTGATTTCATGCTTAAAAATAACTATTTAATATTGTCTCATTTTTTTTTCTTGGACTCATATCTAGCGCTGGTGTGGAACACGCAATTATCTCAGCTGCTGAACGGAGCCAATGTCTTAATATGCGTATGGTTTTTGTATTTTTGCTATTGCGTAATTTACTATATATACAAAATGACTGTGCATGACTTCATCACACATATCCTAATTTCAATGTAAACTTTTCTAAGTACTAATGTGTGTCTGAAATTCGTAGATGAAATATTATCATTATTCTATAATTCGAACTGTTATCCACATCTTTATTTTTTAACCCAATGTTCAGGCCGATACGATCTCTTGTCATTGAGGCTTCGTGATATATAATATTTTTATTATTCATCAATTATCCGAGCAGTTAGTGGTATCTTTGTAGATTGCTCACAATTTCTCAGCCGATACGTTCTTCTGGTTATCATGAACTGATAATATGAAAAGAAATATTTCTTTATTCCATAAATTATTCAAAATGTTAGACTCATCTTTGCCGTTTAGTCACAATGTTTCAACCGATACGGTCTCCTCCCTTTTATTGGACTAGGAAATAATTAAATATTTAATGTCAGAAAGAAGCAATGTCAGAAGATTAATTGTCCTTTTGTTGTAATAGGCAACGAATATTGAAAAAAAATAATTAAACAAAAATTATTAAAATATAAATATTAAAATCATTTTCTATGTGTCAAGTCTCTTCAGGATGTAAGCGATCATGACTCCCTGCAAATTCCTATCATTTGTAGTTTTTAGTTTGTTCTTTTGCTATCACCTAATCCCTGTTCTACCAACAAGTTCGATAGGTAGGTTACCCGCCGCTTTCCTCTGCTCCTTCTGTGAGTGTAAAATTTCACAAGCCCTCATTAGTATGTACTCTATAAGTATGAACTATCTCTTTCATTTTTATTTCTATTTTCTCTAAAACTTCGTTATTGTTCGCGTGTTCAACTTATAATATCCTCAGCCTCTTCCTTTATAACCATATTCCTTTGCCGCAAGTCTCTTCTCCATTTGCGATGAGATTATCCAACATTCACTCACATAGGAGTAACGCTATTACGTTATAGTTCAGTAATCTCTTATTTTGTTTCCAATAAAATTTTCCCTTTTTTTTAAATTCATTCTGGGATGCATCTTACGCTATCCCAACGCGCCTTCAGATTTCAGTGTCTCATTTTCTAACGTATCTTAAAACATTTCTTAGGCATTTAAATTTTTGCACTTCTTTAATTTTAATATCTCCAATTTAGAATTCGCACCTCGTGCTGTTCTTTTTTTTTTTTTTTTTTTGAAAATTACACATTATGTCTCTTTACAGTAGATGTTTTGTCTTTTCTTCTCGCCTTCTTTCATTACCTCCTGTAGGAGATCCTGTAGTCTTCTTCCTCCTGACTGCTCTCAACACCGTGTCATCTGCATATCCAATGTTGTTAAGATTGTGGCCGCGAATAATAGATCCTGGTAGGAATTCAAATTCTCTCAGGATTGCTTCACTATAAAGGTCGATTGTGTCCCAGGAGATGATACATCCTTGTTTTACACACCTTTCTATTTTTGTGTATTTACTAAATGTCCTTTTTTTTTGGCGGTTTGCCCCCAGTTTAAGTTCTGGATTATTCTAATATCTTCCCCAAATAAAGGAGACTTACCTAGCAATTCTAACAGTTCTTTGTGACGTATCTTACCAAATGCTTTTGCATTATCTATAAAACATGTATACAACCCTTTGGATTTCTACTGCTTTTTCAGATATCATTGTGAACATAAATATTGCATTCCTTGTTCCAGTGTCTTAAAAAAAACTGCACTGTTCTTGTCCTATTTTCGATCTAATTCTGCTGCGAGCTCTGTTGATCAGAATTTGAATAAGTTTTG
>OZ038478.1:60878108-60918108 GCA_964036315.1 Acanthosepion esculentum
ATTTTTCCCACTTGTGACGAATGCAGCTATCGATTTTTTTGCATGCTAGCATGCTAGTTAACATTCGTGCCAGTCAGTTGTTGGCTCTCACGCTGGCCAATAGAATCTTCCTGCCTATTCGTGGCAGCAGCTATAGGCTCTCACTCTGGCCAGTAGAAAATGGCCGCAAACTACATGAAAACTCCCGTAGAAGCATGAAAAAATCGATTATTTCCACTATCGATGAGAGTTGGGAAATGCAAAGTCGGTCTTGGCATTCTTACTAACTTGGAGCATGTGCGTGTAAATTCTGGTGCAAATCCGTCGAAAATTGCGGCCGTGCATTCGTTACACACACACACACACACGCACACACACACACACACACACACATCCTGCCTTTTATAGATAGAGATAATGGTGACATTTTTATGTCCTGGTCCATAACTTTCCGGAACACCTGCATACGAGAAGGGAGCTGAAACGTTTTCTGCCCGACAGAGAAAGGATTTTAAAAAATTCAGACGATTCATTATATATATGAACACGTTGACCATCAGAGCTCTGTTAGAAAATCTGACTTTAAATGCTAACTTTATATTAGCCTGCTTAGACACTAAAACTTTATCAGTTGATTATCAGCTGCAACTGAAGTCATAACATTGTTTTCACGCTGAAAGTATCACTGCGAATATACGCGTTGTTGTCAGCCGCAGATTAAAATGCCAAGCACGTGATAATTCGTAGTGGGCGTCATACATAATAAAAACCACCAACCACAAATTAACACGTGGTGGGCAGTCAAGGTGTTAGCTGTGTTTTGCTTGATGAATTATCTGTATCTATTCTGCAGGTGTTAGTTTTTTTAATCCTATCACCTGAAAAAGCCACTAAGAAGCAAGGAATTGATGAGTGTTAGAGAGTATGCAAAAAAAAAGAAAAGAAGAACACTACTAAGGAGAGAGGACAAGAAAAAAACAAAAAATTAAGAAGACAAAAGATAGCGATTGACATTACATTTAAATTTTTGCAGATCAAAGTTGACTGGAAAGTTGACAGTTTTAACAAAGCTACGAATGTTAGTTTCCTTGGCAGATAGTGCCTCTCCACAGTGATTAGAATAAAACCAGTTTACTACTGACATTTTTCCATCTTCAGTCTTGTGCCATTCGAAATTAATCCCACCAACAAACTCATATGTATATATATATATATATATATATATATATAAATATATATATATATATATATATGTATGTATGTATATATATATATATATATATATATATATAAAAGTGAACATAGAAGTCAACACTTAGAGGCGACAGTCTGTTTCATGCTAGATGCAATCGTCACGCCACGATTGCTGTTATTTTTCTCGGCTTTTTATATATACGGGTCAGTGGTGCATTGTGGGTAGTCTATTTTGGCGGTCATTTTACGGGAAGTCGTTTATTTGTTTATATATTTATTTGGGTTAAATTATTTTGCTTGTGTTTATTTATTTTTATTTTTATTTCTTATCTTATATATATATATATATTTTATTTTTATTTTGATCGGTGTTTTTATTAACGTAGTAAAAATTTGTTTATATAGCTTATTTAATAGTTTTGTTTTTGTTTGGGAAGATAATTAAAGCTATTTGTTCAATTTTTGGGTTGATTGTTGTAGTTTGTTCTAACTATTATTTTGGTGGGAACAGATTTTAATTTGTTTATTACTTCATGTATTTATTTGGATTGATTATCTTTATTTGTTTTTTCTAACGGCTAGTTTATCTTTATCGGTTGTTAGTTTATTTATATATTTGAATGTATTTAGATCAATTTATTTTTATTGTTATTATTTATTTGTTATACTGCATATTTTCTCTTTTGGGTTTTCGATTTTTAAGTAACGTAGTATATTGTTTTTTTGTTTTTTTTATTCATTTTATTTTCTTTTTTATCGTTATATAACAGTTATAGCTATTTTTTCATTCGAGTTTTGGTTTGATTTTTATAGTCTAACTAATATTTGGTCATAATAGTTTGCGAATTTGTTTATTATTTAATTTATTTATTGATTTGTTTCTTATTTTTATTCTATTTCGTCTATTCTAACAGGTGTGATTTTGTAATTTGTTTGGATTAATTTATTTTGCTTATTTTATTGTTATTTTGTTTATTTATTTATTTTTTCCGTTTTCGATTTTTAAGTAACGTAGTAAAAATTTGTTTTCATGCAACTTATTCGGTCATCTAGGTCTAATTTTTGGGCGATTGCTTTCGCTTCCTTATTGATATCGTGTTCTCTTGTTTTAGGTGCCTTTTTATATGTTTTGGTTATGTTGTTCTCGAGTAATTTATTGTGCGTAGGAGGGCTTAGTTTGTATAAATTTCTTGTTTTGTCAGCTGTGATAAATACATTTGCTGAATTTGCTGAATTGTTTATTTTAGTTATATCTTGTTTTATTTTTTAAATGCATCTTGTTTTTTATGGAAATTTATGTTTCTAACTAGGTCAGTTAAGTATTTCACGAAGTTATCTAATTCTTTTTGTTGCGGGGGGCATTTTTTTGATTTGAAGCCGTATTTTTCCTTGGGTGTATTTTTATTGTGAAGGTCCTGGTTTAAAAAGTGGGCTTTCCATCTCATTCTTTTTATGAAACTTTCTGTTTTTTCAATTAATTTTAGCTTATATATGGAAGGGGATGGGATGGAGATGTTTTTAGGGAGCAGTCGAAGCTAAATTTTTCTATGTCCTTACTATATATATATATATATATATATATATATATATATATATATATATATATATATAGGTTTTACTTCGTTTGTGAAATGGATGCGTTTTTCCTCCTACACAATCTGTTGTTGTTCTTTGTCTGGTTAAATCTAGGATATTGAATTCCTATTCCCACGACAAGAAAGTCCCCATAAATTGGATGAATTACGCTTTCCCTTGGCGTAGTCTACGCTTGATGATTATACAAATTCTTATTAAACGTGATTTATTGCGTTAGTATGTAATTAGTGAGGATTCAAATGACTACACCAACAATTGGATCTACCGTCATAGATTGATCGCACAAGCTTGGCACATGGCTTCAATTTTGGAAGGAGATAATGGGGAATGAACTCACTCCACAGTGGTTAACAATTACCAGAGATCAATAAGTATCACTACAAATTGAAACTGACATGCATGCGGAGAAAAATAACCGTGTATGCTTTTTAAATTTAACGTCATAAAGGATCAGGTGTAAATTGACTCACAACACCTCTTAGAAAACGTCCATTGCCCCCCGGGAGCTCAAAGGGGAATTAATGGCAAGTTTTCCATCATTATTCCAGCCCATAACTCTTGTGGAGTATTCGACATTTCACTCTTTACGGAAGTGCCGCAAGGGATAGACATATCTGTTTTGGTCCAGAAGCACCCGATTTTCCGTAGGCTATGTGTCAGATTCATGTAGAAGGCTGCAAGAAGCACTCACATCTTTTGTTCGCCAGGGAATAGAACGTAAAAGAACATTAGCAATAACAACAAACACAATTGCTTACATTTTCCTTTTCTTTCGCTACTTTTTTTTCGGTAGCCATCGCGTTTTACTTAGGATTACATGATGATACCTCCATTCTTACACATGTATATTGAAATGTGCTTATGTTAGCGCGTTAGCTTGAAAACTAATTTCGTCTACCTCAATGAATGCACGATAATCTTAGCCCTGTATTAGGTCGAGATAAAAATTAAAACCTTGGCAGAGATTTTGTTAATAATCTATTACGACATATCTATTTTCTAGTGTACAAACATGGCGCCAAAAATACAAAGACGGGTGCCAAATAAGATGTTAAAACATTGATGTATTGATTTGTTTTACACGCCTTGTCCTTCGCCGGTTATTTAAAGCCATAAAATATTTTTAGCCTGTGAGAATTGTTTATTGATATAATAATGATTTAGTGATAGAAGTCATAATAATTACCTCAAAGACAACCTGCCGCCGTTATCTGGGAGTTTTAAACTTAACCTGCCTGCTGATGAGGTTGCAACTTTTGCTGCTGTCTGTCATCTTTTGACTGTTGCTGCTACCCGTTTTCAGACAGAAATCATACGATGTAAAAGTTTCAGACTTCTGAAATACACTTCATCTTTTTACATTTTAAATATATATTTCTTTAATCAATAATTTTCCTATTAAACTCAGTCTTTGTGTTGCTTTGTTGTTAGTAGAGCATTTCGTAAAGAGCCGATGGTATTTTTTTTCTACAGAAGTATGGCCTAACAGAATGGAACAGTAACTACGATACCGGCCACTTTGACTCATTCTCAGCAATGCAAGTCACACATATTATAATATTCTCAGCGCTTACTTAGCAACGTTATTCTGTATAATATACGGAGATGTTCTCAAATTCCCTTCCTTTCTTCCAAAAGCACACAGCTGGTTTCTTTCTTGGGATTTTTTCCAAATTTTCAGTGGATTAACGCAACCTTTCTCTAAACTCTTTGTGTATGTTGCAAAAGAGAGGTATTCAAGGGAAAATACCCTTAAATTATAACATTTACAAATTCTCAAAATTCGTTCAGCAACTCCTTTTGCACATGTTTACTGATGCCACATCATACGTAAAAATGTGGTCTTTTCTTCTCATCTTAGAGAGAACATTCATAGGATATTTGTTGCTTTAGATGTCACTTATTAATTCGCTGATTTTTCTTTTCAAAAAGAATTCTCTTTTCTTACAAATCGTTCATCTGTAGAATGGATCAATCGAAAATTTTAAAAAATAAAAACAAAAAACAACACAGTGAATGAGTTCTGGAATCATGAAATCTTTAGCAATGACTGTCTTCACATCGTATATTCCTATATATTTCTTATTGAAGGAGCTAAATTTAAAAGTGAGATTCTCCGAAGAGAGGTGACAATGTCGATAACGGAAGGGAAAAAAAACGTGCAATTATTTGGAAGGAAATTCTAAATGGGTTAATAAAAACATTCTAAAACAAAATTAAGGACCGGAATATAGAAATGAACGCAAAATTAGAAGCGCAAAAAGACGGCGAGATTTCAGTGGGATGAGAATGAACAAATACTGAAAGAACGAAAACATGTCACGAACATTCATTTACAGGAAAGCAAGATAGAAGACAACGGTAAAGATATAAAAAAAACAAAAAACACATGAACATAAAAATCGAACAAAAATAAGAAAATATTTGACAAGAGGTGGCGCTACATTGGCAAAAGAAAATGGCAACGAAACAGTGATGAAATTAACTAGTCGGATTTCTTTCACCTTTGTACTAGCTTTATTATCTATTTCCTTGGCACAAAACGAAGATGACTAAATCTTCGATGCAATCATTGCCGGTCCACTATTTTTCTGTTGTCTCCACTAGCAATAATTATATCATTTACGACGGACAATGACGTTGCCTTGTGGATTGGGGCGAGCCACATCGTGATCTGATCAGGGCGCATGCGTGCCAATGAAATTTCCTGTGCCTTCCTGTAGAAATTGTTTATCTGCGTCTATCTGCGTCTCATCACCGTTGGCGACGACTTTCATTCAGTTTAAAGAGAGCAGACATGAGAGAGACAGGCTGGGAAATAATGTTGATAATAATACTAATAATCTATAGAAAAAAAAAATAAATAAAAAGAGGGGAAAACGCGTAGATGCCGCCGGAGAACAGCCTCGATTTCGTTGTCTAACGTTAACAATTGTAAATTAGTCTCACACGAGAGGGAACGGGAACGCTTTATGACGTCGACGATGGGGAAGAGAAGACAGCTTCATATTAGGTTGATGCGTGCACTGTAATGTGTTGGTTAGGTAGGAGCACGTCAATAGATCGAGAAATCAGCCATTTTGCAAGGGCAAAGAAAAACTGAGGATGCGCTGAGAACAGTACAACGTCTGACCCAGAACTTGTCAGGTAATACCATATCGATTTATTAAGCGTTTTTTCTTTTATTATTTTTTTCCGCATAGAAGAGATCTTTAAGCGTATTATTTCTATTAAAGTTCGCCAAATATGAAAGTTGACTTCTCATAAGTAACAAGAAAATTGCAAAGGTTTATTATTATTATTATACTTAAATCGTTATTTCTTATCTCTGAAATTAAGATCGGTCAAACACAATTCCGTTTTATTATTTACACCTCATTATCACCACAGTCAGTCTTTATGCGTGTTAAAAAATTAACGTATGCTATGTACGTAATTTCTATCTTATCGTAGCTACCAAGATATATATTTATATCTATATTTCTATATAGATCTATATTTTTATTCCAGAACATATTCAGCCTGGTATTAACATTACATTCTTTTGTAACATATAGATATATGCTACAACAGAATATTTCGACTGGAAAGATCTCCGACATTCTTAATCTTGAAAGCAGTGAGGTATGTAGCTGAGAACCTTTTTTTTCATTTTGTCATATTAGGCTGTCAATAGGCGTATATATGCGAGAATATAAGAACAAGAGTATTAATAATAATAATAATAATAATAATAATAATAATAATAATAATAATAATAATAATTACCATAAAGGAAGTGATGATCCAAATGAGAATACGCAAAAGGGTGATATTATCCATAACTATAGGGTGAATAAGTTTAATGATATACCGTGAGAAATTATAGAGCGGAAATAGAACCTTGCTTCCTGTGACGAACATCGTGACCGAGCATTACACTGATTCTATCCATGGCTTCTTCTACAAAGGAGACTCAGGTTCGATCCTTGTTGGATTTCTAGAATGTACAGGCCGATATACATGAGACACAATGTTTGATAAATAAAAATGTGGCGTCTATTCCAAATACAAAGTATCCACCATAACAATAATGTTTGAAAATGTCGAATTAAAAATAAATGCATTAATTCTTTAGATATTGTATTGTATACGTTTCGAATACGAAACAGAACAGATATGAAGCTTTCGAGAAAATAATCTGAGTGAAGTAGATGTCAGTCAGATATGTGCCATGTGTGATACACGCTTAGGTGATCATGTAACTTTCGATAGATGTCTAACGAGGCAGATTTTTCCCTCAGTAAGTTGCCATTTCTTTCTGCAATAGACCAGTTACCACCCAAGGCTATAGAAGCCGGTCTGTCCTCCTATTTATCCAGAGCTGGGGGTGGAGAAGAAGAGGATTCATACCTTTTCCAAAGTCATTAACACGTAAACGAATGTAACGAATTCGAGTGGAATAATGGATATCGACTCAGATTGAGGAATCGGAGAGCCGAGTTCGAATTCCAGTCGAATCCATTACAATCACTTACGTTCTAATACAGGATCCTTTCATATTCACGAAAAAGCATTTTGTTCTCGTTATTAAAAGAAGAGAGAAAATTACCGTGTTGATAGATGTTGTTTTTATTCCGAGTAGTTTCATGTTAATACCAAGCTTCAACTAACACCAAACATCTTCTATATCATAACCAAATACTTTCTAATTATAAACAAAGTGAAAATATCCTACAAACTAATAGATACTAACATATGTACCACAGATCGTAGTAAAAAGAAAGTAAAATAATTATATATCCAGCATATCCAATTTAATCATTCGTAACGTTTCTTCCCCACGAACTAACGTGTTGCATAAAACCAAAATTGTATATAAATTTAAATGTCCCCTGGGAGATTGTATCTCCAACAAAAACAATAATATTTATGTTGGCCATACTACAATCACGTTGTCTCGGAGGCTGAGTTTCCATTTGAATGACATGTCTAACATTTCTAAACATTTACAACAGCATGCCTATCCACATTCCCAATTTAGAAAGATTCCGGTCGAAAATACATCTATAATTCTTCATGAAAATAATAAATATATACTAAAAATCCTTGAAGCTATCTATATTAAAAGACTGAAACCAAACCATAACAAAATTAATTATGAATACTCCACAAATTGTCTAAAATGTTTACTGTAGACAATCTAAAATATCAAGATACGCACGAATAGTTTCCATATTTATTTCTCTTTTTTTCTTCGAAAAGAACTCTTCACGGTCTCATAACTTAGTTACCTCCTCTGGAGCGTTAATTATGCTAATCGGTACCAAATTCTGCGTTACTCACTTCACAAATAAAAATTTTAACTTTGAGATGGACACAGCAATTTTGTCTTTGAAAATAAGGAACATTTTTTGTCTTCAAAAACAACACCCTCATTATGACATTGTACTAATATTGAAAGTACATAATAAAAAAAATAAAAAACATGTATCAACACAGTAATTTTCTCTCTTCTTTCAATAACGACTTGGAAGTATCATTTTTAACTGAAAAATTTGTGGGGAGATTACACTATTGAACTAGGGGAGGATAAAGAAGTTTGTATACAGGAGTAAGGGAAGGCAGGGGAAGATTTTATGGATAAACCTTTAAGGCCGCAACCAGTAATAAATATCACAGAAATGCAATCTATGATTTTAGACATTTAAACATCATCATCATTTTTACTATCATAATAATAATAATAATTAGATAAATGAATATAATATTTTAAAAAGGTGAGTAAATAAATAGTAATAAAAGTAATAAAAATCACCAATGAGCTAATAATATCCATGGCATCCACATAAATGTTTAAATATATCTATAAAACATATATATATATATATATATATATAATATAAAAGGCTCAAAATTGACCACTAATATTATATATATATATATATATATATATATATATATATATATATATATATAATAAACACATAAATAATAATAATAATAATAATAATAATAATAATAATAATAATAATAATAATAATAATAATAATGATAATGAACTCTCCCATCGGTTTCGACGTATGAGGATTGTCAATTTAATTGATTCAGTTATGAAATTTTATGTGATAATCTTAAGTGGCACTTAAGAACCGCTAGTGATTTACAAAGCAGGCCGCATATGGAGCAAGAGTAAGGATTGTGGGATGAGATCACTGTTAGATTGGCTGACCTTTTAGATCTTGCTCTCGCTTCTTGAAGACTATTCAGACACGCTGCCTGAAAACTGCTGAGTCCACTAAAGCACGATGATCTCCATTCTACCTGCTCCAAGGCTAAGCGCTCGAGGGTATTATGAGGTATACTGACAGCTGACAAGTTGCTTTTCAGCTTGTCTTTGTATCTTAGCCATAGGCGTCCTGTATTCCTGTAGCCCTCATCTAACTGGCTGTACATTAGGATCTTGAGTATCCTGTCATCAGACATTCTCAAGACATGACCAGTCCACGGTAACTGAGACTGAATGAGAAAAATCCCGATTCCTCCAATATTACACCTGTTAAACAAGTCTACGTTACATGTCCTATCTTGACGGTTATCTCCACAGATGGCACTCAGCTTTTATGGAAAACATCCAGCTGGCGTATATGGTACCTGGATGGATTCCATTAATCTGAGCCGTGCAAAAGGATAGAAATGACAACAGCTCTGTAAACCCGAATTTTCTTATCCAGTCGAATACCCTGCTCATTCCACAAGCGATGGCGAAGTTTGCAGAAAGCACTAGTAGCCTTAGCAATCCGATGCATGATTTCATCATCTAAAGTTTCACTGTAGTTGACTTTGCTACCAAGATAGGTGAAAGTCTTTACATAGTTCAGGGCTTTGTCTTCTACTTACAATGGTCTCTCTGGAAATTTGTGGTGGTTTTTGTTTCTCACCACAGAATTGCTTCGGAGTAGGACAAGGTTGGTGCACTACTTCAGTTTTCTTTATGCTAAGTGTAAGACCAAAGGCTTTACATGCAGCAGAGAAACGATTTAGTAGATGTTGGGCCTGCTCAAAGGATGTCGCAACAAGAGCAGCATCATCAGCAAACAACAAATCACGAATAATTTGTGTACGAAGGTGGGTCTTGGCTTTTAAGCGCTAATGATTGAAGAGACCACCAGTTGTTCGAAACTGAAACTTGACACCGCTCTCTGTGTCTGTGAATGCATATTTCAGCATCACCGAGAAAAAAAGGGCAAAAAGGACAGGAGCCATGACACACCCTTACTTGGTGCCGATTGTGTCATCAAAGGATTCTGAAATTATACTATCAGACACGATATTAGTTTTCATTTCTTCATGAATAGAGATGATGACCTTTAGCATGTTTTCTGGGATGCCGAGTTTCCTCAAGACTTGCCAAACAGCCTCTCGATCCACAGTGTCAAAGGCCTTCGTCAAGTCCACAAACACCATTTACAACTTCTGTTTTTTCTCGCGAACCTTCTCTGCAACTTGACGAAGAGAAAATATCATGTCACTGGTGCAACGACTCAACCGAAAACCACACTGCGATTCAGGATAGATGTCGTCAATAAGGTGAATAATGATTCTGTTTACCACCACTCTAGTTAGGATTTTGCCTGCAATCGAAAGTAGTGATATCCCCCGATGCTTATCACAGACACACCTGGAACCCTTGTTTTTGTAGAGGTATTTCATAGAGGCGTCTTTATAATCATGTGGGACATGGCCTGCCTTCCATAACTCCACGAAAAGGAGATGTAACTTTTTACCAACTTTTGGCCACCATGATTATACACATCGGGTGGAATAGGATCCTTAGGAGTAGGAGATTTTCCAGATGAGATTTGCTTGATGGACTCACTTACCTCTTGATAGGTAGGTTCAAAAGACAACACCGGAAATTCTGGATTTTTCTCAATTGTTGTGATGGTTCCTCATCAGAAACCGAAGTGGTGTTTAAGACAGTTTCGAAATCCTCTTTCCAGCGATCCAAAATGTCTGACTTATCCGTGAAGAGAGTTTCACTATATTGAAGCAACGCCACTTTTCTGAGGACCGAAAATGCTCTTGAGGTCAGCATAGAAAGACTTTAGATCCTTTCTATCTGAAGCTTCTTGGAGTTCAGTGGGCTTTTCAGACCACCAACGCTCTTTCATGGCTCTGAGAGCTCGCTGAACCCGAATTTTGCACTTCTAGTAAGCGATCTTCTTATCGGACGAGTTCTTGTCCTCAATCCATGCTTTATGAGAAGAGTGCAATTGATCTATAAGCTGCTGAACTTCTGTATTATTGTCATCAAACCAGTCTTGATGTTTACGATGTGGTAGGCCGAGAACCTCCAAGGATGTAGAATGTGTTGCATCCCGCAGAGCCTTCCAAGATGATTCGATATCATTGGTAATGTTTACAGATATATATATATGTATAGACACATAGTTACAAACCTAAACATATATTTTCCAGTGTATGAAGCAAAATAAATATCTATTTTAAAACAATTTAAACATATTTTAATGGCGATATTTATGATTTTATTTCTCTGGTTCGGTATCTGGCTTGTATTTTTGTATTTAATTATTTTAATTTTTTCTTCCATCTGTTTGTGAAGCTGTTAGGAGTGTGTGAATTACTGATGATGTTCTATTCATTCTGTGGTGTGAAGCCTCTAACTTTCAATTTCCAGAAATGTTTTGATAGAACTGTTTATCTTTTCAATAGTGACCCCCCCCCCACCGAAAAGAATTAAATAAAATAAAATAGCTACTTTATGTTTTTTATCTGTTTTTTTTTTTTTATCAGCTCGTCTGGCTGAATTTATATCATTTAATAAAGTGTAATCGGTCTGATGAGGCAGATATATATATATATATATATATATATATATATATGTATATATATATATATATATATATATATATATATATCGGTTTTGTAGTGAGTATTCAATTTATGTAACGTAAATCATTCAAACGAAAAACAAATACTGAAGCTAGTTATATGGCGAGAATCACTCTCACAAACAATATTTAATAATAAATTACAACCAACTTCGAATCTGTTAATGAATGGTGTGATCCTTGTTCATAAATTCCGGGTTTATCTGGTCTTATTTTTTTGTACGAGCCGGCTTTCAGTCGTTTCGAACGACCATCCTCAGGTAGACATATTAGTGTGTTTTTTTTTTATTCTTGATAATAATTGTGACAATACTATTATTATTGAACAATTTAGTTCATGCCACTTTTCTCCAGTACAAGAACGCACATTTTTCAAATTTAAAAAAAAATTCAACCTCAGCGTTGTGTCTGCAGCGCTCCAAAATTATTCTTACATTTAACAATATCTCATTACTTAAAAAGCACTCTTTCGGACCACAAGATCTTTCGATGTCGCATTACTATTCGGAATTTAACAAAAACACACTAATATGTCTACCTGAGGATGGTCGTTCGAAACGACTGAAAGCCGGCTCGTACAAAAAAATAAGACCAGATAAACCCGGAATTTATGAACAAGGATCACACCATTCATTAACAGATTCGAAGTTGGTTGTAATTTATTATTAAATATTGTTTGTGAGAGTGATTCTCGCCATATAACTAGCTTCAGTATTTGTTTTTCGTTTGAATGATTTACGTTACATAAATATATATATATACATACACAAACACACACATATATATATATGTATGTGTGTTTGTGTGTGTGTGTGTGTGTGTGTGTGTGTGTGTGTGTGTGTGTGTGTATACCTGCCTCAACAGACCGATTACATTGGATCACAGCAGAGGCATTTGCCAACGATAAAAAGGGCATACTCTGAAAACAAAACAAAACTATGATGTGATGTATATTCACATATCATTTTTAATCATTTCACCCCAAGCAAGGCGATAAAAGCTACTATGACGCAAGTGTTTATTGAGAATGAAAGAAACTGAGAAAATGTTACTGAGGAGAAAAGAAAATAAAAAGAACAGAATCCAGGGCGACAGAAAATGACGATTGACATTGCATTTAAATTTTTAAAGATGCAGTTGACAAGAAAACAAGAAGCCTGAAGAAAGTTCTACAAGCGAGAAGTGCGATAGAAGAAGCTGTTAACTAGGGAAATTATGGGAGCTAACTACTAATGTAGTAATGCGCTTACATTCATGAAGTCGGGGTATCAAAGAGAAAACTTTATCAACAAAATTACTATAATGATATCCCCAGAAAAGGCACAGGGATGCTACGGTACCTATGCTGGAAACTGACTGAAGCCCGGATGCCAAGGTCAAGGCCGGTAACGATTCAGATTCACCAGATATGCAATCATATTCACCAGATTTAGCACCGACAGATTTTGATTTCTTTTGATCATTGGAACATATCATATGTGGCCAAACATTCAGAAATAAAGAAGTTGAAAACAGTTTTTCAAAATTCTCTTTTTTTATTTGAGCTAAGACGTCGAATCTTGAGCTGATGTGGGAGGGCTAACCGAATTTTATCATTCATATGATGAACTATGACTGCTTCTGGCTACTAAATAATTCGCAATGAAACAAATCTAATTTTACTCGTTATCATGAAACAAAAATGAAAAATAAAGGCAGAAAGTATTAAATCGTTTGTTATCTGCTACAAGATGCCAAATTTGCAGACTTTCACCTACCACCTAAGTCGTCAACTTTCAGAATGTTAGCGATCACGGTTCTCCACAACCTCCAATCCTTTGTAGCTCGAAGTAATATTTCACCTTGCTATCCATTCACATAAGCTCGTTAGATATGTTACTTGATGCTTTCCTCTTGCTTTCAATATGTCCTGTGAATGTTAAATTCTACAAAAGCCATTTTCCTCGTTAAGTGTCCCATAAATTTCAACTGTCTCTTTGTGGTGCTAATTGCAAATGATTTTTTTTGTTCTCATTTTCAAAACTTACTATTTACTTGCATGTTCCGTTCATAGTATTCTCAGCATGCTTCTGTATAACCTGTTATCTTTTCCCTCAAGTCTGCTCTTGATTTGTAAGGGAACTGTCCAGCATTCAGTTATAAAATATTACGTCGTTTCTTCTAATTCCGGACAAATGTATCATCCGGTGTAATTTGAAGCCATACCTGACCTAACATAATCAATTGTTTGGTTCTCCTGAATAATCTCATAGCAGATTACTTCCAATGCCATCATTTGTGCAGTATAATCTTCGTTGAATAAAGACTTGATAGTTTATTTCATTTATCTCAGGATCTTTTATGTTCCATTTTATCGCCAAACTTATGTGGAAGTCACACATCAAAGCGACTAATATAAACAACCTTTTATAAATGATTTTCACCGATTAAAGTGGGTATTTTAAGTACGTTGGCAATCTCCTATTTTGTATTATGTTGATTATTCTGGTTTGATCTTCATTTACAACATCCGATTTTCTTGACTGTTAAGTATGGTTCCGTAAGAAATTTCCACCATGAAATTTCGCAATTCCATCTTGAAACGTTCGACTCTTCGCAGCACCATTCTAGTTTACTATTAAAATTTAATGAACTTAGTTTCATAAATTTTAATAGTAAAGTAAAATCATATAATTTTGGAAAATTCGCCAAATGTATTTTTCTTGCTGCTATGATATTCAATTGTCAAATGTGCACTTAAGTGTGTATTTTATATTTTTTTAAAATTAAAAAAAAATCTGCTGTAAAAATGTCTTCCATTTCATTTTCATTGTTAGAATAACTAAAAAAAAATAGATGACTATTTTGATGATAAAAAAGTGCAGGATGATATTGAGTTGTTAAAATAAAATCCAAAAAGACAATTTGGAATAAAGTTATTTAAAGCTGAACCCTCTTCATGTCAATTAACAAAATCAAAACCACACCACAATCGTTTGGCACTACACTATTATTAAGTAGAGTCACTGGCCATTAGTACTGCATCTTTGACACTATAGAAAGATTGGTGGTGGGGGGTGTCTTAAAAATAAACAGAAGAGTACATTTGTTTGCTTGGTTTCAATCCATAACAATGTTATTGTGATGTATCTAAGCAAAACCGTTACTTAATTTTCAAAATAAATTAGAAAACTTCATTTTGTTTATTTATATTTTGTTTGTTTCTGTCTGTTTTCTTTTTTGCGGGGTGGTGGTTCATAATATTATCTTCATAAATCTCTATATAAATCTTATAGGCGGAAATATCTATAGGTCTAATTTAAGAAGATAAGAGGGTTACGGCCACGTTGAAACACCGGTTCCTGTACGATCACAGAAGTTAAACAACGTCGAGCCTGACTAATACCTAGATGAGTGACCGCTTGGGAATACCAAGTGCTGTAAGTTTGGATGTGCGATTGGTTTAATGGACAATGTCTCGGAATTGTTAATCAGAGAACCGAGTTCCAATTCACGTTGTGTTCGTTATATTCACTTACACCCTAATACCCTTGGGAAACGTATCAATCTACCTCTTCTCTCCCCGGCTAGGGCTTAGTTATTAAAACTTGTGCATCTAAGAATTATTATTTCAAAAGAAAATCTTACAATCTAAAAACATGTTCTGGCTTTAAATAACCTACAAAGAATTGGTAAGCCGTAGGAAACGTGTCAATAAAATAAAATAACAATATAAGTACAAGCGAAAACTAAAAACATTATGTGTTTAAAGTCAAAATTAGCTGACAGTAGGATTGTACATATTAAAAAATATTTCTTTTCTGAAGTTGTCCGATAAAAACACACAATAAAGAATCTTTCAAAATTTATATCTGTGTGATTTAACCCTTTCATTTTTAATATTTGATTTAACCCCACCAAATTCACTTTTTTTTTGTTTTAATTTTGTGACACCCTGCTTGTACTGTAGTAATTCCGATTCTCTTTCGGCGCTCTTTATCACTGCCTGTGCCAAACTATGTTAAGATTAGTAATAAACTAATTTCGTTACTGTAATGAGTTCGATTCCCACAGATTGCTTCATATTTGTAGCCTTGCACCAAACTAAGTTTCTTAATTTTAATAGTAAAATAAGCATAGGTACATCTACGAGCATCATATAATTTTGAAAAATTCCCCATATTTATTTTTCTTTTGTCTTACCAGTCATTTCTTTTCTATTTCTCTTCTTGAAAATCTAATATTGTTATCCTGTGATTCAAAGACTTTTACAGGTGCGATTCTCTTTGATAGGCATCCTTTTCATTTCTCCCCCATTCTCTGAGAATCGAACATTTTTCTTGTTTTGTTTCAATCGGAATATCTTCAGCAAAATACGCTTTTATTCGCATTCCTGTCTCTGGCAACTGTTTCTATTCAAGAATATCAAATATGACTTCTGAACTTTGGATCGGGCCAATTCTACAAACAGTTCTCGCTTCATCGATGAATATCAATATGTCTTTGAAGAGAAAGACTTTTTTGTTTTCAGTAGAATTTCTTGCTGCTTATTTATCGATATTTTCACTCATTACTGAAGAGGAACATAAAAGACTATGTCTTCACAATGAATAATTGGCGCATAACTTTATCTGTTTCTAAATTGGAAGGAATTGCCGAAAAGATCTGAGTTCGATCACGAAGCGATTTAAATAAAGAAAAAAGAAACGAAAAAAAACAAAAAAAAAACTCTGATGTCTGGTCAGATTTTGAGAAGTGATTCGAACCGAACACTTTTCAGCACCCCTTGTATATAACTAAACTTGAGTTAAAACACTATTCGTTGCTGTCGAATATGTTTATCTAACCCGTCATGAACAAAATTGGTGGAATTATATATTTGGCACTGCGACCAGAATTTTTATTTTCTATTTTTGTTATTATATTACTATAGATAAGCAATTCCAGATCACGAATAGTATATATAAAAGTTAATATGGAGTTAGAATTAGCTATGCAAATTATTTTTAAATTGATTCATTTGTGGAAGCCAAAACAAATATGCTCATTTGACGGGATTTCAGAATTTAAAAATATTTTTTTTTAATTCTTAATCATGAATTCGTTACATATATCAAATAAGAAATCCAGATTATGAATTTCAATTTTAAGCAATCACGTCTATGGTTTCATCATATTTTGTTTTGACTTTCGTAGTGGGCGATCGATTTACAATGGATTTACATAGCACATTGAAACCTCACCCCCATTTTTTTTTTAAGATTTAATTATTGTTTATAGTAGTGATCTGGAAGGCCTAATAAGAAAAAGAAATTTTGAAAAATCATCTACTGTACAATGCCAACTTGAATGCCTTAAAACAGATTGTTCAAAACATTGATTCTAATTATTATTATACGCTTACATTCAATATAAATATCAACCAAGGACACATACCTAATGCAATCAAGGGTCTCCAGAATTTCTGAAAACACACCACTCCTTCAAGTCAGTACCTCTCGGCAATGTTCTTATTATAATTCATGTATTTGTAAATATAACTTTACAATTATACGCAATTTTACTATTTGTTGCCTAAGTATCTCATTTTGTTATATATGTAGAGATTTTAATAGCTCCTTCTTCAATGCAGACATACAGTGATTTCCCAAGCGTAAGGGTAGTTTTAGCGGGGGATTGGAATGCCTTACTTGACCCCGATATAGATCGTATAGGGCAAAAATCGGGTACTAACAATCCTGATGTGAAACCATTTCGGGACTTTATCGGCGGGTTTGATCTTATCGATGAGTACCGGAATGAGCACCCTCGGGAGGTAGCATGGACTTGGACACATAGTGGCAACTCGGCTCCTGGGACACTTGCGAGCTACCTCGACCGAATTTTAGTTAGGAGAGCCGATGTAGGGCTCTTAGGGTGTCCAAGTTTCCATTATATAGTTTATTCGGATCATAGGCTTGTCCGGGTCCGTGTAAACTTAGATAAGCCTAAGGTTAGGTTGGCTGGGTACTAGAAATCAAACTGCTCACTATTTGGTGAGGAGGATTTCCGGGACCAGCTATTACTAATGATACAGTGGGAATTGACGGGGGCGGTTTTAGGGAACGCCTGGTGGGATAAATTAAAATCCCAAATTAGAACGTTTGCTGCGGATTTTAGTCGTTGACTCAATCTAGGTAGATTAGCGGCTCAAACGGCTTTAGAAGAAAAAGTTGATCGGGCAGTGAAATCCCGTAATAGTGGGGAAATAGCCTTAGCTAAGGCAGAGTTGTCCTCCTTGCTTATCAAGAAGGATCAAGCTCTGGTAGTTAGGGCTAGGTTAAAAAGAATGTCCCCTGAGGCGACGAATATGGCAGCTGAATTGCGTGCAGAGGAAAATCGGAGCGCTGCTCGGCGACATATCGCGTGCGTCACATTGCCGGATAATCGGACCGTGACTACAAACGCGGGCATATGCGAGGCCTTTCGAGATTACTTTCAGGATCTTTTTACCAGGGAGCCCGGTCTGAGCCCTGCTCGGTTCGACGCCTATTTGGCCGAATTTCCCTGCCTCGAGGCAGCTGAAGCGGCTGGGTGCGAGGGCCCCATCACAGAGTCGGAAATCTAGGAACCGCTGAAACAGGTTGCCCTGGATAAATCTCCGGGACTAGATGGTCTTCCCTACGAAGTTTACTTGAGGCAGTCGCCCGTTTTTGTTCCTTTGCTGGAACTGATCTTCAACAACTGGATGAAGCAGGGGTCAATACCCCAACGCTTCACCAGGGGTGTGATCAAGTTGCTACGTAAGGACAAGAACGGTGGGGATGAGTTAAATAACTTTCGCCCTTTGACTATTTTAAACACAGAGTTAAAGATCTTAGCCAACCGTTTGCAGCTTGTCCTGTCTATTCTGATTGGCTCCGAACAGACTTGTGCTGTGAAGGGCAGGACTATTCAGGATAAACCTGCATACGGTACGCTTGGTCTTAGTACAAGTCGACAGTGAGACCGCGCTGATCAATTTAGATCAGTCCAAGGCCTTCGATAGGGTTCACCATCGGTTTCTGGAGGCTGTCCTTTCGGCGGCCGGTTTCGGAGCCGACTTTCGCTCCTGGATCCGACTTTTGTATGCGACCCCCGGTGCGCTGGTGGAGGTGAATAGGGTAAGATCGAAGCCTTTCGTATTGTCTCGCTCCATTCGTCAAGGTTGTCTGCTTTCGCCTTTGCTTTACGTTCTTGCGTTGGAATCTTTCCTTCGCAAGTTAAAGGCGAATCTGGTGCTGCGCGGAATTTCCTTGCCTGGGGCTACCACCTCAGCCAGGTATTCTGCCTATGCTGACGACGTTTCGGTTCTTGTGTCGAGCAGAGCCGAGATTGACGAAGTCAGCAAAGAGATCAGTGGGTATGATATGGTGACAGGGGACAAGATCAACCGCTATAAGTCTGTTGGCTTGCGGTTGGGTGCGTGGAAGGGAGTTTCTCTTCCCGGACATTTCCTCTGGACGGATGGGCCGATCAAGATACTCGGCGTCTGGTTCGGTCCTGATCTCCAGTTGGAAATGAATTGGTCGGAGGTACAAGGGTAGGCCGAGATCGCGGTTAATCTGTGGTCTCGGAGGAGGCTTTCCTTGAAGGGGGGGCGGAAGTATGTGTTTCACACATCTACCCGATTAACCTTTACCCACTCTCTGTACTTCCAACCCGTCTACCAGACTAATATTAATAGTAAGGCTAATGTTCTCTTTCTTTTGGAGAGACAAAGCCGCTATGGTATCTCGCGAGATCTGTTGCCTTCATCTCTCTGAGGGGGGTCTGGGTATGCCTAGCATTGAAATTCGTCAATATATGCTTCGCATCAACTTTCTAGACCGAATGTGTCGCGGATCGGATGAGGGTGGCGCCTTCTGGAAGGAAGACATCCGTAAACATTTCCCATCCCTGAGAAGTGTGCACTCGTGCCGGGAGGAGGACGGCCGTACACCCCCAGCCGAATGCTCCTTCTACCGCGAATGTCGCCATGCTCTGAAACGCCTCTCACGGGCGTCGGATGGCCTCTCCAACGTCCAGGCATTGTCTCGTAGGGCATTGTATCAAGTGTTAGTCAGGTGGGCCGTTCAGGATGATCTTAATGACAAACTCGGTCTTACTAAGCAGGAGGCTCGCTCGATATCGCCTTGGGCGCCTGGGTTGAAATGCCTCAATAATGATGAGGCATCACTCATCTGGCTGGTGATTCGTGGGGCCCTCTGGGTCGCCAAGAGACTTTGTTCAGCAGGCTTGGAGAAATATCCAAACTGCCGTCGCTGTACTGGAGAGGTCACGCCTTCAATCATTGCAAGGCGGTAGTGCCGTTGAGCAAGTTTGTTGAAGGCCTCATGGTTCACATACTGCAGGGAAAAGTTCTTTGTCCTTGAGGCCAGTTCTGTTTGTAGCAATGTGGTGCCACAGATGATGAAGGTTGAACAATATGTGTTTGTTCTTTTGCTTACTAGGTGTTATGAGAGTCGTGATTTGGACGACGCGTCAGAAGGAATTCTATGAGGGCGAGAAGTTCACTTCTTCCCAATTGATCTTCTTCTTTAAGCATCAGCTTAAAGTCAAGATTAGGACGGAAAGGCGGCGGCTCACCTCATCGGAATTTGGCAAAAGGTGGGTGAATCTTGCATCTTATGTGTCGAGTAAAAGTGGCTGACCTGGAGTGGCATTTTGATGCCGGTTAGGCATCACGATATTGTTTTCCTTGGTTGAATTTGGGTAACGCATCCCTGGATTTAGGCTAGAATATGTTTTTGGTTTTGATTCTTTAGTTTTTCTTTTCTATTTCTGTAAACTTAGCTAGGGTGTGTTTGCTCATTGGCCCCCCTTTTTCTGTCCCCTTTTCTTTTCCTTTAGTTTAACTCCCCATCCTCTCCCTCGTTAGGTGGTGAGTGATTTCAGTTCTCTGGTGGATGCGGGGCTGCTTTCGTTTCGCGGGTGTGTTTTTCGTATTTGTTGTTGTGTCTGAATCAGTGCGTGTGTGTGTGTGTGAGTGCTTGGGATGGATGAATGTTTTCTAGATTGTTGAAGTCCCGTATCGATTTCGTCCAGTTAACTGATTTTACTGTCACATTTAGGATTTGTGGGGGGTTTTATTACTAACATGATTTTGTTTAATTTCTTGTAAATAATTTTAAGTCATATTGTATATAATCATTGGGGTTTCTTTTAACTTGATATTTTTATTCCCCTCCCCCACAGACATTATTTGTACATATGGGGTTAATTAGGATTTTCATTGAGACAATGAGGTATTTTGGTGGGTATAGTAAGAAAGGTAAGTATGAATGTGTTGTTTTGGTGGTAGAAATATTGTTTGGTATGATTGGGTCAGTGATTGTGGCTAGCCAAGTTTAAAATTAAGATAAATGTTTACCGTCCTTTTTCCCACCCCCTCTTTTGGCCTTGTGCCACATTTGTTGTATTTACAGCAATAAATATTGTTAAGTAGGATGCCGGTTTGTAGCAATTTGGTATTGTCACGGAAAAAGGGCGAACAGTATGTGTTGTTGCACGGTATTATGAGAGTTAGCATGGACGAAGTTACAGAAGAAGTTTCATGGATGGGAGAAGTTCTCCTCAACTGATCTCGTTCTTTAAGAATAATCTTAAAGTCAAGATCAAGACAGGAAGGAAGCAACTCCTTTCAGGGAAATTCGGCGAAAGCTGGGTAAAGAGTTGAGCGCTTGTGTGGAGTGACTGGTGCCAACTGGATATAAAGGATTTTGAACCACTGAGCTAGTCATGTGTCATCTCAGTCAAATATTAGGCTTGTGTAGGATATTTTATTCTTAGTTGGTCCTTTTAATTTTTAACTTAGCTAGAATTGCCCAGCCCCCCTCTTTTTAGGCGACAGGAATTTGCTGTTCACTTGTAGGTTTGTTTTTATTCGCGTGTTTTTTCTTTTTTCTTCTTTTTTTGTTATTGTGTCTAGCTGAGTTCGTGTGTGTGTGTTTGGGAAAGTTTAGGACTTTTACTACAAGTTTCACACTTTTTCGTCTAGCTAACTGATATTTCTGCTACGGTTAGATTTTGGGAGAGGTCCTCCATTACTAACACTGTTTTAATTGGTTTGTAAATATATTATGTCCTTGTAAAAAATGATTCGGGAGAAAAGTTTTTAAATGTTGTTATTTTCATCTCTCCCAGCCGCAGAATTTACATACTCGTATGGGATTAGCCCGGGATTCAGAGAAATAATGAGTTATTATAGCGGCTCTAATGTGACCCGGAAATCTAAATGTATTGTTTTCGTGAAAATAACAGTATTCGTGCGAATGGGTCAGTGACTGTGTTCGCAACATATTTGCTGTATTTGCTGTAATTTTGTCGTGATAAATACCTTCAAGTAGGATAGCATGAATCACCCATATAGCAACATATTAATTTATAGCAATAGGAAGAATTGATAATTAAACAACGAATTTTGGCAGTGTTTGCTACAATATATGTTTCATCAACGAAGCAGAAAATGATTGGCAACGGACATGCATTAAGATGAGCGTTACTTAGAAAACGGCGCTACACACATATACACGCACACAAACATATCATATATATATACACACACACACACAAACACACACACACACACATATATATATATATATATATATATATATATATATATATATATAATCATTAGGAGAGGGAAAACAATAAATGGGTAGGATTGAGGGAGATGATTGATGTTGCATTTAAAAAGATCTTGACAGGAAAGAAAAGAAACCCGAAGATAATTCCACAAGTGAGAGGTGCGAGAAAAATTATCAGCATAGAAATTACGATCACATCTAGCAATTTCAACTGTAAAATGAAGAAACCTAGTTGCTGATTTAGTGTTGCATTTAAATCCGTGAAATGGATGTAGCAAATAGGAAAACTCATCAGAACAATTATCATGAAATTATTCATAAAAATGAACGGGGAAACTACGGGGCGGCGGCGGGCAAATGACTGGTCGAGATGCTACTTTAGATTCTATCAAATAATCTAGATACATAGCAGATGCATCAGACCTGGCAGGGTAGCAATATTCAATGCTACATCTGTGACAGAGTGGTAGATGATAGATGGTACATTTATGATAGAAAGAACTAACTTTCCTAGCAGCAGGCATCGCAGTTGATTCAATATAATCGTTCCAGTCTAATGCCAGTGGAAATCGTCAGACTGAGAAAGGGCAATGATTTATTCATCTGGAGGTTAGCATCAGCCATGACTAGACGGTATAGCAGCCGGCCGGTATATGCACTTTTCACACAAGGCTCGGTATACTGAATGATCCTTGTTGCACTGGTTAACAACAAAGTAAAGATCATTTCCGAGATGCGCTGCCAATTTGAGTTCATGGAATCCCTCAGACTTAAGAGAGGATAAAATAGTTATTATATGTAAAATGTAAATGCACTGCTAATGATCTTACTAAAGACATGTACAGTAAATCAAGAAGTGAACTGCTAGTGGAGTCGAACAGAATTAATTGGTACTAATAGAAGAGAGTTCTTAAATGTTTGAAGTAGATGCATCTCTAATGAATTTACTTTGGAACTGCAGTGAATTTTTTTAACTACAGATATTCTTTGTAAATGGTTTTACTAAAGAAAAGTAGAAAGTGATTGCTAGTAGTCAAACGTCTTCTATAAACATATATCCATTAATTATGACTTTCTTAACGGGCAATTCGTATTGTAAATATATTTTAAGAATAAATACACCGTTTTTTATTGTATAAGACTAGTCTGACAAAACAAGACAACAAAATAGCTCACTTCCGCTTACATAAATCACAAAATATAGCGAGGTATAACATCCGAGCTCTTAAAAATTAAATTGTAAAAACAGAATCTTTGATAAACTATAGTCCCACTTGACGTCCATAAATATTGTTCAAAACAACACATGTTTATTAAATACTGTAATTGTATCTTCTTTAACCGAAGAACGGGAAAAAATTCCAAAAACTATAAAAGATATTCCCATGGGATGACAATACGCACTTGAAAAAATTGATGATAGAAAAAAACAAATAGAAGAGAAAGAGAATTAAAAGCTGAATACTAATTTGTTAACAAACAAAATTTAAAAGAAAATGTAAATTCATTTAGAAATAAAAATATTCGGACAGTTGTGAACCAATTTAATGAATACAAATAGTATCGACAATGAGTTAAAATGAGAAGAAAGGCGAAAAGTCACAATAACATCAGACAATCGCAACCACAACAGAAGAAATGCCCTGATCTCAAAAAAAGACTGCCAGTAATGTTTCAAATCTAAGCTGAAGATTCCCGCGGAAATACACCAGTCTAAATCAGATCATTACAATGTTTGTCTCTAAATGTAAATAATAACGAACCTAGTGATGAGGAATTCCAGAAATCTATAAAAAAAAAAAAAGAAGAAATAATCACTTACAATTGAGGTTGAACTTTTGAAAATAGCATACCCTCTCCCTAAATATAAAACTAAGTTTCTCAGTTTTATGATCGAAGCCTGGAACCAGAAGTGCATCCCCAAAAAGTGGTAAGCCGATAACTATATTACTTCTTTGAACTTTAAACGGCACCAGTATACGCTGTTTCGTTCAATTTATTAAAAAGTTTTTTTTTCTTTTTTAATCATCACCAGAGCAACGAAAGAGACGCATTTACTTACAATAAAATCTAAAAATACCGTAGATAGGTATACGTTATTGAACCAACCCGAACAACATGATGGTTCCCAGGTAGCTGTTACATGCTTCGAAATTAGCGGCATGTTTTATGGCTACTCATTCATAAATGGTAGAATTTCACTATTATGACAACTAGGTAAACAATTAAGAATGCCCAAGAAGTCATTCTTGATTTTGATGACGAGTTTGATGCAGAGGAATTAGAAGAATTTAATTCCAAGTTTGACTTTGGCTTAAACAGCACCAGATGCAGATATAGTTATATTTACGATACATTTTGCATTTTTAGGAAAACTTATTGCGTTTCATCGAAACATCAGACAACGTCATATTAATTCGATAAAATGCCTGGTTATAATGTTACCAGAGTAAATATATTGTTCAGAGTGGTTAATTTGTGAAATTAACAAATTGAATTACGTTAAAATTAGTAAAATTTAGAAAGAAATTCATTCTGGAAAAGGTTAAAAAATAATTTGAAATGATAAATAAATTAACTCTTTTTAATTTTACTAATTTTAATGTAATTCAATTTGTTCCAGCGAGAGCTACAGCTATTGTGCTTAAAACTTTCTGGTAACCAGATAGTTTTAAGCACAATAGCTGTGGCTCTCGCTGGATCAAATCCTTTGTTTCAGCTGACGTAGTGCAATATATTAAAAGTAGCATAACTTATAAAGAAATTCCTTCTGGGAAAAGTTGAGAATATAATTCGTAATGATAAATAAAGTAACTCTCTTGATCTAGAGTTAACCTGTTAGTTTCAAAAAACATTAATTTGGCTCTCGTTTGATCAGTTGACTTCGTATAACAAATATTTACGACCAGACACAAAGTTTTGATGAAATTTTAATAATGCGTTTTCTTTTTATGTTTCATCCGCTTAAACAAAGAAAAATCATTTTCGAAGCTAAAATGACAAAAAAAGACAAAAACTGAAATTCCTGTTTATTTATATCTTTTAGACATGTTCGTAACTTGAAAGAAACTCGCAGCAGCGAAGCAAGCATATTTCAATACGGATCCAAAGTTGTTTTGTCAGAGTAAAAACGAAAGATAAGGAGACACATAACTGTTCTCTTTACAACATTACACATGAAACAAGCCTTTTGAATTATGTGTTTGTTTCGCTCTCATTTTCGTTTCACTGGGCGTTTGGGGCGTGAAAGGGTGAATAACAAAGCGTATGTAATAATCGATACCCTTTCGAACAAGTACAAGAATTAGGCGTCCATACTTACAACCACCAGCAACAACAACACCATCTCCAACAACAATGCTTTTTCGTGTCTGACACAAACAAAATAGGCTGCATTTTGTGATAAACACGAAAGGCTTACCAAAAAATGTAGCAGAATTAATCAACTCGTTGCCTTTTCAAGATTTTCTCTTTCACAGCAACACAAACATTTGTGAACGAGATGATCGGAAGGATAGAAAATCCGGGCAACTCACCCGAGTCTAGCATATTTTGACACAACTTTATATCTTTTTCCTTTTCCTTGTCTCGTTTCTCAATTTTGAATTTTTCGTCTTTTTTCATTATTTTCTCTCCGCTTTTTTTTTTTTTTCTAGTCCTGTTTTTTTTTACCTTTTTTTTTAAATATTGCTCTGTATTTATTTTTTTTCTTTTACGATACTTTTCTTTTTTTATTTTTTTTTTATTTCTTTCTTTGTTTCTTTTCCTTCTTTCTTTCTTTCTTTCTTTTATTCTGACTCTCTCTCTCTACTGCTTTCTTCCTGTTTCAATTTTAAGACTTCCCAATTTTTATCTTTCTTTTTCTTTCTTTATCCCTTTACTTTTTCGTCCTCTCTTTCTCTACGTATTTCTCTACTTTCTTTCCTTCCATTTTTAATTCTCCTTAAATTTGTTAATCTTTACACTTCTTCATGTATTTCTTTTCTTTTCGCTTTATTCTTTTTATTCTATCTTTCTCTCTTTTCTTTATTTTCTGTTATTATTCATTCATTCAATTTTTCTTTCTTTCCTTAGTTTGTTTATTCTTTCACTCTTTCTTTTGTTCGTTCTTTATTTCGTTAGCTCTTTTTTGTCTGTCCTCTGCTTTCTTTTGTTCTTTCTTTGTTTCCTTCTGTTTCCCTGCTTTCTTTCCTTTTTCTTTTTACTTTCTTTTTTCGAAAACAAACAGAAAAGAAACTCCTACCTATAACAAAAAGAGGAGATCGATAAACAAACATGTGAGACATACATTTGTCAAAGTCCAATCATAGTGGGGGTGTTCCGGTGCCCTTGAAGTCCGACCGATGACATCTTCTCAACCGGGTCTCAAACACAAGAAACGCGTACACAACGAACAGTTGGAGTTGTAGTGCCGGCCCGAAGCAACATGGCGTTGAATATACTGCGGCGTCAGGTACCAAAGCGAGCGGATACATCAAACAAACGGACAATCAGCATTGGTTGACTTCTAGAGTTCTCCATGCCACTCACCCAAACTCAGTGGCCAGAGCGAAGATGAAAACCACAAGAGATCGTTGTTATTTTACGTGGGCCGGACTTAGCTATTCGTGGTCATATGTGTGTGAGCCTGCTTTCACATAAAAGAGATTTGCAGATCAAAGAATAAAATCGCTACTTTATCCACTTTTAGGATTCATATTTCACGTTGCTTTCCTCTATTTTAAAGACGAAAAAAGAAAGTAAGTTTGTTGCACATGCATTTATATAAATATTTCAGAAAGGAAGAAAGAAAAATCTCTAGATGTTTGACAAAATTCAAAGAAGTTTCTGTAATATAATCAATCCTGACCTGGCATCTCGATTCCAGTCACTTTCCAACCGCCGTGATGTAACTTCGGTCTGTCTTTCTACAAATATTTTCATGGTAATTGGTCTGATGAGCTGTTCTCCTTAGGGCTTCGTCTACATGAATTTAGGCGTGATACTAGATTGGCAACTAGTCTCACTAGTAAATGCAACCATCAATTCTATTCTAATAATTTCTTGTTCGCACACCTTCCGATGTCTTGCTTTCCAGCCACCAAAAGTCTTCCAAAATCTAAATGCAACATCAGTCGCCATCTTCTGTCTTCTTGAATCCCGTTCCTTTATTCTTCGCTTCTCCGAACTGAAGTCTTTTCATTCTTTTTCATTCTCTGTAAACCCCTTGCGTCCTACTAATTTATTTGTCTGTCTACTTTTATCTAATCCTCTAAGTATTATATCTATCTCTAAGTAGTTTATTTATGTAGCTCTCTAAGTAGTTTATTTATGTATTAATCTAAGTATTTTATCTCTCTAAATATCCCATTTAACTATTTTTATCTATCTATCTATCTATCTATCTATCTATCTATCTAACTAACTAACATCTCTCAAGCAAATACTTCCAAACACTTCTTTCCAACCATTTCTGTCATCCATAGCTCTATAGAGATTTGTTTTCTGTGACTTTTATGAGTTGATTGATTATGATTCTCGTTGATCAACCTCTTGATACCTTCGCATAATTTGGAAACCATATTAAAATCTGATGTCCTACTCCTTGTTAAATTCTCCAGCAAATATACGATAAACTGCACGCGCCTTTCAAAGATTGTGTACTTTCACGGTAATTGCTCCGATGAGCTGCTTTCGCTGGTTCCTAGGCCTCATGAATTTAAACCTCCTACGAGGCTGGCATCCCGTTCCCACCCCTTCACCGTTTAAACTGTTAGATGTAGACGTCTCTTCTACTCCAATAGCTTCATGTCTCGCACATCTCGCCCGTGGAACTCCCTTCCTTATTCCTGTTTCCATGACAAATACAAGCTCCAACTATTTAAGTGTAACGTCAATCGACATCTCCAGTTGCCTTGATCTATCCACTTCCCTTCTCCACATCCTTTCACCTTTCATTCCTATCTGCTCTCGCTCCAAATCTTCTGTAACCCCCTTGCCTTGATCGATCCACTATCTTTCTCCACATCCTCTCCTTTACCACTCCTATCTGCTCTTCCTCCAAATCTTCTGTAACCCCTTGCGTGCTAGTGGCTTCCAGCCTTGCTTGGGGTGATAAGCTTTAAAAAAAAAATTAAAAAAAACTACAATTTGTTTTTTTTTTCTTTTTTTACTTTTCTTTTCCATTTTTTCTTTTTCTTTTCTTTGTCTTTTTTGCCTTTCAGTCTTTATTTTTTCCCTTTATTCTGAGAACACTTTCTTCCCTTTTTCTTGTCGTTCCTTCTTTTCCTCTCCTTTGTCTTTTCCCTTGGATCTTACTTCTCTTTTTCTTTTCTCTTTCAACTTTTTTCCCCTTTTTCTTTTTCTCTTTAATCCTTTCTTTTTTTTTTTTCGTTGTCA
Organism: Acanthosepion esculentum; assembly: GCA_964036315.1. Taxonomy (NCBI): domain Eukaryota; kingdom Metazoa; phylum Mollusca; class Cephalopoda; order Sepiida; family Sepiidae; genus Acanthosepion; species Acanthosepion esculentum. Next base: position 60,906,739 of record OZ038478.1, read on the forward strand.
ATTTTTATTTGCTCTTTTTTGTCGCTTTCATCTTTTTTTCTTTTCTCATTATTCTTTTTAATTATCTTTTCTCCTTCATGCCTTTTCTTATATATCTCTTCATTTCTTCTTTTGACTCTTGTCTCTTTCGACTTTTTTCTTTCTTTTCTTTCCTCTTTCAAATTTTCCATTTTCTCGTATCTTCCTTTTTTTTGTTTCTTTTTCATACATTTTCTTTTCTTTTCGGTTGTCTTTCACACTTCTTTTTTTTACTTATTTTTTGGCTTTTCTATTTCATTATTTTTCTTTTCTTTTATCCATTTTCTTTTATCTTTCTCTTTTGTTGTTTTATTTTCTATAGTTTATTTTCGAAACAGTTTTCTCTAAAAGCGGCAGTTTACTTTCGTATGTAACTATCTTGCTTGATCAGAGCGGGTTCAGTTTTTACAAGAACAAAATAAGTATCAAAACAAACTGAAATATTCCCTTTTCCATGATGATTTTAACTTTGGCAAAATCAAAAATCGTACGTGTACGGGAACAAATGTGGACTGTAACAGGGAGGTAGCATACGCGGGTGAGATGATTTTATGCCAAAATAACTTATGCGAGATAATATCAAGGGATAGGTTCAGAACCATGATCAATATGTCGGTCACCACGTACACAATTCCATTTCCATTTTCACTCAAGCGACTTCTTCACGTGAACCGCTGCTCTGTGAAACCGACTTCCAAGAGGATGTTTTAACGAAAACGGCACTCTTAACCTGTTCAAGTTTGAGATTAACTATTAACACACATCCGCCTAAACTGTGTCTCTTATTATGTAACACTCTACCTCGAGTGGCTCCCGGATCTTGTACAAGGTGAACATCACTGTAAAAGAAAAACTCACTGGCGCCACAATACCAAAGCAATTCCACAGGAAAAAAATGTCTGTTCATGTATCCACTGATTATTTGTCATGTTGCATAGATTTTGAGCAACCAGTATTCGACACACACACACACACACACACACACACACACACACACACATATATATATATATATATATATATATATATATATATATATATATATATATATATAATACCAATTTGTGACTGGTATAGATAATTCCAAGGAGGATATTAATCAAAAAGAGCTCAATGAAAATTTAAATTACAGAAAACTATAATAATAAATCAAGGAAAAACCTTAAAGATTATGTAAAGATCAATTTATTTCGTGAATATTTTTATATTTATTTATTCAGACCGAAAATTCTTAATTAATGACTATAAAATATTCACGAAATAAATTATCACCGAAATGGATCTTTAAAGGTTTTTCTTGTTTATATATATATATATATAATTGGTTTAGGTTTGAGCGAACTGTGTCTGTTCGAACTGTTTACGCCACATAATGAGCTGTCTTTCAGAAACCGAAAGTAAGTCCCACTCAACAGAGCTGTAATATAAACCACTGACACACACGCACACACACAAATATATATATATATATATATATATATATATATATATATATATATATATATATATATATATATATATATATATATATATATATACATATACATATATACATATATATATATATACATATATATATATATGTATATATATATATATATATATATATGTATATATATATATATATATATATATAATTACGTGATATAATTAAAGTTGTTATTTCTGCTGTCAGCTATTCAATAATGTTCCTTTAATGTACTTTGATGTTACAACCACCCACAATAGAAACACCATTATAGAACACGGTATACACAGACAAAACAACTGCTGCGGAACATGTCATAGTAATTTATCATAAGAATTAGTTACACTGTAATCGTAGTTGTATTTTTAGATTCTTTAGTTCAGTCATTCCTAGAGTAGGTGGTCCCGCCCACCTAGAGGGTGCGATGGAAAGATCCAAGAGAAGCAGCGAGTCTCAATGTCGGTGATAGGATGCGGCAGGGTTGCATCGAAACCAATGAAGCGTTTTTTTCTTTCTGTGTGCCTTTTTTATAATACAACATCTATCACAAAATTTTAGTCACAAACATAACTCATACATCTGTTTTATAAAAAAAAATCTACATATGGCTATATAGTAACTTTTATTTTGCTATCTAAAAGTTCACACATTGTTTGTATCATGGTGACGTGGTCTGGACAGGTTAACACGCTAAACGCCATCACGATCAGTTAGCAGACATTGAGGACCATCGCATTTTCACTTCTGCAAAGACCAAGGTTGTATGTTGTTACGATCCCGGACTTTGTAGTCGACTAATTGTTTTAAATTTGCAGAGAAAAAGATGTGAGTTCTATGAAGGGGCATTTGGGATGTCGCATGAGTGTCAAGGATTTGGCGAACAAGAAAAGGCTGAGCACGGTTGTTTAAAATGAATCTGTGAAGATTACCCGGGAAATGTGGTTCTATTCAGTACTTTGAAAAGAAGGACATAAAAAGACAGTCTCTTTCTATATTTTTTAGTATCTTCCCAAGCAGCAAACTCCTTAATTTCTCACCACCACTTGGCGCTTCACACATACACGAGTGCGTGCGCGAGCATACGCACACACACACATACACATATACACGCACGCACACACATACGCACGAACACACAGACGCATGCACACACATACACTGTAGTTCAGTATACAAATGTATCCTCTAGTTATTTTTAATTATCTTTAGACAGGTAAATATAATTTTCTCTTTCTCATTCGTGAGCTACGTCGTATTTTTTTAAAAATAATATTATATATAAAACACCATACACGTGTTAGAGATAACATTTTTTGTTAAATTAATTTGTTTTGAACATTTTCATCCTTACCCACAGCAAATGTTAAGTCCTCCCGTCACAAATTGTGACCAACAGCAACGTTGTTCATTACAATGTTGTAGTCTCTCTTAACTAAAAACCCTTTGACTCTCAATACTTCATTATTACGGTTTACAGTCATTCTGTTGACTCGAAAAAAATCGATTGGCTACTTTTGATTACTGCGTCGTAAATTATGATTTTGCTGAGTTTCAAACCCGGGTCTCATAACTAGAAAACGATTTTTAAATTCCTATTGTTCACACAATACAAAGCCGAAAATCCACTCAAAGTTGATGGCTACTGAACGAGGTTGATGAGAGGAAGTTAAGAGAGGAAGTTAGAATTGTAAATTAGGAGGATATGCAGGATAGATAATAGTTGATCCTAAACTTAAAGCGGTTAAGATCATAACGAATGGGAAAGCATATTCTCGAGAGTGAACAGTAAAGACAATTATGTGGGTTTCCGAGTTAAGGTTCTTTTTCCTGCCTTGTAGTTCCTTATAAATTACCATCTGGTTTCATTTAGGGAGTAACTATTTCAGTAAAATCAAATGAAAACTGGATGTGCTTTTTTTTTAATCATTTCACCCCAAGCAAGGCGATAATGCCACTAAGAAACAAGGGGCTACTGGGTGTGAAAGAAAATGAAAAGATTTTAGAAGGAATCGTAAACCGAATCCTCAACAAGAAACAAAGGAAAAAAAACCTCTACACCTGTTCAAAATTCCGGGGAGGAGTGTGAAACGAAAGATAGGAGAACCTATCTGCTCCTATTGTAATAATCGTGTATTTCAGTTGTATAACTGATAATATTGATTAAGTATTCTAGAAACAGAAAAGTTGTAATGATTTACTTTATCGTTGATAGGAAAATACTAATACATAAACACAGTCCCCCCCAAAAAAGTCGTCATGTTCAGTGAGAAACGGGATGAATTTGTCTAGTTCCATCGTCACTTGCCTTTTGGTAGCCACAGAGAATACATTAAAGTTAGTCAGCCGAGGAGGTGCTGCCTGAAAGAACCCGTTTCCTGAAACGATATCGGTGAAATCATAAATCCGTTACAGTTTTGTCCAGGGATCGAGAAATAAACGATGATCGATTTGAATCTGTAGATGCAAAAATATACAAAACTAGTTTCTTTGATAGTAAAAGTCGGTGCCCAAGATCTGTGTCCTCGCATACGGGTAAATGTGAATATGGTAATATGCTACACTGAGAATTATTACGAAACGAAAAGTTTCAATTGATTTAATCACAAATATAAAAATTGTAATGGCAAGTGTTAGCAATTATAGGTAGAATAATGTATAGCGATTCGGATTGCGAAATCAGAGTTCGAATTCTAGTCGAGTTCATTACATTCACTTTATTACCTTTGGGAAAGTTATGAACCCATCTCTTCTCCCTCCCCAGCTATGGGCAAATAGCAGGATTATAGCCAACTGCTGGCAACCGTTCTAGGAAAAGGCAAAACTCTGAATTCAATTGTCCAGTAAATATCACTGCCACCGTTGCTGAAGTATGTGTGGTGACCTACGATCCTAATGGATTGCCGAGACTTGGTTGTGTTACAAGGAAACATTCGGATTTTATCAGTCAGTGCTACTTTCAGTTGAAATTTGTAATTTCTTTCTCTTTTTTTCCGGAAATAAATTTCTCTATTCCACTAAGAGATATCATTATTTACAGTACTGAAATAAGAGACGTTTCCTTACTAACCTTTTGTTGAAGTCGTGTGGGAAGTCAGTATCTTGATTATGTCATTATTTTCTCTTCGAGTTACGTGGTATATATTTTAGTTGTTGTTGTTGTTGTTGTTGTTGTTGTAAATTCTCAAATGAAGTGGTTTATGGTTCTGTAGCGTCAGCTCACAAGGTTCGAAGAATGATAGTCCTGCTAAATCCAAGTGGCCACATTTGCTCAAAGCGATTTTAACTGTTGAGCTGAGAAAGTGGTTGTATACGGCTAACAGTTTAGATATTTTTGAACGGCTTTGACGCCATGTATGGCAGCTATATGCGAGTTTTGAACTGACGAGGCTATATAAGAACAAGATTTGAGTTTTAATGTTTTTCACATTGCAACAGTTTGCAGTCTTGGGCAAAAATCTCTCTAGCTCAGGCTATTCTCTGTTCAGTTTCCTTATATTAAATGTTTCGAAAACAACTCGTGTAATAAAAATTAATGATATGAATGACAAAAATTAGTTTACATAGTGTGAGTAAATTATAATGCATTTATATTCAAAACGTGCTCTAACATTTTTAGCTGCGACAAGGGATGTCAAGTCAAATACGTGTATCCAAAAAAGTAACACGCTTAATAATAAGAAATAATGTATTGAAATGAATCCATTTAAAAATCGATGTGTTTATTTTTCAGGGTACAAAAATAGCTATCAGATATTGCATCGAAGGCGTCGTACATTCCTTAAATAGATAATTGCACTTTGTATTATCGCATTCATATCCATGGTGATAGATAGATAGATAGATAGATAGATAGATAGATAGATAGATAGATAGATAGATAGATTCTGAACATATAGGCAGATTATGAACAGACTGACATATATATATATATGTATATATAAATATAAAAGTGAACATAGAAGTCAACACTTAGAGAGGCGATGATTGCATCTAGCATGAAACAGACTGTCGCCTCTAAATGTTGACTTCTATGTTCACTTTTATATTTACACACGCTCTATCTCTGATATTGAGCACTTTATCTCATAAATATAGCACACTTTAAGACTATATTTCTTCATATATATATATATATATATATATATAAATGTGGATATAAACCAAATAATTAAATATTAGCAGCTGTATATACGTGCGTTAGCGTGCATACACAGGTAAGCGAATAAATATTTACTTAATTTAATATAATGCGCGAACAAAACAATGCTCAATGTGGTTAGACAGAGCTAAACCCTATATATTAATAAATACAACTACGTTCGAAGTGCAACTTACAGTTTCGTGTTTCTACCAACTCATCAGGCACAAACTATTACGGTGGATTTTTTTTCAAAATCATGGGAGGAACGCTAAATTAAATGCAGATTCAAAGCTCATCGTTAATATAAACTTAATATATTATTGGGATATAAATACAAAATGTAGAGTGTAGGTAGCTGGCTATTGTAAAAGAAAAAAAGATGCAAGCTTAGTTTAAAAGAGAAATGCCAGTTAAATCGTTAGGTATTAATAGACGTTAAAATGGTTAAAGGGTGGTAATCCATATGTAGCCTGAAATATGTAAAGGGCATGTGATATTTGGATAATATATCTATCCAGAATTAAAATACTTTAAGAGACTATTCTTTCTATGATTACAAGCTGGCATAAATAGATAAATAAACAGACTAACATAGGTAGATGGATAATTAACAGACTTGCATAGATAGATAGACAGATAATGAACAGATTGCCATAGATAGATAGATAGTCAATAAACTGATCGTCATAGATAGATAGATACATAAATACATACATACAAGCATACATACATATATACTTACATAATGAACTGTCTGATATTGTTAGAGATAATGGAGAAACTGACATTTATAAATTAATAATGGACAAACTGTCACAGACATATAAATGGTGAACAGATTGACAGAGATTGATAGAAAGATAGATAGATAGATAGACAATAAACAGCCCAACATATAGATTGATAGATAATGAACACACACACAAATATGTTCACTATCTCTCTATATATTTATCTATCTTTATCTATCTATCTATCTATCTCTCTCTCTCTCTCTCTCTCTCTCTCTCTCTATATATATATATATATATATATATATATATATATATATATATATATATATATATATATATATATGTCAGTTTGTCTCCTATCTATTTATCAGTTTGTCCATTATCTATCATACAATGTCAGTCTGTTCATTATCTATCTTTCTATCTATCTAGCTAGCTATCTATCTTCCTCTCTCTCTTTCTCTCTCTCTCTCTCTCTCTCTATATATATATATATATATATATATATATATAGATAGATAGATAGATAGATAGATAGATAGATAATGAACAGACTGACATTGTATGATAGATAATGGACAAACTGATAAATAGATAGGAGACAAACTGACACAGATACATAGATAACGAATAGATTAACATAGATAGATAGATAAATAGATAGATAGATAGATAATGAAATGTCTGACATTTTTAGAGAGATAATGGACAAACTGATATATGAATTGATAATGGATAAATTGGCACAAATACATAGACAATGAACAGATAGATAGATAGATAGATAGATAGATAATGAATAGATCGCTATAGATAAATAGATAGTCAGACCGTCATAGATACATATATGCGTACATAGATAATGAACTGTCTGACATTTTTAGAGAGATAGTGGACAATTTGACATATATAAATTGATAATGGACTAATTGACACAGATACATATATGATGAACACACTGATTAGATAGATAGATAGATAGATAGATAGATAGATAGATAGATAGATAGATAGATAGATAGAAAAAAGATTTGAAGAAAACAAATAGTTTTAAAAAAGCAATTAATGTAGATTTACGATGAAGAAATTTTTGAAGCAGCCTGTATTGCGAATATAACATTACTTGAAGCTGTTTTTACCGCTTCAAACAGATTTTTCTCGAATTTTGTTTACCATTCTCACAGATATTTCTTTTTACGATGGCCTGTAAATTTTGTATTTGTTTTAATCTCTGGAGAGTCTAGGAGATATTCCATTCATTTTTTTAAAACTTTCAAAACTTTTTGGTGAGGTGGGTAAAACTCAGTATCCATAGGAATATGGCTTTGCACAAATAAACAGTTTAGTTTACTGATCCTCATTGCATATTGCTTAAATTTACTATATTTATGGGTGAAGAGTACTCGGCGTTAGTGCATTAGTAGATATAAACATTGTGAACATAGAAATCGACACCGTATCTGCTGATAGATGAAGACCTGAAATTTCCAACCACCATGCAGTCAGTGCTGATTTATATCTCCACGTTCTTTATATCTATATCTGTATGAGTCGCTTCGAAAATGATTATTCCTAATTTATTGAATTGTACCATGGCGACAAATGCTGACGTTGGTAGTATAGCAGTATAGAGTGAAACATTCTGCTGTAAACCCTTTTTTGCCTCGTTATATATAGACACCTGGTAAAATGTGGTCGATTACTTTTTGCTTTGTTTTTAGGTTCCATATATCTTTTGAGCGAGTTGTATTATCGGTATATTTTTTTAAAATGACATTTTCGAAAGAACTAGCCGTCAACTAAAGAAAAACCGAACGGTCAGTGTTCACTTTTCTTCATTTCCATTAATATCCCAGGAGTCTATGCATAGATCCAGGAAAATAAGTAGGAACAAGTTTCACTTGAGGCTTTGAAAATTACAGTCACCATACAGTGCTGTTGTTTTTTTCTAGATTCCAATGCATTTTTCTGGTTTCAGGTGAAAGTTGAAAAGTAAATTTTCTAATGTGTGAGTGATTTCGACTTTTATAAGCCATTATCAAATAAACATTTTTGTGCTATATCAATTTAATCATTTTTGAAATATCGTTTCTTCACGCATTATGTCGGTTTTTTTACTTATCGCATCGTCTCATGTCAGTTCATTATGTGCAGTCGTATTTTTTGTATTCGTTTAGTAAGTTTGCTCTTAAATTTGACAATATTTTATTCATGTTGAATTGTTTGGTTTTAGGTTTAATACTTCTAGTGTTAGTAGTCGTTTTTTTACTGTATATGTTATATATTACATTTGCGCTATTAGTAAGGATTTGTCGGATTTCTGATTGTGTTTTTCTGTTGTATTTGTTGATGATATGCGCTTTAATTTAGCTATGATCGATAAATGTTAACAGGAGTGATAATATAGTGGTCGTGTTTGTTTTGTTTGAATTCTTCTCCCTTTTTAACTATTTCACGCTAAGCAAGGTAATATAGCCACTAAGATACAAGCGGTTAATATGTGTTAGAGAATATAAGAAAAAAAACTGTTTAGGAGAGAGAACAAAAAGAGCAGGAATTAAGAAGACAGAATATAACGATTGACTTTGCATTTAAAATTTTGAAGATCAAAGTTAACTGGGAAGCAAGGAATCGATATAGAGTTTCACAAAAGAGAAGTACGATAAAAGAAACTATTAGCGTAGAACTAATATTAGAATTTCGAATGAGCTAGCGAATCCTTTGAATTATTATTCTTAGAGAGACATTCTTCAATCGGCAAGCGAATTCGGACATTTTTTGTTATGGTTTTGATTTTTGTAGTATTAGTGGTGATCATTACGAAGGTTTTTAGATTTTTGTATTAAGTGATGACTATCATTAGTTGATATGTATCAATGGATAAATTTTCTTGTAATTTTTCCGTGGTTATTGTTAGTTGTTAGTTTCCGTAGAATAGTTTAATGTTGTCTTTTACGTTTTTATTATTTCTATCATTATTCGTTTTTAATTTCTCTAAAGTTAGTTTAATCTGTTTATCAGTTATGTTGTTCAGATCATTTCATTTGTGGTTCAGATCATTTCTTTTGTGGTTCAGATCATTTCATTTGTGGTTCAGATCATTTTATTTGTGGTTAAGATCATTTCATCTGTGGTTCAGATCATTTCGTCTGTGGTTCAGATCGTTTCATTTGTGGTTCAGATCATTTCTTTTGTGGTTCAGATTATTTCATTTGTGGTTCAGATCATTTCATTTGTGCTTAAGAACATTTCATTTGTGGTTCAGATCATTTCATTAAACGAGTAGTGTTTATTAAATTATTCATGATGGCCGTTTTGTATCTATGTGGAACTTCAGTGCTTCAGTTAAATTGGCATAAGATTAATTTGGTTGTTTTAGCTTTATAGACTTTTTATAATTTTCATTTTTCATGTCAGTGTGTCTAAAAATTAAATTTGGTTATTCTGTTATACAAGGTGCGGCAGAAATACGTCCCACATATACCTCCCAGAAATACTTTCCACATAATGGTATGACATTAGTGGCAATGCTGTCTTCATCAAGTTAATGACTTGCCATGATGTAACAGGTATTTCTAAGACGTATATATGGGAAGCATTTCCGCTACACCGTATATTTTCTTCGTTGTGAAATTAAGGATTGTGTTATTTTAGAAGGTTGCTCTTTTTGGTCTGCACCTTACTTGTTAGTTAATATAAATTATCATCAACATAGTGTGGTGTAAATTGTTGGGTTAGGATAGACATACACAATATACATCCCACAGGTCGCATGTTTGGCCCTCGATGGGTTTTCAAAATAGTTATTTTTGTGTGTGTGTTATCAGTATAAATTCTTTCACTGATCGCGTACAAAATATTCAGTTTTCTGGGTGCATGACTTCATTCAACCAATATTTCACTGTCTGCGTGTCGAAGTAATCCCTTTAACTCTCCCCAGAAAAAGAAAAAGTAAAGTATTTTCCGGCTATCCCTCTATGTATGTACCAGTTTCTATCTCACCCATATTCAGGAATTTACACTAAATAATTATTTTTACGGATATCGGCTAATATACTGCAATCGGTGTAGCCCTTCGCAGGTCCGATACAGAATGATTTCTTTTCAGTCCTCGTTTGCTACTGTTGACATATCAACATTCAGATAATTTTGGATCGATATGTGTGCTTCTGATGACACTGTCAGTTTGTATGTTTCCTAAGTGATCAGAAAAGGAAACTAGTGTTATAGGCCTGTATTAGTCTCTGGAGAACTGATGATCTTATTTTTTAGAGGCGAATATGATGGATGCTTATAAACGTTTTATTTTTTATTTTTATAATGACTGTTCTTCCACTGACAGGTCTGTTGGTGAATAGATTATCGGCGTAAAATGAGTCTAATATGCTAATGCATTAAATGTTGTTTTTGACGAGTTGAATGAAATCCTGTTTGGATTTTCATTCTATATTTTGAGGCTTTTCAGAGTTTCATGAATTCGGTTGTTTGTTTTGGAGATATGGAAGATAGGTGTATGAATTATTAGAGATTACATTTATTAATGAGTCCCCTATTTTTTTGCTTTATTTTCTTGTGCTTGTTCTTTCAAAGATATATCCTCGTTTCGTCTTCGCCAGTGATATTATTCTAGTTTCGGGGATCCTACATTTACGTTATTTTTTAATCATTTTACTCTATGCAAGACACGAAGATGCAAGCGGTTACTGGGTGTGAAGGAAACTGAGAAAACGTAACTGAGGAGAAAAGGCAACAAAATAAGATCCAAGGAGACAGATGACAACGTTGCATTTAGATTTTTGTTGATAGTAGTTAAGAGGAAAGCAAGAAGCTGGAAGAGTATTTCACAGTAGATAGATGCGAAAGAAGTATAGAACTAACGGTTACATCAAGCAATTTCAGAAATTAAATGATGAGACCTAGCTGTCTAATCGAATTATGGTCAGAGAGGTGTAACGTGACCGTAACTCAATTAGGATTCATTTAAATACACATATGTCTACCAAACTCCA
>OZ038478.1:60923108-60943108 GCA_964036315.1 Acanthosepion esculentum
TGGAAAACTATTCAAGGTAACACATGTGCAGAGCTGTGAGAAGAGAGAAGCAGCTTGGCCCGGGCAAAAGTTATCTTCTTCTTCTTCTTTTCCTTCTTCACTTTCCTCTTTTGTTGCTTTTATATGTAGTCATCCTTCAGGGTGATAATAGCTATCAGCAACTGCCCCCTCCTTTGTAGCACTACGCAATGTTTGCTGCATTATTATCCCTTCTTAGCCCTTGGCCTACGCTCCGTTTACACATTCTCGCTAGGCCGGTTATTCATTGTTTTCCTATGACACTTAACTTTAATGTATAATGAAATTCATTAATCCCTCTTTCCTCATTATATATCCCAATAATTTCAACCGTCTCTTTGTTATCCTAAACACGGGTGTTTTATTTGTTCCCAGTGTTCCTTAAAACTTCCACGTTGTTCTCTTGTTACGCCAATGGTATCTCAGTATTCTTCTGCAGAAATATTTCTGTTGCGACAGGTTTTCTCTTCGTCAGTTAAAAAAATTGTTCAGCATTAATCAACATCTGGGAAGATTTATATTACATAACAGTTTAGCACTCTTTTATGTTTTGTTTCTAATTAAACTAATTAAATTTTCCTAATTTGTAATACTTTGTTTAGATTCTAGAAGGCATATTTCTCTATTCCAATGCACCTTCTCATTTAAAAAAAAATAGTATAATTCAGAGGTAATTTTTCGCCCCATGTTCGGCCTACGAATATTTACAGTTTGAGAAAAGTCCCTTTTATTTTATTTTTTCGTCAATATTTGATATAGTTTGTAAATACGAATATAGTCAGGGAATACAAAACCGCGGTCTTTTCTATATGCTATTTGCAAATATTGTTCTGACTGGATCACGGACTTCTTGTTAGGCATTGAAACAAGAATTTTTTTTTTGCTTTAATCCGCATGAAAATGACTCAGTTCTCTTTATTGTCGTTGAGCAACTTCGAAAACGTATTATTACTTCGATTTTTTCCTGTATGAAGCCTCTCACTTCTTCAGCCAATAGAATATTTGACTCATCAAAATACACCAAGTCTTTCTGCAAAAACACACATACATACACACACACTCCCTATATATATTAGGTTGGTGCAAAAATAATGTCGTTATTTACATAAGTAACATATGTGAGAAAAAAAAAAAAAAAAAATATATATATATATATATATATATATATATATATATATATATTAGGTTGGTGCAAAAATAATGTTGTTATATATATATATATAATGGATGGTGTTTTGTGCATGTTTATGCAAAATTCCGACATTCCTTCATTTACTGAAACCAATTTCAAGTCCCACAAGGTGACGTCATTTAAATGGTCAAACTGATTTTTATGTGTATTTTATATGCACGCTTCAATAGCAATGGATGTTCTAGCAGGAACTCACAAGTCATTGTGACCAAGTGTGTGAAGGTACTGGATCTGTTCAAATTTCCAAATTGGTTGTTTCATATAATCGTTAAATTTACCAAATCTCCTTATTCTATTTTTATTTCAAGGATTGTTTTTGTCTATGTTTATGCAACTCTTTTTGGTAAATTCTAGCGTTCCCTCGTTTGCTGGAATCAATTTCAAGTCACTCAAGGGGACAACATTTAAACAGTCAAACTGAATTTTTATGAGTATTTTATTTTATTTATTTTTGTTTAGTGACCATTCAACTGAGTTCATGCTAGCACAACCATTGATAGATGTGTTTGTGTACATATATATATATATATATATATATGTGTGTGTGTGTGTGTGTGTGTGTGTGTGTGTGTGTGTGTGCGTGTGTGTGTGTGTGTGTGTGTGTGACATAGGTCTCTCTTTCGTGCTCATATGTAGTCGCATCAACGTAAACAAATTTAGTTCCATTAAGTCCTAAGAGACGGAACTCTCTACACGGAAACTTTGCCACTTTGTCATACACAGTTTCTCCGAAACTGTTCTTGATATATAAAAATTTATATGTATACGAACTGGGATCAAATATGGATTAGAATCTGGCATAATGATAGGATAAGGAACAATTAGGAAACGTTCATGAAGTTAACATATTTCGCTTTTATTTAAACTGCATCAGAAATTAAATATGGAAGAGAAAAGAACATTCTAATATTTTTTATTTTGCGTTGTTAATTTTTCATTGGTCAAGTAGACCTCACGCATATTTGTCTTGTCCAATAGCGTTCGTGTGTCTAATCCTTGTGAGCTTGTGTATCATGTGTGAGTGTACGCGTGTTTGCGCCCAGTGGGCATTTTATTTCTGTCTAGTAATGTCTGTGTGTTGATTGAGTGATGTTTTGTGCGGGAATGAAAGAATTTAGGTTACACCAGTTATGCTTGCGTATAGTCTGATCTTGATTCTTTAGGTACGGATTTTAAAAAAATTGGTGATATAATACTGTTTGGCGTTTGGCGTGTGTTTATCGATGCAAAGATTATTAATCAGACTTCCTTCATAACAAAGCATGTTCTTTTCTTATCAGGTTGGCATTTATTAAATCGAAGTTATGGCTTATTTTCCCAAAGCAGGTCTCTCTTTGCTCGTAGATGCGGGCTTTCAGAGTTCTGCGGATTTCGTCAATATAGCTCTTCTGGCATTGCAGGCTTTTAATAATCCCGGCATTCCCTTCTCCACAACCTTTCACCTTTCATTCCTATCTGCTCTCGCTCCAAATCTTCTGTAACCCCCTTGCCTTGATTGATCCACTATCTTTCTCCACATCCTCTCCTTTACCACTCCTATCTGCTCTTCCTCCAAACCTTCTGTAACCCCTTGCGTGCTAGTGGCCTCCAGCCTTGCTTGGGTGTGATAAGCTTAAAAAAAAAGTCTGATATGGCGTTGGATCAATGAAAAAAGAATCAGATTCTTCTGACAAAACAAGGTCTTCAAAAAATATGCTAAGAAACTATACTGAGAACTGGGGAAAATAAAATGAAAAATAAGATAAATGACCCACCTAATATACAGGAAGTCGAGGAGTTCTAATGTAAGATGTGGGAAAACTGCAAAATGCACGATGAAAGAACTACATGGATCAAGGAAAAACAGTAACAACACACACATATAAATTTCCAAAAATGGATGGATATCAATTTTACTGAAACAACTGTTGCCATCTGCCAAAACAAAAACTGAAAAGCACCAGGAATTAACCGAATAGCCTAATGAACCCAGAAAAATGCTTCAGGTGAATCACGTGGGGAGTAACATATCTACTTCCCAAAACGGAGAACCTGGAGAACTATAGACCTATCACTTGCCTACCAACAATGTACAAAATCTTCACTTCTATCATAACCAAGAGGATATACAACTTCCTTGAGAAAAAAAACAATATACTCCTAGCAGGACAGAAGGAATGTAAAAGAGAAAGTCACAGGTGCAACGACCAACTAACTGTCAATAAAACAATATTGGAAGAGATGAAAACAAAAAAGAAACTTACCGACAGAATGGATCGACTACTTAAGGCGTTCGACTGTGATCCACAGGCATGGATAAAACAGCGCCTATAATTATACAGAGTATGCCCCACAACAGTGAAATCCATAAGGGAGAGCATGAAAAACTGGAAGATTACACTAAAACGAAACCATACAAACAGGACATTAACATTGAGACAAATCAATATCAAAAGCTGGATCTTCCAAGTAAATTCATTTTACCACTGCTCTTCTAACTTACATTAGCGCCACTCAGCTGCCTCCTGAACAACAATAGATACGGATACAAGTCACAGAATGGCAGACTGAATCACCTATTCTATAATGATGATCTTAAAACGTTTGTCAAGGATGACAACCAGCATAAAAATCTATTTACCATTGTCAAAATCTTCATCGAAAATATTAGTATGGACTTTGGAATCGACAAATTTGCCAAAGCCTACCGCAAAGACGGTAAAACAATGAAAACTGCGGATATAGACCTTTATATAAACAACAGGATTTAGTAACTATACCAAAATGGCATATACAAATACTTAGGAATTAAAGAAGAAGACGGAATACAGCATTCAATTATGAAGAAAATCACCCGAAAAGAATATTATGGGAAATTGCGTTTGATACTACAAAGTGAACTAAATGGATCAATAAAATGAAGGTTATCAACAACTTAGCCATACCCGTAGTAATATACAGCTTCAACATTAGTTAATGGAAGTTGTATGACTTTGGTTAGGAAGCCTACCTCACAAAAACTAATGACCCTCTCCTACAAAGAGTAAAACACCAAATCCACTCCATCAAGAAAGAAGCTGCACACTTCAAGAAACAGTGTTCTAAGTGTTCTTTTTGTTTCCATTTTTCTTAGAACGTCACGTTGCTCACATGTTCAGTCCCTCTGTAGAATCACATTTCTGGGACACACTTTTAGAAAAGTGGGCTTGGAAAATTTAAGACTCACAGAAAATATAAAATGAAGGATGGGCAGAAGAAAACAGCAAGCAACCTACCTAATTAGTTTGGGTGAATGGATAGAAAAGCAAAGGAAAAAGAGGGGTGGTAAAGAGTGAGCGTTGCTTAGGGACAGGGAAATTGTCGAGCGCCATGGTCGTCTAAGTTCTGAAGGTACACGGTATTCATTTACCACATATTTCTTAAAGTTTTTTATAATATTTCTTGCCCCACCCGCCAGTCATAAAACAAAATTACTTGAGATCGTGATAAAATCACACAATCCACTTCTACGTGGGTGTCGTAATCATATCGACTCCAAACGTAAACGGTGTGGAGGAATGAGAGCAATAAATAAACCGTTTTGTATAGTTGCCTCACGTCTCATCTTTATCTGTGAGGAGATCGTCCGGCATTGAATGCCATATGGAAGGGCCGATATTAAACAACTTCACTACAGATTCCAGTGCTGCTATAAGTTAATCCTTTATCATCAGGACTGAAACATCGACAGTAAGATCAGCAATGATAGTAACGACTACAGCTTTAATATTTCATTTCTGAGATGAATAATTGTCAATAGTTTTGTACAATATCGAACTATTGTTCTTATCTTGGTTGATATAGATGTTATTATAGAAACAACGTTTCGACCAAGTACACTCTGCTCATCATCAGGTGTCTATTGATTGACTGATTGTGTTTCCCATTGTTATTTGCTGATTATTGTTATATTTTGTCCCTGTTAAGTCAGTTAGGAAGTACAGTGGAGTAATGGATAGCGGCTCGGATTGTGAGCCGAGTTCGAATTCCAGTTGTGTTTATTACATTCGTTTACGTGCTAATAAATACCCTTGGGAATGGTATACATCTATCTCTTCTCTCGAAAGCTATGGGTAAATAGCAGGGCAGACTGGGTCTTATAGTCTTGGGGTTGGAGAGGGTTAGGTCTCCGTTAGGATGTAGGACACACCATTGCTATGACGGCTGCGTTACATGTGTTACTCGCCTACTCCCGTAATGAGTTACAGGTTTCGTGATCGTGATGATGATGTCAGTTACTGTTCGTTCCTACTGAATTGCTGTAACCCTAACCCTGATACCCACATTGAACTTATGATCACAAGATGACAGTAACACATGATTTTGACTGATATAGATGTTATTAACGTTGTGTCTATAACAACATCTATATTAACCATGATGAGTGTAGTAATTCTAAATAAAATAAAGAACATAATGTTTATGATGATCCAGTCTAAAGATTTGCAAGTTTTAACATTTAATTTCTTTTAAAATATCCCAAAATTTCTTTAGCATTTTCTCTTATACGAGGACATTGACACTATTTTATATGTTCGAGTCAGCCGAACGCAGAGCGATCAAGGAACGTAGATCTCCGAGCGCTGGAAGGCATTCGCAATGTTTGCATTCAAGATTACTCGAGTTAGATATGTCTTTTAGTCATGTTTCTTTCCCTGCAAGACGCCACTGGACAAAATATGATGAATTCTCCCCCAACAAGACACTCGATGCTGAAAAAGATCGTAATACTGCTGACGGCGGTAGGTATGGGTATTTTTTATTAGTTTGCTGGCATTTTTTTTAATTCTAATCTATTCACGCTTTCTCTCTCTTTCTTTACCTCCCTCCTCTCTCTCTCTCTCTTTATATATATATATATATATATATATATATATATATATATATATATATGTTCTTTATAAAGAGGAGATATATACATGAATGAGCTGAGATGATGTAAAAACCTTGTAAGTATTCAATGCTCGCCGAGTCGGGGGTTAGCTTCTTTTTGTTTGCCAATAAAGCGTTGCTTGTTTTGGGAACCAAGCGCAGTAGGCCGTCTTTGAAGTCGTCCGTCACTGATTGTCCGTTTGTTGCGGCGAGATGAAACCTTGAAATTAATAGACATTTATTAACAGGCAGGGCAATGGTCGTCCCAAGATATCCCAGCCGCACACACGCCCTCCGCTACCAACTCTTATCAATCTCATCCTTCAATCCCTGCTTCTCATGTCAGTCTCTTTCCCGCTTCATCTCTGTCTGTCTGTCTCTCTCTCTCTCTCTCTCTCTGTCTCTCTCTCTCTCTTTCTCTCTCTCTCTTTCTCTCTCTCTCTCTCTCTCTCCTGCACAATCTTCAATTCGAGTCGACTCTTTTGAGACATCATGGTGTGGTAGAGAAATGACACTTCGTTTGGACGTCGCATTTTGCACCAGATGTCCTCTAGAAAATATACTCTGTGGTTACAAATCATTGTTCGGGTTCTGTAAAGTTCACCTATCACCTTAATTTAATTGGGTTCCCTATCGCTTACCTCTGTGGCCCCTCACCGCTCCTACAGCTTTACTCGATGTGCGGTCGGGCACTCGGTCGGTTAGTCGTGGATGTGAGATGGTCGACAGAGTGTAATGGAGGTGGTAAAAACACGGAAAAAACATGAAAAAATAGGCGAAGAAAGACACGTCAGACAAGCAATAATATATATATACATATATATATATATATATATATATATAATATTTTATGCATTTTTTGTTTAATATGGTCGGAGTGTCTGGTAGGGAAGCCTTGATGTAAACAAGGGCTTCTAACCAGCACTGGGGCGCTTCGTTGTTGATCGTAGAAAAAGTTGAGGACGTGGGAATAAAGAGAAGAATAGGCAAGTGACAGGAAAGTTGAGGTGGAAAAGAGAGAGTGAATGAGTGAGTGAATGGCATCGAAATCTCTGCGTCATCTTGTTCTCAGGGTGGAAGAGGGCATTAAGCCCATACCCTCAAAAATAAATAGATAAAACTTGGGAAAAAATCTAACATAATGATTGATAAATCTCAAGTGAACCTCGCATCACTTCTGAAAGCCTTTCAATCGCCGACTGATCTATAGTGCTAGTTAGAATTATTTTTTTACAATTACTTTTTATTCGATAAAACTTATACATTTTTTAACATATTTATTAGTTATATTTTTATTTATATAATTCGTTTTTTTTTTCTTTGTGGCTGACACGAGCGTTGTCCAAAAATTTGAAAAACTCTGCAAAAGACGAGCAAAATATCCCATGACATGACAAAACTTTTTTTTGAATATAACATTTATTTACTTAGAATTTTTTTTTTTTTATATCTGTCTCTGTCTCTTTCTTTTCTGAGGCTGTCGTCTGTGAACTCCAAGGAATGTGCGTGTAAGTGTAGAATCAATTTGGACACATTGTGTGGTTTGGCTATACCAGGTGAATAAATATGTCTGTCCATTAATGTCGTTTAAAAAAATCACGCATGAATTTTTTTTAATTCTTTTTTTTTTTGACTCGCTTAAAAGATACATCAACAGTCTTCTAATCACTCGACCATTGGCTCAAAATTCTCAAAACCTTTAATCGACTTAAATCAAGTTCTCTTCTCATATCCTGGTACAGTTTTTATTCTATTAAAATAACCTCGACACAATAAACACACAGATTCACACATATATACACACACATAACTATCTCTCTCCACACACATACATACATACATACATACATATATATATATATATATATATATATATATATATATATATATATATATATATATATATTGTTTGTTTGTATATATAAACTCCATAAAGTTTCCATGTCTCTCTTCTTAAAAAGCTCTGAGAAAAATTATATAAAAAATAAAGTATATATATTCGACATTACATTTTCATAAATGCTCAAAATTTTCTAAAACGTACATAATCTATAGTTTATACAACCGTATACAGTTAATGTCACAAGATGTCGAGTTGTCTGTTGACTGAAAGGCTCGCGCGAGCGACTGGCGAGAGAAAGATCAAAGGTTTAGTCACAGGTCTAAAGGGGCGTCAGCCAGGCTTTCAACCTCAAGCATATCAAGTAAAAGTAAAAACGAAAATTCACTCACCGCCCTCAGTTCGAGTATTTCATCTAGTTTATACGAAATATGTAATGTCTCCAGGGGACAGAAAATTTACTACTATTATCTGGCTTTGTTTATCAATAGTAAAAATACGAGACAGAGACTTAAACAATAAGACTTGATTTAGTTGGACCACAGACATGGATTCGATCCTACGCATCTGCTCTCAGTTCTGTTTTGTTTGATGTCCATAATTTCTCATGAACTAAACCTCCGAACATCCAGCTCGCCAGCTGTTAATTTGACCAGCGTTTTAAATTGGGTTCAGCTAAAACGGAAATATTGTTGAGGCACAGGGTCTAAGACCATTTACTCTTCAAATAAAAACTGGAATTAATCTTAAAGAATGTTGATTTTTACAACAAAGACTAAACTTATTAGAATGGTCACAAAGATGCTAGCACCACTGATGAGTTCGATCTTATCAAGATATCCTGCTATTTTGCCAGAAAATGAGTAAATAGATTCGCGCGTTTCACACTCCTCCTCGGTCTTTTAAACAGGAGTAGAAGTTTATCCCTTGTTTCCGGTTTAGGATTGGGCTTCAGATTCCTTCTAAAATTTGCTTCTGCTCTAAGCGCTTATCGCGTGTTCTTTCCTACGCCAATATAAGTTCAAACAGTTACCCTTAACTTGAATGACTCTTGAACCTTTCATTGGGTGAACATTAGTAAAAAAAAAAAAAAGAAAAAAAAAAGGATAAAACTAAGTAAATATGCGAAAATATCTTGTATGTGCCGTGTCCCTTCAGGATATGTACGATTATGTCTCTCCACAACTACCTATCTTTTGTAGCTCTCAGCAGCCATGAATCCCAACTGAAATCCATTCACACAAACTCACCCATTTGCCTGTGAGGCTCGAATTCCCTAAGACCTCCTTACTCATTATATTTCCAATATATTTTAGCTGTCTCATTTTTATTCTGAGTATAAAGGTCTTTTTCTTTCCATTTTCTCTAAAACGTTTTCTAAAAGTCATATGCTCTGCCCAGAGTAATCGTAGCATTCTTCTGTAGAACCATGTTTCTGTTTTTTCCAGTTTTCTGTTTTTTCCAGTTTTCTGTTTTTTCAGTTTTAACTACGAGGATAGCGTCTACCATTCACTGTCATCTAAAAGGATTGATATTACATAACTGTTCACCACTCTCTTTTTTTTTGGTTTCTAAAGAAATGTTCCTGTTTTTTGTACTTTTCTGAGCTTTTAGAATTAATCTTGTAATACCAATACAACTGTCGAATTTTACTTTCTCTGTTAAAACATTTCCCGGATAATTAAACTTTTGTGCTTGTTTGATGAGGAAAGCCGTTAATATCATACAATGCAAAACATATTCACATAATAGCTAACAGATATTGATTTATGTTTTCAGATAACCCAAGTGTGTTTTGTAAAAATAATCACAGATGATCATCACTTTGAACCAATGAATAATTCGAGTTAATTTTTTATATGTATTTTTATTTTCATATATCGATTGATCATTTAGTTTTCGGTTAGATAAACATATTTTTTCTATTTAAAAAAAAATTTTTTTTCTAAATTTTTAAAATTTAAATCTTTTTTATGCATTTTTTAGTTTACCTCTCCTTACACAATTAGATTTAATAATACAGCATTCTTTCATTTAAAATTTGAAAACTTAACGATAGATTCCCTCCATTTTACTTCTGTGTATAAACGCAACTTACAAAATAAGATCTCCACATTTACTTTGATAAAGCCTTTCAAGGACGAGACGGATTGGTAAAATAAAAAAAGTTTTTCTTTTGAATTTTATTTATAGTTTTTAATACTGAGAAGTAACTCCTTTTACATGCCGTTTCCTTCAGGATATAGATCATATCTCTCTACAACGTCCTATCTCTGGTAGCTCCATGAAACTTTTGTCCCTTTACTATCTCTCTCGGCCCTTGTTCTAACACACATTTACTCGTTTTTCTTTTTGCTTCAGTATACCATGTGAGTGTCGAATTCTCAAAGCCCTTTTTTCTCGTCATGTGTTCCAGAAATTACAAGTATCTCTTTCTGATTTTATGTTCTTTTTATTCACATTTTCTTTAAAATTTCCTCGTTAATCAGATAATATTCTCAGCATCTTTCTCTAGAACCACATACCTCAAGATTCCTCTTCACCTGCCAAGGAGACTATTGTCTTTTTTAATAATTAATTTTTGTCTGTTATGTTGCTGTTTGGCTGCCATATTAAGTCTATTCCACCTCCTTTAACACAGATTAAACCTACCTGATTATTACTGCTTTCAATCACCATTCTCTTTTTCGACAAACTCTCAGGCGCTTAGAATTAAGAACGAAAAATCAGTCACAAAGAAGTAGGTTTCAATAGAAATTAAACTTGCAACGCACAAAAATAGATATGAAATAATAACGACAGAGGAAATTCTTCATCTAAATTTTCATTACAGAAACTGTCATGATGCTAATTTCCCACTTCTTTCGCTTTTCTAAGTTGAGGTTGATTAAATGTTAAAAGCATTGAGAACAAGATTATTCTTGATATGTTAATGCCCTTAGCAGTTATATTTAATGCCTTGCAATTTTTATCTTTCGTATATTCGAGGAACTTTTTTTTCTTTATACTACAATTCATTCAATACAAGTTTTTACTATTAAAATTGTAGTGGTGACTGAGGCGTTTGATATGAATGATAGAAGAGGTAGTAGCAAGTAAATATTATGAGGATAAGGAGGAATTATTAACGGCTGACTCTTGATATGAAGATATCTACTGAAAAATTTAAATCATTTCATTTATACGCAGAGGACATGTAAAAAGAGAAACGAAATTTCTGTTCATTGCATCTGATAAAGCATTCGAAGCAATTGCATCATAAGAAAAGCGTCAAAACAAAGAAGATTAAAGAGCTCCGTCTTCACAGAGACAGTGAAAGTTAAGTGAATGGAGAATGCTAGTCCAGAGAAATAATAGAATGGAATTGTTATAATATTATGTTCTTGTGAACCGAAGTATTGATTATAAGAACATGTATATCAAGCAAGAGAAAGTGTTCATTAGGCATATTCAATCTTCTGTTATGTGCCATATCCCTTTAGGGCGTGGGCAGTCACGACTGTCCACAGCCCCTTCCCTGTTACCGTTTTCTTTATAACTTCCTAATTGTTCACACGTTCTGCCCATGTTATTCTCAGCATCCTCTCTGCTGAACCAATTATTTGTCCTTTCCTCTCTCTATTTCACCTGTAACGACATTGTCCAGCATTTACTACAGGACAGAAGAATGCATATGACATTGCTTTTGTGATCATTGCTCCCATTTAATCGTTGCCCATAACCTTTTTTGCCTTCCACCAATATGGCTAATGCTAACCTCCTGGAGAGTGACACATTACGCCTTCTCGAGCTAATATTTTCCCTGAAATGAACCGGAAAGATTATATTGAATCAATTGCTAGCTAAGCTGCTAGGAAAGTTGGTTCACTAGCTAGAAAGTTTTTCACATCACAATCTATCTTACACTTTTATAATTCTATCAATTGTCCATGCATTGAATATTGCTGTCACATTTGGTCTGGCGCTTCTGTTATGTACTTAGAGATTCTAGATAAAATACGAAGAAGAATCTGTAATGTTATTAGTTCTGATCTGGCAACTCGGCTTCAATCTCTTTTTCCATTCCCGTAACATAGCATTCCTATGCCTTTTCTATATTTTCATTGGTAATTGTTATGAGCTTTCCTTTTTCGTAACTAAACTTTATGAATTTATGTGCAGTGATAAATTGGCGGCAATGGCTCATCATTTTACAGTTGAAATTGCTAGATGCAACCGTAATTACTATACTGACAGTTACTTCTCCCGCTTCTTGAATCTCTTCCGGCTTCTAGATGTCCAGTCAACTTTGATCTTCAAAAATGTAACTGCAATGTCAATCGTTATCATTTGTCTTTCTGTTCTTTTATTGTTCTCTCTCCTTAATAATGTTTTCTTTTTCTCATATCCTCTCAGACTCAAACCCCCTCCCCTTGTGTCTTAATTGTTTCATTGTCTTGCTTGGGATGAAATGTTTAAAACGATATCTGGAAGACCTCCCTCGCCCTTCCGATGCGCCTTCATATGTCGCTATCACACGTTCTGTTGTCCTTTAATATACCAGGCAAATAGATCACTTTCTGTACCTGCTTCATTCTCATGTCTTCATTTTGAACTTCAGACCTTTGTCTATCGCTGTTGCTGATGAACATATATTCTGTTTATTTTTTTATAGGTAATGGTTAGTAAATGGCGCACAAAGGTCAGCAAAGGTCAATAAATCAAAATGATCTCATGTCGGTGTACAAGTACATAGTGAATTACAGGACAGAAAGAACATGAGGATTTCAAAGAAAGCGTATTCATTTATCCCTCCGTTAATAGAGTGGCGTGTTTGAACACCTTAGAATTTTTTTTTAAATATTAAAGAAGTGGAATGTCAAATTTCTATCAAGTATTTTAGTTCCAGTAGTTTTCTGAATACCTTTGTCAAGTGACTAATACGAGTTTCTGATTTTAGCCGTAATATTTGTGTAAAATGCAACGTTTTCATTTATTTATAAAATGAAACCTATTTTTTATATTAATACTTTTAAAACTTGGAAATTCGTGTTCGTAATATTGGCCTTTTAATTCGATCCTTCGAAATAAGAGCATTTTCTTTTTTTTTTTTCCTTTTTATTGTGTAAAACCAGAATAAAATTACTTGTTTTTAAGGCTCATCAAGCGTTTGCAGATTATTTAAAGTCAGAAAATACTTTTAAACTGTAAATTTTTTTGGACATAATAATGATTTACTGATACATGTCCTATTAATCATTTGCTGAGAGGAAGAGGTGGATTCGTAACATTTCTAATGGTATATACACGTAAGTGTATATAACGAACCCGACTTGAAGTGCAAATCGGCTATCCGATTTCCATTTCCGAGCCGTTATCCATTACATTACCAGCACATCCAGCCGATCCAATCCCCGAGCGGTTACCCATATATGTACTGGCTCAACGTTGCTTAACTTTGGTGATCGTACGAGAACCGGTGATTCAATTTGATATAGCCGTAAGCCGGTAAAACCAGAAAGAACATTCAAGGTAATATACAACAAAACATTAAGAACTAAATGATATACAGTGTAACCCGGATATAAGAGACCCGGATATAAGAGAAACCCGGATATAAGATAGATTTTCTCTGGTCCCAAATTAGAGCCTGTGTTAATGTATACATAATAGACCAAACCCGGATATAAGAGAAACCCGGATATAAGATACTTATTCTCCGGTCCCGACAACTCTCTTATATCAGGGTTACACTGTATCTATATTTAGAATGGGCACCTCGACGTGATGTAATGTTTAGAAAGCTTGTCTTGCTAGATCAATTACGACTGAGTAGTGAATTCGATCCTCACAGGGTACCCCATACTTTCGGCCTTGTGCCACATCTAAGCTGTGGTTAGAAAATCACTATCTAGATTTAGAATTAGGTGATTGAAAACATTACTGTTTTTATGCTACGACAGTGTCCCACGGAGGAAAGACAGACATCGATATATAGATTGGGAGTTTACTTAAGGTGCATAGCTATCTAGAGGCTATTGATCATTAAAGGAACAAACTATGATTGATCGTCGGTACATAGTGATTCAGAGGAGATTATATATTACTCATTAATGATAGAAATGTGTCTTGTTCAATCCGCTAATCTAAATGAATATATTGTTTTTTAAGCTTATCACCCCAAGCAAGGCTGAAGGCCAATAGCACGCAAGGGGTTACAGAAGGTTTGGAGGAAGAGCAGATAGGAGTGGTAAAGGAGAGGATGTGGAGAAAGATAGTGGATCGATCAAGGCAAGGGGGGTTACAGAAGATTTGGAGCGAGAGCAGATAGGAATGAAAGGTGAAAGGATGTGGAGAAGGGAAGTGGATAGATCAAGGCAACTGGAGATGTCGATTGACGTTACACTTAAATAGTTGGAGATTGTATTTGTCAGGGAAACAGGAATAGGGAAGGGAGTTCCACAGGCGAGATGTGCGAGACATGAAGCTATTGGAGTCGAAGATACGTCTACATCTCACAGTTTCAACGGTGAAGGGGTGGGAACGGGATGCCAGCCTCGTAGGACGTTTAAAGTCGGTGAGATATGGTATGAATGTCATTGTCTTAAGTTGTCCGAGTTTCTTAGCTAAAGTTTTGTCATTATTAATGATTTTCAAATTGTATTACTTTCATTTTATGTTTGGTGCTACTTACCGCAAACAGTGTGTCGTTTTTACATTTATTCTACGGCAGTCAATTAAGCAACATTGGTTGAAAATAAGAAATAAGCCCCGACGAGATTTGAACTCACATCTCTTAACGCTGGTACAATATATTTAAAAACGATCTTTGATTGATTGATTGATCCATTCATTTTCTACGGCTTATCAATTGAAATTTACAAAACCTGTTCGTACATATAGGTATATCCAAAGGTTTAAAATGAAATTTAAAAAATGAAAAATCTTTCTTGAAGCTTTTATTTTTGTTTTAATTTCAAGCCAATAGATTAAGTATTATATTTCCAATAAGCAAAATACGTTAAAACTCACTGATTGTTGCCATTTTTAGACATTGTCAGCACAATGTAATTATCTTTATTAAAAATATTTCAAAAATAAAATATCCTTTTCTAAAACTTTATTTAAAGAATATTATATGATTTACAGTTTAATTAATCTTATTTTAAACAAATATTACTTAGTTTTAGTTGAAAATATCGCAGAAATGTATTTTTTAACACAGATGCTTTTATTAGTTGTTAACAGCCTCACTGAGGGCTTAATAGCTGGAACTTTAACTATCTTTTCTACATAAGCGCCATTTTATACATACATATATATATATATATATATATATATATATATATATATATGTATGTATATATATATATATATATATATATATATATATATATATATATATATATATATATATATATATATATATATTAATTACAATTTATCTTAACAAAATTCAATTTTCAACATAATCTAATGTTTTATTGAATATATGTACCTTGGCTTTAAATTTATTATAGTTACTGCTCTTATTTTCTGATAAAATCCGAACTTTAAAAAAACACGTTTAGACACGCACAAAAGAAATTCAATTAATTTTTAAATATTGAGAGACAATGAATTGTATCAAGCTTTTCCATTTAAATATACTTTTTACATAATAACACTATCACCTAACTGGTAAAAATTAATACAGCAATTTAAAAGATTTACAACATTATAAATTCTTCTAATTAAAATATTTTTCAAAAATGAAAACATTTTTTATAAAAATTCATTATTCATCGAAATGTTTTTCTTAAGTCAGTAGTATCCATAATATCTTACTAATAAATGCAATTAAAAGTTTTATAATTAAATAATACCTTAGTTTGAGGACATTTTTTATTTTACGATTCCGAGCAGATTTTCGGTAACTAGACGGTCCTGTTTTACATTTAAAAATGATGATTTAAATTCTTCAGGCATTAAGCTGTACAAAATATTTTTCCATATAAAATGAAAGGTGTCGGGCAGCAGATTAAAAAACAAATGTTTTTAGCTAGATGTTCGAAAAACGAAACATGTAGAAAATAATGAAATTCATGAAAGTTTCATTAAAATACGACAATTATATGATTTGTTGCAAGAATTTCAAAACCAATGTAATTTTCTATGCAAAAAAGAATGCTAAAATATTCTATAATAATTTATGGTCATGTGCTAACGCCAAAAACAAAAAACAATATTTTTTAACAAAATTTTCGAATGTTCTAAAAAAGGATAAAAAGATATAATTAAATAATCAAAAAATCCTTTGATTTGTGATCTTAATAAAAACTTTGACGATAGATTTATTGTTTTTATTATATTTGGAGCAATTGTATTCATGTATACTCATTTTGTAGTGAAATCTTTGAGGTACCTATGTAAACACACACACATACGCATTCATATATATATATATATACATATATATATATATATCGAAAATAAGTACAAGTTTTGGTAAGGTTTGAAATTTGATGAAAAATACATAGTTTTTCGTAATTAGCTATGATAGCTGTAGTTATATGTATGATATAATTGATTGAAAATATCCTTTTTTTTAATAATTTCGAGATGACATTTAAATTGAGATTTTGATCATTCTTTACAGCCTTAAATTCTTATGATATCCTTCAAGTGTTTATTAATGTCAGTTGACCATCACTAAACTTCGAACTAAGCAAGTAATTTAGGTAATTTCTGAAATGTTTGACATACGTCAAAAATATTTTAGTTTAATTGCCCCTGATTATAGCTTCTTATCGATCTACTGACATTAACTGTTTGGCTTATGATTATGTTCCACTTTTAAAGGTATTTTTTGAAATAATTATCTTAATAGTTTCTACTTATATCCTGAAAAATAAGGCAACTAAAGCAAAATAGATAGTTGTCCTTATAAAGAGGAATTAGTTTTTAACAAGCTAGAGTTAGAATTTGTTCCATAGACTAATATGTTCGGGTAATGAGACGTTGAAACACCGTCTCCCATGCGGCCACCGAAGTTAAGCAATTTCGAGTCTAATTAGTACCTAGATGAGTAACTGCCTAGGAATACTTTAATCTTGAATGTGTGGATGGTGTAAAGAATAACGACCCAGAATTGGAACCGAATTCAGTTCCATTTGAGTTCGTTATATTCACTTATGCACCAATACCATTGCGAAAGGTATATATCCATCTCATCTCCACCTACATACGGGTTAATTATTAGTACAAGTATCAGTAAAAGTCATTATTATCTCCAAAACGTCCTTTGCAATGTAAAAAAAAAAATTCCTGGTTTTATATCAATCACTCAATCGGGTCATGTGTTTGATCCTCACTGGGAATCTCTGGTCATGAAATTGTGACAAACCAAGAAAATCTCTGTGATAAACATAACTGACAGTCCTACTCTTGAGATTATGCAACCGATTGATTTCAGTTTAACGCGTAAATTTATTGTTTACTTCATTAGCGTGGCTATATTGTAGACCAGGTGTCGGCAACTCCCGACCTTTCGGCCAAATCCGGCCCTCGAAGTATTTTTTGTTCGGTTCACCAATCGTAGCTCAACTCAGTTACCCTACTCTTTTCTTCTTTCCTTTTTATCTGAACAAAAACAAATCCATGGAAACTAAGAAAATAAATGTGAATTTCGAGTGCCGAAATTTTAACGGAGGCTGGACACTTAGCTATTTTTTTATCGGGCACTTCGGAAAATGTGTTTGCTTAATTGGTCAAGAAACCATTGCCGTGAAGAAAATTGTAAATATTAAACAGCACTATGAAACTCGTCATAATCATTATAAAAAATCATTGGAAAGGAAAGAGAAGACAAAATTGCATGGCAAAGAAAGGATTTAACAAAGCAATAATCGTTTTTCACTAGAAAGGTTGAAGAAAATGACAGGAACACTCATGCAAGCTACGAGGTGACAAAACTAATTACAGAAAGGATGGAACCTTTTAATGGTTTAGAGTTCTTCAAAGAATGCATGTTGTAAGCAGTGAATGTTATTTGTCCAGAAAAAATTGATATTATTTTCTACGGTCATCTTATCACCGAAAACAGTAACAAGGCGAATTAAAGAACTGCCAGCAAATACCAGAAGTGGCTTGGAGGACCCTTTAAAACATTTGAAGTATTATTCTATTGCTACCGATAAAAACAGATACTTGTCAGATGACGGATGCTTGTCAAATTGCAGTGTTTCTGAGGGCGGTGACATCAACCTTTCATATTGTGGAAGAATTTGTACAATTAATTCCTATGAAGAATACTAGCACTGAAGCAGATATTTCTGAAAGCGTGACAAAACGAATCTTGATTCAGCAAAGCTTATTGGAGTAACCACTGATGGAACACTGAAGTATTTGTTGCATTACTCCAAAAGAACATTGGTATTGATCACAAACGTTGGAATATCCACCAGGACGCATGATGTGCAGAGTCATTGAATTTTAAGGACAACATGGCAGTAGTTGTAAAAACTGTGAATTTTATACTGTGAAGAGGACTAAATCCTCACCAGTGTCAATAATTTCTAAAACAAATTGAAGAAGACTATCACGACCTTACATATTTTACAAATGTTCAATGGCTTAGCTCGCGGAAAATGCTGGAACGAATATATGCATTGAAAGAAGAGATTGCTACGTTTTTGGAGAACAAAGACCAAGATAATTCTTGTTTCAGGATCCAGGGTTGTTTGTCAACGTAGAATTTTTAGTGGCCATCACGACCCATATGAAGATTTTGTATCTTGGAATTCAAGGCAAGAACAATCTTATATTTAAGATGTTTGGTCAAATGACTGCTTTTGAAAGAAAACTTTGAAAGACTGTTGGAATAACAACTTTAGAAAGGAAACTACTCTCATTTTTCAAGTTTCCAAAATCAGAAAATAGCTATTTGTGAGCTCTATTCAGAAGTTAAAGAGCTAGTTTGCGTCCCATTTTGCTGACTTCAGGTAATATGGAAATCAAATTAAATTATTTGGTACTCTTTACAAAACAGATGTGGAGCAAGTGGCAGAAAAATATCAGTTGGGATTAATCGACTTACCATGCGACGAATTTTTTTAATCAAGTTCCAATCCACTACTGACTTCTACATGAAATATGTTGTGCAAAGCGGATAGTATAAAAGCCTATTAATTAATGCGAAAATGATGATGTCTTTGTTCGGAAGTGCATATGCATGTGGCCGACCTTTTTCGAAAATGAAATATACTAAAAGTCGTTTAAGAACAGCGTTGGGTGATGACCACCTGGAGAATGTTTTACTCCTCTCATTCATAAATATTCCACTTGGTGTAGAGAAGCAGACACAAGTATAGCATTAAATAATTTGCCTTTTCTAACTATATTTCGTTTGTAGCAAGGAATTTTCATTTTTTTTGTCCTGATTGAGTTAGTTGTTATCCTGTTACTCCTATGGTAAAGTAAGGAACCTTGTTTAAATAATATAACATTAACATCGTTGTTTTTTCTTTAAACGTTTAGACTAAGGCAGCCTTCTGGATGGAGCAACTTGAGGTTGAGATAATTTATTATAGTGCATTTGATATCAGAGACACATTTCAAGACACTGCATAGCTGTCTGGCCCGCTCTCTCCAAAAGGTTGTCGACCCCTGTTTTAGACTAAGGTAAATTTAATGTTTGCGCATCTCACAATTGGAACCATATGTCAATTTAAAATTATTTTTCACGTATTTTTTCTCTTGGTGCGGTTTACTTTAAAAGATTTTTTTAAATTTATTCCCGTTTATTTGAGTTATACAAAATGTCCAGCTTATGGCTCGCTTATTTTGTAAGTTGAAAATTTCCCGCCGACATTACTATTCCAGGCGACACTTGCGTTTAGTACAAAAGAGTAGACCTAGTAAATAACTTTGGTCATCTCAGTATTATTTGCATTAGGCCAAATTCAGCGAAGCCTGACTTATTTATTGTAATCATATATAAAGCGATTTTCAACTTGATAAACATTCAATCAAAAATAAATCCTAAAAGGTTTATTAGAATGTCATCATAATTGCAAAAAGTAGGAAAATAAAATCACTTGA